>AP025374.1:1206988-1726679 GCA_030295005.1 Cephonodes hylas | reverse complement strand
AAAAAAACATATTTGGGCGCATCTTGATCACAATATGATGACGCTTGTCTTGGAGGTGATTTATGTTAATGAAGCCAGCGGCACGTTGCAGGACAGATTGGGTATTAATAATGGATCGAGTGTGGGCTCTGGATGTGGCCGGGTGGATATTATTCGAGCATTAGTTGAATATAGTGGACTATTGGGGTTAAGTAGTGTTTTACCTACTGATGTAAAAATGGTTTTGTATTCGGACAGCTGATGGATGAGGGCTGCAGAAGACCGGGATGGTTGGCGCTTTCTAGGGGAGGCCTACGTTCAGCAGTGGACGGCGATAGGCTGATGAGAGATTCGGACAGCTAGTGGTTTCACCTAAGTCACTTATTTAATCGTCTTATTTAAAACAGAATAGCTTCTACTCTGTTGTATGTGAAATCTACTCAGATTTCTGGTTGAAAAAGAATATGTAATCTTGATAGTCAATTGACTATCATAAATATACTACTGGAAAAAATTAAAGGATCAAAAAATAAATCCAAATTTTTGGGCGATTTTCAACAGCCCGCAACTTCTATAAAAATGGTCGTACAGGAAATTAAAAAAAAGAAAATTGTAGCTTCAAGTATCTAGTTTTTGAATTAAGACAATACAATTTTGTAGCATCAACGGTTTTGGAGTAATCGTAGGAAAACCAGCAACAAAAATAACTTGAAAAAATTTTGGTTTCTTATTTTTGATATACGGGCGTGGAAAAAAATTATCTTGCTTAACCACTTTAATGATCGGATACTTTGTTGATTTAGCTTGAATTTCTTTTATTTAACACCTCGATACGTTTAGTTTTCGCCGAGATATCGGTCTTCAAACGAAAAAGGATCCTTTTGTCTTTAATTATCGATATCTCCGCAACCAATAATTGCACACCAAGTTAAAGGTGCGTTTTAAAAACTTAAATAAATATCCTTCAACCACTGGTTATTGTTTTATCGAAAAAATAAGAATTCTTTTTGTCACATGAATTTGAAAATGCAACAAAAAATGGGCTTTGGGTAGCTTTTTGGAAAATCAAGCGCTGGATCGAAAATATTGTGAAAACCAATAATGTTAAGTGTGCGTTTTACAGTTCAATATGTCCACGATAATCCTACCAAGTGCCAAGTTAATCCATCCAGCCGTTTTTGTGATTCACTCGATCAAATTTTTAAAAAAATTAAAAGATTACGTTTTTGCTCTGCAAAGCTCATAATTTAAGAAATGAAAAATGTTCATTTTTTAAAGCTTTTTCCACGTTTCTGTTGAACTAATTTGTTTTTCTGGGTCTACTTGAGGAAATTTAAGAAACCAAACCCCAATCAATTCAATATTTTGTCAACGCGAATTTGTTGCTCAATAATTCCCTGATCGCACACAATAGCAGCATCGAGCAATATTGGCGTTAGTGACTTGAATTTCCTCAAGTTACCCCAGAACAACAAATTCGTTCAACAGAAACGTGGAAAAAGCTTTAAAAAATAAACATTTTTTATTTCTTAAATTATGAGCTTTACAGAGCAAAAACGTGATCCATTAATTTTTTCAAAAATTTGATCAAGTGAAACAAAAAAACGGCTGGATGGATTAATTTGGCTCTTTGTAGAGTTTTTGTGGACATATTGAACTGTAAAACGCACACTTAACATTATTGGTTTTCACAATATTTTCGATCCAGCGCTTGATTTTCCAAAAAGCCACCCAAAGCCCATTTTTTGTTGCATTTTCAAATTCATGTGACAAAAAGAATTCTTGGTTTTTCGAAAAAGCAATTGCTGGTGGTTAAAGGATATGTATTCAAGTTCTTGAAACGCTCCTTTAACTTGGTGTGTAGTTATTGGTTGCGGAGATATCGATAATTAAAGACAAAAGGATCCTTTTCCGTTTGAAGACCGATATCTCGGCGAAAACTAAACGTATCGAGGTGTTAAATAAAAGAAATTCAAGCTAAATCAACAAAGTATCCGATCATTAAAGTGGTTAAGCAAGATTATTTTTTTCCACGCCCGTATATCAAAAAAAAGAAACCAAAACTTTTTCAAGAGTTTTTTGTTGCTGGTTTTCATAAGATCACTCCAAAACCGTTGATGCTACAAAATTGTATTGTCTTAATTCAAAAACTAGATACTTGAAGCTACAATTTTCTTTTTTTAAATTTCCTGTACGACCATTTTTCTCGAAGTTGCGGGCTGTTTAAAATCACCCAAAAATTTGGATTTATTTTTTGATCCTTTAATTTTTTCCAGTAGTGTATATACGGAATTCCGTATCATTAAAACTTTTCACATTTTATAGTTATGCTGCCATTTATAAAAACTTTATACAAGTCACTTTTGATATCTTATTTATAATTCAGCTACAACTTTAAAATATAATTTCTGACTTATCAAAAAAAAACAAACGTAAAACGATAATTTCACTTAAATTAATTCCAAAGAGCACATCCAGCACACTACCTCCGCCACCAACACGAGCGAGCGACGTGTAACGAGAAAAATAATGTAGAGATGAAAAATTGCGTTTGTTAGAGTTCCGTCACAGCGAGTTACGGTTTACGTGCGTCGAGCTCTACGCCTCTTACGAATGCTCTACGCCCAAAGAGTTTGTCATACGAGCCACTTTTCTGTGGGCTATTAAAAGGGCTAATTTATTCATGTCGTTTTTTTATTCCGTACATAAAATGTTTGTGAAAAGATTTGAGATCTGCTTCAAATCTTCAGCGAACGTATAATTCTCATAATTTGTAATATAATATGGAAGATGCGATGAAAAATGGTAATGAATAACCAATAGGCTGTGATCAGCTTTTCTTGCTAATAATTAATTTAAATTATTGGAATTTCTGAAGAAGATCGCTTGGCCGGATACTTGATACTAAAAAATTAACTACACAGGCACGCCATAGGCATGACACTATTGCAACGGATTTTAATTTCACTGCGGTCTAAATAGTAGAATGTTCAAATTTCATAGCCTCCCACCTGTCGACATAATTCTAATCGCCTAGTTTTAACCTGATACACGTCAGATTCAGAAACATCCACCCATATTTTACATACACATTTGAAACAAGTACTGTACTTTAAATTCTATGAAAGTTGAAGGCGACGCAAGTGTTGTTATCTACAACACGCGAAGAAAAGAGGAAACATTACGAGGAAAATTGTGCCATGGTAATGTGTCTGCCAAATTGCAAGTGATTTTTCCAGTGCAACGTGTCCTGACGGTACGAATAATTTAATCCAACCTTCATTTTACTTTATTTGAATATGGGAATAAAAATGCCTGCTGGGATGTATTTAGTAAACTGCCTTACATCGCAAAGGCTATCAATAGTCAATTTTGTTTGCAAAATTAAATTTTCATCATAAAATGTATTTAAAGTATAAAATATAAGTAAATGCTAAAGGCTTTATTCGCTAGTTTTAAGTACCACGTAATAATTTAACGTTTTCTTTGCCCTTTTTATCAGATTGAATGGTTAATTCTAACCTGTTTTCATTTGATTAAAATAACAGAAAAATCATAATAAAAACGTGTACATAGATTTAGCAGATGGGACTTTTTACGGAAGCAATTATGAGTTACATTACGCGATTTCATCTTTTTCTGTCATCGTAATGATTGCAAACAAATTAAGGATATAGTAAAAAAAAGAGATATAGAAGAAAAAGAGGTATAATATGTAATTCAAATATCGCAAATTACAGGAGGAGATTAATCTTCACTCAATTACCCCTCAAATATCTACAATTCCATCTTTGCTACTAGTGGCACAAAGCGGCAGGTTCTCAGATTTGGTTCGTTTCACGCAAATTCCTCAGGCCGACGCCAAACGAAGTGCCCTCACACGTCACTCCAAGTGCCGGGTCCGCGGCCATTTTGTGCCTTAACTAACCGTCTGTTTGCCATATTAATATTTAAAAACTCTAGAAATTGTATGAATAAAATATTAAAAGACGGGGCTATGTTTAATGGTAGTTGATGTTAGAAATTATCTTAGTGGGAAGTATTGTGAAATTTAAATACTTTAATGCAAACTAAAATTAGACTGTCTGCATATAATCATAGATTTATCTAATTCACAGATAAATCATAGAAAGTATGAAATTATAATAGTGTAATTCTTTATTCAACAATGGACTAAAATACATAACATCAAGATTTCTGAGGCCTGTGAATTTTAAATTGATAATTAAAAATTCAAAAAAATACTTTAATGCTACTTATAAAAATAAACAATTTCGTGTCAATGTTTATAATAACTATGACAACTAAAAGTCGATCATTTATGGATATGAACATTCAATATGTAGACTGGTCTGAAGTCATCCGATATTTTTTTAGCCTTAATAATCAAATAATAACACTAACGCTGCAAAAAATTTGTTACGAGACAATTGCATAAATTTCGTGTCATTTGTATTATAGTAGGAGAATCCTCTTACAAAGGTAGTTTTACACGCGAATCGAAACTGCATGCCAAATCCGAAGCCTGTGAGTGAGTATTATGTCGATTACAATCCTGGGCATTGGCGAATACATTGCGAGCCGGGCAATGCTCATATTATTCAGTGCGGGCCGCAATAGATTAGCGTGATGAGTTGGAGTATCGTATGTCAATAGGAATGTATAGTGAAGTAGTGATGGCCTAGAGGTGTAGACACGCGGTCGAGAATCTTAGCGGTCGCAGTTCGAGCCCCGGGCTCACATCTATGACTTTTCTTCATTCGCAATTAATTATTATCACTTACTTTAACGACTCCGACTATAAATTAAAAACTCGTTAAACTATAAATAAAAAATAACAATAACCACGAAAAAAATTGTGTTTCATTATTCCTGCACCATCAGTGGATCAAGTAGCCTTGGGTTCGATTCCTGGGTTGATGGCTAACCTTACAAAATTCCGAATAATAATCATAAAGCTTAAAATTCTTATTTTACTAAAACAATTTGCCATATAAATGAGAATATGTTGACCCCACAATAAACGATTGTTAACTATACGTAACACAATTAACGGGTAAAACGTTTGGTTTTAGAAAGTATCGCCACTAATTTATGTAAGTTTCAAAGAATTTTCTAATAAAAAAACTCAATAGAATTACAGAGTATTTAATAGTACACAGAGGGTCAAAACTTTCGTAGCTAACGTAGAATTTAAAACTGCAACGCTACAACTCCAACACAGGCCTAACTGTATATAAATGCATCACTAATTGTACTACTGCACCCAAGCTGCCCTGCAACTAATCGCCCAACAAGCCCGAGGTTGCCGTGACACAACAGGATCATGTCCAGCCAACCACTGATTACTAACGAATTAGATCAGACACGACACAGTGTCTGTTATTGGACACACAAGTGACACTGTGCACGAACACGGCCTTGTGGTTTGGACACATTCTTGATACTTGTCTGTGATTTGGGAATTTGTTTGGGAGTAGAATGTCTGTCTGTGAATTAAGATAAGAGCTAATACTATACTATACTGAAAATAGTGACATTGTTCTTATTTTTTTAACATGAAAAAACCGGACCTTCTAGTACAAGTATACAATACTTATTAGAAGGCAAAATCTTGATGTTATGTATTTAAGTCCATTGTTGAATAAAGAATTACACTATTTTAATTTCATTACGTTGGAGTCGTGGGTTATTTCCATAGGATTTAAGCAGTGGGATTTAATAAAATTCATCTCATAGATGTCTAAGTCCTTCCTACGGTACCGCTACCTTACATGGGGGATTATATATTTGCATTTAAATAATAAAATTAGTCATAGAAACATGTTAAACATTGGTGTAAATGGGTCCCTAAAACTGAGAGTCAAGCTTTAATTAAGAGAGAAATTCTTTTTGTATTCCTTAAACATTAAACTATATGATGAGTCATTGTCCACATAAAACTTTAAAATGTTAGAGTTTTGACTCCAGCATACGTCTACACCTAGGTCGACTCATAACACATATGTTTCTATAATACCTATTATAATTACTTTATACTTCGACCTAGCCAACTCATCCTCTAAACTCCACGTTCATGATTTATAATACTCCTTTTAACCAGAACTACTCATGTGCTTCAAAACGAATCACTGGAGCGTATGAAAAGATCGAAAAAATAAGCCACTTCTAAACATTTGCACATAAATCAACCGCTTATATAGCTATTAATACATAACGCTGGCCGTACGAGAATAAACATTGTCATAAGTAATACATGATATTAACATAATCTAAGTCGCAAGTTATCTCGCGAGAACCGCTCAACGTTATGATATATCGCGAAACTTTTACAAAACACATCAGGGATTATATTATATGAAATGTTTTCTTGCTCCCGGAGTTTTTGCATGCGTGTAGTTCGTTTTTTCCCCTTTTTTATATTATTTACGATATATTGTTCGGCAGTGTTTATGACTTCATTTGTACGCTTTTTTAAGGTTATTTATTGTCGTAATATTTTCTGGATAGGAAATTAATGTTGTGTTTTTCGTCGCGTTGTAACTCGGCCGGAGACGGAATGAAATTTTCATCTTTGATATTTTTATGGAGTTGTTGGTATTCATTGTAGACATCGTTTTGTCTACTGAGATTTTTTATTTAGTATTTGTGGAATACTAGCTTGACCTAATTAGTGTTTTGACGTTTATTTAGAGACAGTAACGGGTCTCCGTCTTTTCCTTCGTTTAGTAAATATTGCTCTAGGCAAAAATTGTCTAGCACCTAATTTTTCACTAACAATTTTGTTTAGTAATATCCCATATTATTTTGCTATGGTGTCATTTTTGAAATGATCTGTAGGATATAAAAACGCTTAACACATTTCTTGTTTGTTTTTTTAAGCAACTTTAACAATTTATTAAGTTATTCAATGGTTAACTAAACTCATAACTGAATAACATTATTGCAGATTTTTTTAATTTGGTTAATTTGACGATTTCACTATTACTTAAAATCTAGAGTTAAAAATAACATACCTATTTATTGATCACATATATTAGCTTGGCTGCATCTAAAACATTTCTATCAGACTCATATCAATCAACAAACACTGTTCTTACAAATATTTTCATACGAAAACCCAACGTCTTAAGCACATGTAAGCCGTTGTTGAGTTATTAAAATTAACAAACAATGGTTGGTGAATCAAATATTGTCATTGTACCGAAACAGCGGTAATCTGTGAGACAGCATCGCTCGCGACGACAACTCATCATGTGTGTCGCAAGTTATTCATTTAAGGCGAGTTTCTTGATAAAAACGTATCGTTTGAACCGACGTAGTAGGTATCTACATATAAAACAGAAATGATGATTTTTTTTTCTGGCATTTATACATAATGTCTGTTTATTTGATAATGTAATATAATTATCAAATAAAAGTAATTGCTCAAGACTGTATTCGTCAGTTTAAGTACCAAAAAGCGATGATGTCCTCAAGGTTTATGCCACGCGGTCTAGTCTCGGCAGTCGTGGGTGCAAACACCAGGCACGCACTTCTGACTTTTCGAAGTTATGTGTGTATTCCCAATGAATTATGATTTACTTTAACGGCGAACTAACGCTGACCCGCACTAGGCCATGATGGTAGACTAAGGCCAAAGACCTTTTTTTTTGTAGAGGAGGCTTATCTTCAATTGTGGAACTTATATAGACTGTGGATGATGAAGACATTGACCTAAGTTTTTTACGTGCTGATAAGAACACCATATCAATCTTGAAAGGAATACAAAAATAGCAGTATTTATGTTTATTTAAAGATTTCTATATTTAACCTATTTTAAACCGCTTTTTACGTAGGTTGTCCTTTGAACGCGCTCGTTGCTCTGATATTTAATTCTAAGTATCCAATTACTGGCGTCGATTTTCAAAGACCGTCGCTGCACGCACACCAAATATCTACCCACCCAAATTTATCTGAATAAAATCGGATTTTCCACATTAAAATTAGATTTGATTTATATTTTGGATGTAATTTAAAGACTAGATGATGAAAGTCGTTATACAACATAATACATGATTACAAAACCAATCAGATGCGCCTGTTACAGATTAGTCTTCTTCTTCTTCTTCTTCATCAACCCATATTCGCCCACTGCTGAGCACGGATCTCCTCTACCATTGAGAGGGTTTAGGCCATAGTCTACCACGCTGGCCTAGTGCGGGTTGGCGGACTACACACATACACTACACAGATTAGTCTACTTCGAATCATTATCTGCGTTTCAACTTCCACAAAAGTTACTTCTCCGAAAATCGAGATATCATAGCCTTAGGAAGAGGCTTGCTTTTGTAATCATTTACTTTCAATTTACTAATAAATCTTCATATCCATCAATTTTTTAAATACTGTTGTGAATCTAGATACTTCAAAGCCCATCACAATCATAGAAAAAAATGCACAACTAAAATTCAGTACAAAAACATAAAGCTAGACATTAAAAAAGAAAACTGGGAACAAAACTCAGTGAAGATTCGTACAAAGCTATCGCATTTCACGCAAACATGTAAATTCAAATAAAAAACAACGCGCTGTGGCCTATTTACCGCAAGCCGAGGCGCCTAACATCTCCCAAATACAAACCATACTTGGCAGGTCAACAATATCACTGGCGGAAATTTGATGGAGGGCAAATATTTACGTTTCAACGGGTACATTTTATTTATTTCAAACTTATGCGCCTTTTCATGAATGTATTCATTCGCGTGTATTCTTTATCAGTTTGCGGAGGCTCTTGTTAGTTGAAATTATACGTCAAAACACTAGTTAAGGAATCGTGATCAGCCTATGTGCGCCACACTGCTGGCACGGGCCTCTAAAACTGAGAAGGATTTAGGCTTCACTGGCGTAGTGCGGGTTGACGGACTACGCACATAAGAAATTCCTAAGAACTTTTAGGTGCGCTGGTTTCATCACGATGTTGTACTTCACGGTTAAAGTAGGTGATAATTCATTGCGAATATACACATAACTTTGAAAAGTCAGAGATGTGTGCCTGGGGTTTGAGCTCACGACTGCCGAGATTCACGACTACTCACCCAAACCCATCACCATCACCACTTTCCAACACTACTTTTTACCTCCAAAAAAAAAATTTCCATAGTGAGCAATCGTAGTGAGCTGACATTTTTTAAAACTACCATTATTATACTCTTCAACTGAGCATGTCTAAATATTATTACAATGTAATATCTACTACGTCGGGTGGGTAACTGACACTAGATACAGTAAAGAAATACAACGTATTCGATGTCTTCTTAATTATATGTTAGTATCTTATAACTTATACCAACTATAAATTTAATCCTCCGCTTGTCGACAACGAAGCAAAACACCAAGGCGTTTCATAACTACTAATCTGCGGCGTTAAATAAACATTAATATGAGCTTTATGCTGCATGCGATAAGTTTCAAATTCCTGTGAGAGCCACATGTGGAGATGTGCACCAAGGATTACTCAGGTCAATGCTTAAACACAAATGATTTTCGACATTCTGTTGGGTCTTGAACTGAAACTAATCAAACGGGGGATTGTGATGGCTAGGTATTCTGCACGGCTATTATGAAATCCTGGGAACCAATTTCAATAGGTTCTAGACTAACTTATTACTCATGTATAGATGGCTACCTTACCATAGCTATCAATTAGCAGACGAGATCTCAGCTCGGTTGTTGTAAAGAGGACAAAGCCATAACGCCTGGTGAGCTCTGGCTACGTTTGAGGTTGGAGCGTTTACCGTTGTGACCGAAGTAAGCATGTTACAGTAGTATTTGTTAATAATTTATGTCTACTTATGAATATCCCGCTACAAAAATCTACATACTGAAATGTTGTTATATAGG
Source organism: Cephonodes hylas (assembly GCA_030295005.1). Lineage (NCBI taxonomy): Eukaryota > Metazoa > Arthropoda > Insecta > Lepidoptera > Sphingidae > Cephonodes > Cephonodes hylas. The sequence goes on along the minus strand of AP025374.1, from coordinate 1,716,818 downwards.
AGGAAATAAAATTTGATTAGTAGATACACCAATGAAAGTAGAGTGCAACAAAAACACTTTTTTAATATAAATTTTACTAAATGTCTGATTCCCTTGAACAAAAATTCTTATAATTCTCATATCAACACAAGTACACGTACATCATTTAGATACAATTATAGACATCATGAAAATAATTTTTCTTCCTCTAACTTTAAAAATTCCTCCAAGGCCAGCAATTACTGGTTCTCATCTTGCAAAAATATAGCAAATATAGATCGCAGTCTTAGCTCGTCGCCTTCTTAATTATCAAAATAAGACCCAAAAGGTCTCGGACCGCTTAAAGTGTAGAAATATAAATAGCAAATTCTATGATTACTCGGGGTTTTGTTCTTATTGGCTTTATTTTTAATTCAGCCTTTAACCGGGCGGTCCCTTCAGACTGTCCCAGAAACGCATATTTCCTGAAGCATTCCTTCCTCCGGGCGGCTGTCACACCGTCTTAAAAATAATTCGTGTAAAATTATTTTTGCTCTAATATTGACTTAGGCACTGTTTATTAACTGCAATACAGTTTTGAACTTCCGCAGATATTTCGATTGAACTTTATATAAAAATATAAAAGTTAATGAATTAATATGATTTAAAGTAAAGTTAAACCTTTTCACAATAAATACGCTTAGATATTTGTTATAACCTAACGGTTGTGATAACAATCTTCGAAGTAACAAAGTTCGTATTTGGAATACTTTTAAGTATAGTATTTTAATTGATAGCCATTGAATAAAAAAAGGGACAGAGAAGCTAAGAAAAGTTTACTTCTTCCTGTACATGTATTAAAAAGTGCTTCATCACAAGACTAAATAAAAATATTATCTATAAATTGTTTAACATTTTTAAACACTACGTAAGTCTGTATCAGTAGAACGTAAAACACAAACACACTTTACTTGAAATTAAGCAACAATATCGACTAAACAGCGATATTTTTATGTAAATAACATGACGGTGTGACAGCCGGCCCGTACTCAAAGCGGTCTCCTGTAAGACGGTATGCAGTAAGGCATAATTGCGTTAAGCGAAATAATTTTCATAATTTTCAGATACTAGCACAGAAAGGATATATCTCGCCTCCATTCATGGAGACTTTTCAAGCGTGTCTTTGTATAATCTTTTCTTAACAGGCAAGATGTTCGAAGGATGTACACATCATTTTTGCTCGAAAACCTTTCGGAAATAGGGTCAAGTGGTACCATTCTATGTTAATGCGATGGGCATTTTTGTTTAGTTTGCAATTTTTTTTCATGCTGGTTGTATGAAATTCGAGATGTTAGATATCAGAAAATATTTTGTACTCGCTTACGCCTGCAGCTTTATCTGGGTGGAGTTCTAAATTAAAAGCATGAAACTGTGATTAGACATTTTTTGGTGTATGAGTCCAAAATGAGTTAATCTAAGCTATGAACAATTTGGACGCTTAAATTCAAAATTCTTATGACCGTTTATTTTTTAATTTAGTCGTAAAAACCATAACAACCTGTAAACTATTTGAGAATCAAGTTTTTTTTTATTTAGAAATTATAACTGATCAAATTACGTCTAGAAGTAATATTTTATGCTCATCGGTTCTGAGCAGAATTTAAATTATTTGAAATCAGTACAGCTGTTTTAAAATCTTATGTGTTCTTGCAATAAGAGGGGATTCCAAATGTTTATATAAAGCATACTATTATAATTATAGATGTATAGCCTATTGCCGTCCACTGCCGAACATAGGCCGCCCCAAGAAAGCGCCAACCATCCCGGTCTTGCTATCGTTATAATGTATAGCAATAAACTTCAGAATATAAAGATGCAAAACAGCTAACAAATGTTTAAAACTATTCCTGCTACCTTCTCCCTATTCGAGGTGCATTAAGCATGACAAACAAAGAAAAATCCATTCTGTTCATTCGTAATAGGACTGAATATCCTTTATCGGTAATCTACGATCGCTTGTGATACGCTATGACAAATATTCATATTATTTTAAACGCTCATGTTTACTTAAAATTTTATATTCAAATCTATTGGAATAAACGTTTTATATGGCAGTGAAAAATGCTTCGCGTGTCGGGGCGCAGCCTCACGTAGGAGCACTTCTTTGTCTTTTTAAATAAAAGTCTAGTTTACTTTGATAAATATAAATAGCTGTAAATGAGTAATTGCCTAGATTGAAATATTATATGCAATAACGTGAGAACTATCGAGATCTTTAATATGAAATACCTATATGTTTTACATTATATCCTCTCATCATCTTCATCATCATCAAATAAGGTGTTAAGCCATTCAAAGCGGTACATGCAAATGTGTCTCCTCGCGTGAAATGGTTGTAGACTTCGTTTGCAAGTTGATACTTTATTTGATCTCCCTTGAAGTTTCCATCGAAGATCACGTTCCCCGTCACTTTACCCATAATATCTACGATTCAACCAAGATTTCGTAAAAGTCTGTAATTCCGTTACCAATAACTTTTGATCCTTTTCTTTTAAGGATTTTAAGGCTGAAGATTAAAGTAAATAAAAGTAGAAAAATCGAAATGAAGAACTTTAGCATAAGTGGCGGCACTATCTTAGTAAGTATCTACGAATCGTGAATAAAACGGTATAACCAATCAGTCTGTTTTTTATTACAATCAACATTAGCCATGTGCTAACATGAAATGAGGTCGAGAGGTGAAAAAAGTACCTGCCCAACCTACACCGTTTACAAAACAACAAAAACGAAATAGAACAACTAACTTAATTAATTGCAACACATCGAAAATACCGGGCCGATTTATCTTTTCAATTGGCCCGTTTGTGTACTGTATACATATGCTCTGAGCTTTAAACTAAGCAGAGGGGAATTAAATTTTGCTCCGTTGTGCGCGATGTCGGCACTGCTCGCAAAATATGGCCGACCGAGCTCTGGAACGGGCCGGAATTTACTGGATACAACCGGTTCGCGCCGGCTACAGCCGGTTTTGTATGGTGGATGCAGTTTTTCGTTTTACGTTCTCAAGGCGAGACGCTCCGCGGCATTATGTATGACATGCTTAAAAATTCAGTTTATCTTTTTTTAAGTTTCTCGGTTCATCGCTTTGCGAGATACGCTGATGGTTTCCGCTACAATTTGTATTTCTCTTTGTGTTGAGATTAAGTTGGTTGCTGGGTTTCTGGAGCAGTTAGTGGATTTGTTTTTTTTTTTTTGTTTCACGCTCTCCGTGATACGAATGTTCAGTGGGAAAACGTTGTAACAACAGACATTTTAAACGAAGATGCATACAGCTTGCATTATTTAAGGTACAAAAAAGAGAAGTATAATTGTATATTGTCAATTAAGTATATTATGTTGATCGCGAAGAAAAATTGTGCATTATTGTAAACAGTTTTTTTTTTCAAAATAATAGATTTTTTTATTAATCTAACTCTGAATACACGTAAAAATTAACTTATTGATTAATCAATTCACTTCACTTATACCAACCACTACAATATTTTTCAGCTTTGACACATCACTACTAGCACACATATTTTTTATATACATACATTTGCACATATAACTGGGAGGGAAATATAGTATCGGTCCGGAGCAATATGGTAGCAGGATTTGGCTTTATGATGAGTGGACCTACTCGATCAGAACATTACAAACTGGGTCACAGGAAAGCGGCATAAAGTAACAGCTTGGTTGCAATTCTTTCCTTCATAAACAGATTGTTAGAGCCCAATATTAATCAACTCTATTATTTCCACCTTCATACCATTAAAGGTCAGAATTTCTTACAATATTTCCATGATAAAAAGCATCGTTGATATTATTTCAAAAACCAGGGGATGGTACTTCTTTAAAAGCCTAAAAGCGTTACACGTTAATTTTGTAATGTCTCTTCTCTTCTCTTCTTCATCAACCCATATACGCCCACTGCTGAGCACGGGTCTCCTCTACCATTGAGAGGGTTTTAGGCCATAGTCCGCCACGCTGGCCTAGTGCGGGTTGGCGGACTACACACCTAAGAAATTCCTAAGAACTTTTAGGTGTGCAGGTTTCATCACGATGTTTTCCTTCACCGTTAAAGCAAGTGATAATTCAGTTTGAATACACACATAACTTCGAAAAGTCAGAGGTGTGTGCCTGGGTTTCGAACCCGCGACCGCCGAGATTCTCGACCGCGCGCCCAAACCTCTAGGCCATTACTGCTTATGTCTTGTAATGTCTAGTTTATAATAATTTATTGTGCGGTCAGGATTTTCTTATTTACATGTCAAGTTACTTTTGTCAAATAAATATTTACAGCTTAAATTATTCGGCATTTTGTAAGGCATTTGGTTTCTATGAAAGTACTGACACTGCCAAAAACCCCAACATCTAAAACCAACAGCAAAATTGAACTATTAAAATATTTCACCCTCACAACAATGGGTTAAAATTCAAAACGAGGCATTTCACTCTGACCCGTATATCGAAACATTAAATCAACCGTAAAAATGCACGCTGCAATTAAAATATAGCATTTTTCCCGCAACACTGCCAACGTCATTAAACTTCGTTAATAATGAAAGTGTCCATTATTCCGGGCATTATTTGTTTTGGCAAAGTGTTAGTTGCGTTAAGTCACGCTTATGTAAGTGCTATTGTCTGAATGTGGGTTGCGGTTGTAAAAAGTTTTGAAGGATAAAAATCACTGCGGCGTGCCGGTGGATACTTTTTTCTTTTATTCTGTTACAGTAGTTAAACGAACAAGCGGTTTACCTGCTAGGAAATCAAGACTGCTATTGTGGAAAGTTTTAAAAGTAGATGTATTATAGGATAGACATGGATCGAGGAGAATGAGAAAAAAAGAACAAAGAATAAAGATCATAAATAAACATTGCGAGACCTAGAATTTTAGTATTCAAAGGAGCACTGCCCATATGTCGGGAAGACAATAATGACCCGATAAATAAAATCACAGAAGAGATCCTAACGCGTAAATTTCTTAGAAGCTGAATGAAGCTTGAAATATACTAGTCCTTAAACCGAACTTTACATAATTTCCCCATAATTCCAGTATTGTTCCTGAAGTCAATAACTGCCGAAGCAAACTTCAAAACTCCCGACAGCCTTATTGTCGCCAAAGCTTTTCAATTCCTTAGCAAAAATCAACAAATAGGAAAATAAAAATCAGAAGACAGCAAATAATAGGCTGCAATCGCGAATTGGAACTCTCAAACGAAAGACTTCGCAAAAGGACCTATTGGAAGCCGTCTTTCTCAAACAAAGAACGTTTTCATTAAGAAATTCATCGGCGTTGCAAACTCTGAGATGTAAATTTTGTTACGAAGCCGACCACACATCCAGCCAAATGAATGAATACAAACATTTCACATAAATAACGTCTGTATTTAGTAAAATTAAAACCGCGTAACTTGGAGTTGGCCATATTGCTAACTTCGCCTTACACGTCACAAAGACGTCAAGAGCTTTAGTTTGGGTCGTTGATTCGGCAAATGTTTGTTCTGGTTGTCCCAATTTCTCCGGCAAAATGTACGGTTGAGGGGAGATTTATTCAAATGTTTAAATTTTAATGAATTTATTAATTTACATGAGATATTTCTTGCTAAGAGTAACTTTAGTTGCACTGGTTCTTGGCGATGGTTTTCTTAAGCGTTAAAACACGCATAGATTCCTTTTGAAAACACACGTAATTTCAAAAAGCGTACGGCGACATCAGAACAATGTACGTTATCTTCTATGATTAAGAGGCTAGAATGGAAGAAAAAAAGTTATTTTTTTTAATTAATTTTAAGACGATGAAACACAAAAAATAGGGGGAATAAAAAGAAGAGCCACATAGAAATATCAAAAGTGGGTTATAAAATGCGCCGTTTAACTAAACGAAATAAAATCCAGTTCAGTTGGCAAATAGTTTAACGCACCACTACCTATTTATTTGCGACAATTTTAGACGTAAAACACATTGTCGACGGTAAAACAGCCGAACCCACACGAGCACATTGAGTAAATACTGCTAAAACACACGTCATAAACAAACAGAAAGAACTACAAACTGGCCAACTAAATTCAGCAAAAGTTATTCGTCCAAAAAAGAGCCGAACAAAAGGACGAAGGAGAAATCATCCAGAATACTTATTAAGAACTTGTGGCGAACTCCTTCCCTGCCTATCCCATTAAGGACACGTTGCCAACTGAAATAAGTAAACAATTACGCGTCGAGTTTACGACTGTCCTCAAAACACGTCCGTATCTTTTGAGATAACCAATTAGTGGAGACCTTCGATCCGTCGTAAATTTGTACAATAACAACGGGCCGTGTCAGAACCGAAGGCTCTGCTTGAGCTAGACCTGGTGTAATGTCACGGTGAAACTGCCTTCTTGTTTGTGCGAACGTTAACTTTGCCCACATTACGCGAGGCGTATAAATTGTTCGCATTCGGACTCGCTATCACTGGAAATGTACGCTTAACAAATCTTGATTAGTTGTTTGATGTTCTTTTCAACTTGATGATAGATGCTCGGTGTTCGTTTTTCTGCTACTGAAGTATTGAAAATATTTTGTTTTGCATTCATACAATTTATGTTGTTTATAATATTTCGTTACCAAACGTAGTTTTTAGCTTGCAACAGAAGTAATCTGATCTATTTCTTATAGTAAGAACGAAATTTCAGAAGAATCCGTGACAGACAGACAGAGATAGAAGGTAATTTTTTATTTTATTTATTGTATTTTAAACCTGTATGTATTTATTTAAGTATATATATTGTATCATGTATTTACTTTATATTATATGTATGTAATATGTATGTTAATATCGAGTGTAGTATATAATATTTTAATTTACACCTACGCTTTTCATCTCTGCACCTCCTAAGGTTCGACTGGTAGAGAATGCCTCAGGCATTAAGTCCGCCTTTACATTGCCTATGTAAAAAGTGTAAATAAATAAATAAATAAATAATTTAACACTACGAAAGATCGTTCGTTTCGCGGCAATCACGCCTGAATGCTCAAAGAGGTTTCATTGGCTAACGAGGTTAACTTAAAAGGGGACGAGGCTACTATCATGAATATATGACACACATACATATATCAAGTTGAATACATTGAAAACTTCATGCAACTGGTGAGAATGTCTCTAAGCAACGCAAACAGACTCCCTTCGACCAATGTAACAAACATGTCAGTTCACCCGACAGAGTCAAGGCGGCTAAAATAAAACATTTCAAATTCTATACTAAATTCCTCGACTGTAAACTGCTCCAAAAACTTTCCACGCTATTTCAATTTACACAGCGTGGACTGGCCGCTTTCCTAAGGCTAAAACACGAAATGGATGACTATTTACTCAGACCTGTTCTACTTTACAACCTTTTGCTTTATGCGACTGAAAGAGGCGTTTTGAGATGTTCACTGATAAATGTAGATTATGACCTTAATCTTCAGTAATATTGTGGACGGCAAAGTTATTTGTATTTCTGGTAACTTTACTCAAAAAGTAATTGTGACCTCGACGTAATGGTCATGAATGTCTATAGGCTTACTAAAAGTTACAAGAATGTCTACTTGGGATCGTTCTTCGTAAAGCAAGGTCATTTGACCTTCAGGTAATTGATCATAATAGTTCCAAACACCCAGCTTTATACCTCTTCATACCTTTATCACAGTATACCGGTGCCAATTTGGAATAAATCCCCGAATAGACACAAGGACTGTGGAATTACATTTTAACGATAACAAATTCGCAAACAGGGGTACCCACTCATGGTCTCTTAGAGTTGGCTTTATTCGGATTACGAAGGCCCAAGGGGTTTGCTGAATCTAATTTAGGCATAACGAAATTTGTTGGCCCGACGCTGGGGTGACCGTCCGGTTGTCTAGATACACTGTTGCCTATTTTACCTTTGTTTTTGTCGTGTTTATTGCGTTGTGGCAATGTAGTAATGCGTTTGGCAGTAAGTTTTCAAACCAATATTAGTGCCAATTAACTTTATGTTTAAAATTTATTGTAATTTAATTTATTCGAATTTCATAAGTATTTTTAATTTTTATCTAAACTATTTATTATTTTAACAGTTTCTGCTATGTTTGGTTATTAAAAATACTCTCTGATATATTCTGGAAATACTGAGGATAGTTATTTACCTACTGAGCTTTTGTACACAGAGATGTATTATATTAAATACTAGCTGACCCGGCAGACTTTGTTCTGCCAAAACGATAAATGAAAGACCTAAACTTTTGTATAAAATGATTTTAAAACAAACAAATCGGATCCTTCTATTATCTATATATATAAAAGAAAGTCGTGTTAGTTACACCACTTATAACTCAAGAACGGCAGAACAGATTTGGCTGAAAATTGGTAGGGAGGTAGCTTAGAGCCAGGAGACGGACATAGGATACTTTTTATCCCGTTCGATAGCGTTCCCGTGGGACTTTTCATTGTTTTCTTTATCCATACAAAAGTTTCGTTTTAATAATTAAGTCAATTTGAACTTTAATACAATACAATAAAGTTTAAATCGTAGTGGAGGAGTTCTATGTTATAAAAATGAATTGCTCGATGTGTTCCTAAGCGCAAATCTCGAGAACAGCTGAACCGATTTCGCTAATTCTTTTTTTATAATATTCCTTGAAGTACGAGGATTGTTCTTACGGAGAGATACATTTTAATAATTGCCTGAAAAGGTCTAAAAATAATACTTTTCTATATTCCCATACAAAAGGTTCGTAATGATACTTAAGTCATTTTGAACTTTAACACCATACAAAATTTCCTGTCATTTAATGTTTATCCCGTCGATGCAGTTAGAGGCCCCCTCAAATAAAAGAACGTATTAAAATAAGCATTTTGAATCGACAATATGTATCTATAACATTCGAATAATTGCGTATTTTAGATGTTAAAAATGCAGAATTCTCATGACAATGGATTGACATTTTTTGGCTGTCAAATATTAAGGCGTTCAGAAATTTATTTTGTGTAACAAATCTCCTTGGTAGTGCCTAATTTTTTATTTTTTATTATGCTTGAATATCTAAAATACTCTAAATCTCCTTCAACAAATCGTAATAAATGTTCAGGGGATGCCTTTTCCATTGATCTAGCCAGTCATGGAACAGGGCTATGAGTTCGCGACCTCGGCCCCCCGAGCTGTTGGAGTCTCCCACTATTTCCTTATCCGGGACTGTGGCATCCTTACCATCAGGCCAAATATCCTTACCTGCAATATCCTGTACCCAAACACACGCTATCTCTACCCCTTTACCAAAAGAACGAAAGCCCCAAGGAGAGTTGGTGTCAGACAGGCGGGCGGCCGTAAAACATTTGCCAAAACATTTATACAGTATGTATAATAAGAAAGGTGATAGGGCCTAGGCCGTCCCCCGTAGCCGACGCGCAGGGGCAGCATCCGGTTCCTATGAGAAATGGGCAAGGTTTGTTACACCAGCCCGGGCGGGGGCAACGTAAGACACTAGCCCGGGAAATGAGATTGAGGTATGCAAGTTGGAATGTAGGTACGACAAATGGTAGGTCAAGGGAAAAAGAAAAAAAAATGGTCAACGACGAAGACTTACGAAAGACGACTGCATGCAGCAAAGATGCCGAATGTTGCGGTGGATGTGTGGCAGAGTTGGGCATCAATCAATTAACTTTTAATTGAACTAATCAATCGACTAAAAACTTAATTGCAATTAAATTAATTGAATTTGAATCAATTGCAATTAACCATTAATCGCGCGTTTCAATTAAATTATTTAAACTAATGCACATCAATTGCAGATCGCGATTAAATTATTGCAATTATTTTTTTCAATCGATTGATGTAAAAATTAAAACTAACAATTAAATTTTGCTATTTTTGCACGGAAGGGTGGTCCGCAAACCTTGTAGATGTTTAACGTTAATTATCTCATATACTCTTTACGACTAGGTAGGAAAACTAAACATAACAAATTAAAATCTCTCAAAATCTGGTATTTTCAAAGTTGTGGGGTGTTAAAATGGGGAATCATAACCGAATATCTCCATATATATTCTAGCGGGGTGTCAAATGAAAGAGCACGCAAAGGGAATATCTATGACTTAATCGTGAGTGAAAAATTCAAATTAGATTTTTTTTACGTTTTAAATGGAATGTAGGTTTTTCTGTCGGGGGTTTTCAATTACAAGCTTTTATTTAGTTTCGCCTGTCCCATTCTGTATCTGTAATTAAAAATTGCAAATTCAATTTGATCAACTGTCCGGTTTCCGGTTAAGTTGAAATTTTGCATGCATATGTAAATTGAATGGCAATGCAATATTATTATGATATAGAGATGATTTGATGATGGAGCTGGAAGGTGGCTATCGGAACTCCGCAATTAAACGACGCAACTCCACTGAGTTTGGGCTCATTTGATTCATTTTAACAAGTTCTATGATACCATATGGTAACCAGGGTCTGATGAGGGAGCTGGAAGATGGCCATCGGAACTCCGCAATTAAACGACGCAACCCCATCGAGTTTGGGCTCATTTGATTCGTTTTAACAAATTCTATGATACCATATGGTAACCAGGGTCTGATGATGGAGCTGGAAGGTGGCCATCGGAACTTCGTAATTAAATGACGCAACTCTATCAACTTTGGACTCGTTAGATTCGTCTTGAAGAGTATCTTGGTTGCCCTGAATATGCAATTCCAGCAAATTTGGGAAAAAAGTATCTTTCCGTTTGTTATGAATGTATATTGTATTTTGTTTCATTTAAGTAAAGACATTGCCGGTAATATACCTACCAGTGCCAGTGGCCACTATATAATATTGTTAAGAACGCTGCCAAAAAAATATTATTTATTTTAAATGTCGTTGAATGTTTTCAATTTGTTTTCGTTTGTGTTATCATTACTTGTCGCGTCGTTAGTGTTGCGTTTTGCTTCTCCTTTTTAAAGAAAATAGGTCCTTTAATAAAAGTCAATATCACAACGAAATTGTGGTGAGAAATACTTTTACATACAAAATGATATGTGTATTACAATAAAAACTAACTTAAAATATAAAAAATACGCAGAAACTATTTTGAGAGTTTAAAAAAGTTTAAACCGAGTACCTAACGTAACGAATAACAAAACGTCAAGAAAATGTCAAACATGCGTTACGAAGCAAAAATACGCTTAATTTCAAACATGTTTTCAACATTAATATGTCAACAACTATGACTTTTCGCAAGTTGAAATTTAAGGAGTAGACTAACATCATGGACGTAATATATAAACGTTTATATATTACGTCCATGACTCACATTAACAACTATTCAGCATACAATTTTCAACTCTCAAATTGATTGTATAGATTGTAGGTACAGCTTAGCCCTTTGTTTAAAGACAACATCACGCCAATTACAAGAAGGATGAGTAACTTCATAATAATACAAACCGGTATTAGTGCATTTAATGACACCCATATCAAACTAAAGTCACCTGGTATGTATTATAAAGTTTTGCTATTGTTGATGTAAATATTTATCTTGTACTTTAAAACTTGATGTTTTCAGGTAGCATGCAGGCTACATCAGTCAATCATACAGAAACAGAAGAGGCTACTTTGCTCTAAACATTCAAATAGTGTGTGATTCAAAATTAATGTTGCGACACACGTAGGAAATATCTTTTGACTCCTGTACTAAATCCAGAATAAAGAGTACCAGATGAACAGGATTACACAAAGAGCTGAGACCTTGTGAAAAGAGTTTCTGACATGCTTAAGGAAAAATTTTTATGTGTCCAACTTGGACTTCAAATAAAATTAAAAAATGATTTTTACCTGTGGCGTGTAGGTATAGCTCTACATAATATTCAATACTGAAAAAATGACTATGCAAGTATTCATGAGAATATAATTGAAACATCCCAGAAATCCACAATATAGTCACAAGGTGATAATGATAATTTATATGTTAGAAATAGAACAATAAATAATAATTATTTTACAGTTGAAAACTTCTTTTCATTTAATGCTAAATAATCAACAGACTCTAGGTTGATGCCAGCTTATAATACAACAGACTGTGGGATTATTCCCTGCATCAATATATATTATGCTTTCATTTCTGGGTTTTTCACTCTAAATAGTATTTATTGACACTTGTGATACAAAGCTGTACCTAAGTATTACACACATAAAGAGGTGCTGTGTATATTTAGGATATTAATTTGAAAAAAGGTTATGGTTCAATTTCCCCTATTTATTTTAATTTTTATAATGAAATTTCAAGGTGGAGTTTTTCTGTCATAAATCTTCTTTTCAATAGCGCATTGACCAATTGAGTTTTAAAATAATTTTCCTTGAGGGATTGTTTTTTGTTTTAACAGCTTTATAGTGGTAACTTTCTTCTTCTTACCTTAAATTACAAAAACAAACAATGGTTCATATGATTGAGTATTATAAAAATGACATAAAACAATTGGGTACTGTTTATTTTTTGACCTACATGAAATTTCACCAATATCAGAGGTCCTTGCTTCATATTTTCTTGTTTTCAGTTTGTTGACCTTATAAAGACTACAAGTTAATTATTATAATGTCCCAATACAACAATTTACAAGAAGTTGAGGGCTTGTAATTAACTGTTACAAGTGGCTCAAAACTTAGCTCATGTGATATCTCAATAATTTCTATTTCATCTCCTACAAACTGGATTTTATACATGGCTATATACAAATATAATTACTTATATGAGAACAATTACATACAAGTACATGATTTAGGCTAATTCATATTCTAATTCTCTTATTAATTAAAACCAATTAATACACAACTACTTAGTTATCATTATCTGATTCTATAATTAAAATTGAGTAAAATATAAGTATGTGTTGCTTTCTGAATTAATTTAAAGATTATCATTATTTATATAATACCCTATTTCAATGTTTTTCAGTTAAGACTGAAAACGTAATAACAAAATAATTTTCTGCCTAAAAAGGGTTTCAACTTGTGGTTAGAATATTATCTAACACTTGGTGTATTTATTTTAATGCAATTGAACTCATGTCAATTGCTTTCCTTTCAATATAACACCATTTGTAGCTTTATTTATAATAATATTCAGGTGCAGAAGCCGTGTAAAATGGGTATTTTTTTTATTATTTAATATAAGTAAATGTAATTTCAGAAAAACAGTACTTTTCAAAGAACATTTAATGATTATGATGCAAATTTTGATAAATTACAAGGTAATTAGCTTGTCATATTTATGCTATTTTAGGGTCATTTTGGAGGCTCAAAACCACCGGCGCGCGCGCTCGGCGCTGCACCGACACTCATCGCATTTACCTAAACCCTTAAGTAATGCAATTAGAACGCCTGCGCGTCATATTGTTGCAATATAGCAACAAACGTCAGCGCATTGCTATGTGATTCCATACAGTTATAAACTTTACCAAAGATTCTTTCTGCCGCACCCCTTCTATAAGCTGTTCAGGAGTTCTATTTGGTACCGTAAATGTATTAAGAGGCTTAATCCGCACACGCATGTACCCAATACTTAAACTAATACTTGGTAAAAAATTAATTGTTAATTGTTAATTGTCAATTTTTTTTCCGCAAAATAACTAAAAATTGATCAATTGTTAATTGTATAAAACCACAATTAACAATTAATCAGTTGTTAGTTGCTGTCACTGCAAATACAATTAATTAATTGTTAATTTTTAATTGTTAGTTCAATTAACATTTGCCCAACACTGATGTGTGGTATAACACGGAGTGACAGAGTCAGAAATGAATACTTTAGGGTAAGTCTGAAAGTAGCTCCTGTGATAGAAAAGATGAAAGGAAACCGTCTGTCGTGGTATGGGCACATTAAGAGAAAGAATTAATCATATGTAGGAAAAAAAAGTGATGAACATGAAAGTGGATGGATGGGCGAGCTGAGGGAGGCCAAAAAAGAGATGGATGGAGTGCGTGACTGAAGATATGAAAAAGAAAGGGGTGAATGAAAACATGACGGCTGACAGGGATGTGTGGAAAAAGAAGAGATACTGCGCCGACCCCAAGTAATTAATTGGGACAAGGGCAAGGGGATGATGATATACCTAAGTAATTAAAAATTAAATTCTGTTAATAAGTAACAAGACATTCATTGACTGGTAGGGCGATACGAAGTTTGCCGGGACAGCTAGTGTATAATATAAAAATGAATTGCTGTTCGTTAGTTTCACTAAAACTCGAGAACGGCTGGACCGATTTGGCTAATTTTAGTCTTGAAATATTCGTTGAAGTCCAGGGAAGGTTTAAATGGTGATAAAATATGGAAAAATTGCGGGCAATATGATAAAAACAGGAATTTCATTTTCCCATATAAACTGTTCTATGTAATGTCCTGTCAAACGTTAAATATTTATCCCTTCAATGCGGGTAATTGTTCCCTCAAATTAAAGAACGGATTTAAATAAAGGTTTCGAATCGACAACATATATCTACAATATTCGAATAATTGCATATTTTACATTTTAAAAATGAAGAATAGTGTCACTCATTAATAGGGATTGACATATTTGTTGGTTGTCAAACATTTATGTCAGCGTTCAAAACTATTTGTTGTGTAAAATATAAAAAGCCTAATTATTATTATCTCCTTAGATGTGCCTGGTTTACAATTTACAACTGAGGGCTCAGTAATTAAACCAAAGCTGAAGCTTTTTATAAATGGTAAAAAGCCAAATAAAATTATAGTAGAATGAAACGCATTGGAAAAGGAAGAGAATATGTATTACAAAAATGGATAAATCAATTTGTACAATCTGTTTATATAAAAATGAACAATCTTCCTTTCTGAGTCTGTATTTTAATTCTCTCTCTCTGGTCATCAGTGCGGTTAGCACGTGAGGTAGCTCTTCGTACATTTGATTGACTTCCTAAGTCAGGTCGTCTTCTCCTCGGCATCGTAAATTGTAAAGCACAAAGTCACTACCACAAAGGATTACCAAAGTAAAGAAAGTTCTCGCGCACGTAGCCACAAAGATAGAAGGATGCACTCACAGATATCGTAACACAATATCGTTATATTTTTTCCGTATTCTGAAGTGCGACAGGATGGATTGACATATTATATTTTGGTTCTCAAATCTGTTGTCAAATATAAAAAAGGTAAAATACAAAAAAATAAAAATGTAATCTGACAGATCAACAACTGAAGTTAGTTGTTACGGAACGCGATGTAAGATTCTCCAACGCGCACGCGAATTTGAACTTTATGCAGCGGTAATAAATTACAAATTGACTCTCGATATTATTTAGAAAACATTTGTATGGGAAATAGAAAACGGCTGTTTTGAGGGATTTCCCGGCAATTAATTGATTTTTTTTTACCTTTTAAACCTTCCCTGGACTTCAACAAATATTTCAAGACTAAAATTAGCCAAATCGGTCCAGCCGTTCTCGAGTTTTAGCGAGACTAACGAACAGCAATTCATTTTTATATATATAGATTTAGATTTTTCCATTGTTGCCGCGATCTTAAGAGAAATCGAATTTCGAGAATAATCATATTTTCGTGTTTATTTGTCAAATAACTATGGATTCCAAAATGTTAAACAAAGAAACTAATTAATTTATCAGACTTCTCCCTAGACGGATTTGGCAAATCTTCTTCTTCTTCTTCTTCTTCATCAACCCATATACGCCCACTGCTGAGCACGGGTCTCCTCTACCATTGAGAGGGTTTAGGCCATAGTCCGCCACGCTGGCCTAGTGCGGGTTGGCGGACTACACACCTAAGAAATTCCTAAGAACTCTTAGGTGTGCAGGTTTTATCACGATGTTTTCCTTCACCGTTAAAGCAAGTGATAATTCAATATGAATACACACATAATTTCGAAAAGTCAGAGGTGTGTGCCTGGGGTTCGAACCCGCGACCGCCGAGATTCTCGACCGCGCGCTCAAACCTCGAGGCCATCACTGCTTCGACCTTGGCAAATACTAAGAAAATATTTCCTAAAATTGATGCTAATACACACAAAAGGGCTTTATGAAAGGTTCAGTATAACAAATTCTTGTAAGTAACTTTTAGGTATTCTTGACTTTGTTTTCCATAAATCCTTACCTTAATGATGAAAGTCAGAAATGTATGCTGTAAGCTCGATTGCTTTCAGTTTGCCAATCTTACTTCATCATTCTTTTCATTAGACATTTTCTTAGACCAAATCGTGGAAAAATAATTTTAGCTTGTCAAAATTTCACAACACTGCATTCAACATTATCAATAGTTACTTTTAATCCAAACAATCTATTTTAATATAAAAAATTCAAATGGCGATACAGTCCAATCTGGCGTATCTTGTTGGCTAAAACATTGAGGACATAAAACCCCAAGCCGGCAGAAGTAGAAGGCGACGATAAGAGCAATCCGACCGGGGCTATTTTTTAAGGGCACAGCTGTAGTCGACCATTTCGTCGACCACATATTCCTTTTTTATTTTCCTTTAGATTATCTTGTATAAAGAGCGAACGTTTTAATGAAAAGACTATTTTTAAGAAGCTCAAGATGTGTTTTAATCAATAGTCAATTGCTAAGAAGTTTTGGTCCCTAAAATCACTGTTAATCTCTCTTGGATCCCAAAAAAGTTAGGTAGAGACGTATCTATATACAGTCCAAGGGGTGAAATTATAGCCATTTTTTGGTGCAAACCCTCTAGTGCTACTAAGAATTTCTGGACCCTGAGCAAGACCATTGAAATATATTTCTTTATTGTGTGACTACGATTAATACAGTCATAGATATCGTGTTTACGGTTATATTTATACTCGTATGTACGAAAGATAAAATCGCCAAATTATTTAATAATAATTTTCGGTTATAGCAATATTAGGAATAAAAAACGGTGATAAAGGGAGTTTGTAAATGAAATTTCAGCTCTTTGTTTGCATATTAGGCATATATTTCTACAGCATATAATGATTAATCACTATACAATATATCCATAGAATAAGTTTAATTACCAATAAATACCAATTAGTTAAACAATAGATATCATGTCATCGATTCGCCAACGCCAGAACAAGCTAATTGCTGATGTAATATCAAATTTGTATGCATTGAACATAAGAACGAATGATTAAATAGATCAAACGATGAATAATTCCACGATTGGATATCCGGAACCTATAGCTATAAATGGTTCAGTGAGTGAACTAATTAATTGTTTAATGAATGAATGAAATTCTCATGAACGTTAGAGACTGCAAATACAATGTTAACATGTTGACAATGGATTGATGGAGTTCCTTAGGGACATACATTGACTGTTAGCTTTCAGTGTAGCTATAATTATCTACAATGTATTCGAGGGTATCAAAATTCGATTTTCCTCGATGAAAATAACTGTATGTAAAGAATGCGTTGGGTAGGTAGAAAATCTTCCAATATGAGTTGTTCGGCCGTAATAATAAGGTTTGAAAATATTTAAAAAAACAGTGGGAAATACTAGAATGCTCTCACAATTTTAAGCAATTATTTTTAATTGCTTTGTTATCAGCCCATATACGTCGCACTCCTAGGTACGAGCCTCCTCTATAAGTAAGAGGGTTTAGGCCTTAGTCCACCCAGCTGGACTAATGTGGGTTGGTTTAAAGTGCTAAATAAATTATAATAAAATATGCGAATGAGTAATAACAACTCATCGGTCGAGGAAATTCATTAGCTTTAATCTTCTTCTTCTTCATCAACCCATATTATACGCCTACTGTGGGCACGGGTCTCCTCTACCATTGAGAGGGTTTAGGCCATAGTCCACCACGCTGGCCTAGTGCGGGTTAGCGGACTACACACCTAAGAAATTCCTAAGAACTTTTAGGTGTGCAGGTTTCATCACAATGTTTTTTAATAGCTTTAATCATAGCTGATAAAAATGTTTATACAATTTCAATATCAGCACAATTAAATCAAAACCAACAAAGAATTTCAATAAACAAAGAAATCAGCGATTTCAAATTAATCGCAAACATAAGGCAAATATAAACAATAATTATTTTGAAACAAAAAAATTCCCGGAATGAGGAAGGAAAGGGCCGAATGAGAAAAAAAAATTGAATAAAAATAATCCACGTCGAGCCATCGTTCGCAATTTGCTCAGTGGCCATAGCTAATTTTCTAAAGGAATACCATCTCGAAGGATTTGAATAAGCCCCCATCCGTTTTCGAGATTTCTGTGGAATTAGTGCTGTGATGTCGGGTATTCGTAGTCATACCACGGTTTCAAAGTAACCTATTAAGGAAAAGGATTAAATGTCGAAAATATCTAAGCCAGCCTCATATTTGGGCTTAGAGATATTATGTGTAATTTGATGGATATTTTCATTTGAAGGGTTTTTTGGTACATATTTTAACGTTCTCTACGTTACTCTTACTCTTTATCTTCTCTGAGAAGCCAAAAGTGCAATATATTGCATACAAAACACAACAGTAAATATTGAACCTACTTTTGAACCTTATGGATACTCAATCAAAAATGTCATTGCCACCTCCGTCATTCCAAGATTTGATTTCAGTGCCGAGCAAAGTATTTTTGGGTCCAATAATTGACACACTTTCTATTATGTTACGATTAAAAGCAACTGACAAAAAGAGGTGTAGATATAAATAAAAAGCATTATCGGATGTTAAAATAACAAGTATCCATGTTTTAAAGCGCAGGAAATTATTTATAAAATCTTTAACATCACATCACGTTTCACGAGCAGTCTTCCTACCTCGTAGATGTTAAAAGCTGACCTGATTATCACGTACCTGAAAGGAAAATAGAAATATATTACTGCTGTGTTTTATAGCATAATATGAGGTAAATTTATAGACCTTATATTGAAGTTAAAGATATATTTGTAAGCTTTAATTATGGTAAATATTTATTTAACACTTTTCGTCCAAAGAATAAACATGTGGATAGAACAAACAAGACATATTTACTTGAAATTGAGTTATATAATTTGCGGAATACTTTGAGGTCTAGCGGAATAAGTTTGAGCCGTAC
Source organism: Cephonodes hylas (assembly GCA_030295005.1). NCBI lineage: Eukaryota > Metazoa > Arthropoda > Insecta > Lepidoptera > Sphingidae > Cephonodes > Cephonodes hylas. Next base: position 1,697,805 of record AP025374.1, on the reverse strand, counting down.
AATCTAGAGGTCCCGGGTTCGAGGCCCGAGTCAGGCAAAATATTAGTAGGTTTTTCCACTAGAAATGTCTAGTGCACGTATTTGTCGCGGCACCTTACACCCAAAGGTCAGTTTCCAAAGTTTTAAATACTTATTTAAAAAAGAAATTATAAAAAAGAATATCCTGACCCCACAATAAACTGTTATAAAATAGATAGTACCTACACAATAAACGTGTAACGCTTTTGTTTTTTTCATGAGTCTGTAACTCATGTTTAGAACAAAATTATACATAAAATTGTTCTATTGTATGATCTGCTAAAGCCCAGTCATGTAGCCGTCCAGACAAAAATGTGGTATAGGTTTTACCAAAAAAAAAAACACGTAACAAAGATATCAATCCATTAGTTCATTGTGTCCGAAGGGAAGAGAAAACAGTTTGTTAACATTACACAAAGAACAGATGTAATGGAATTCACTATTATTTTGGTAAGAAATAACAAACTATATAATGGAGGCATAAATATTTATAACAATATTTGAATGTGGAAGGGATCTTGAATCTTTCGACGTCTTATTTCTTTTACTGCGATATATTTGATGGGAACAAACAATTCGAAATATGCTTAACGAACTACATTAGAGCGTATACTGTACCAATTTTCGTATATTTTTTGTTTCTACAAACTTTTTTAATCACAGATATAAAAATATTGAGAAAATAAAAAAATGATTTATCCGTGTATAACTAGGTATATATTATCTTATAGTTCTTTAAGACTATTAGGGATAACAACTTCTATATAATTTTTTTTATAGTATAACGTGATAAATAACTAAACCCCACCATCACTAGGCTAACGTGGTGGACGAAGGCCTTATCCTCTTAGTTGAAAAGGAGTACCGTGCTAATTATATTATGAGCAGACGATTATGATAAAAAGTCATTATGAAATTTATCATCAAAATGTTTTTACTTTAAAATTCCGTACCTTATTACAATTTAACGTACCCGATAATTAAATACATTCGTTAATACGTCGTCATACACAAGGATTATCCGTTCCATTGGCGAATATTTAACAACAATCCGTGGGAATTATTGCAACCTGCATACTTTATGATTAAACTGTTACAATAATAATACACAAATATTGTAAATTCATTTGTATACTAAAGAAGCAAATATGTAAAATTTAAAATATCTACATACATAACCATACGTCTGTATTTCGACAAGGCGTAGCCAGAGATTCGTTCCGCCAGGTATGTAACAATTCTACTTAAAAGCGGGCAAACCTATTTTCGCTCTTTGGGCACATTTTCAGCATCTATGCTACTGCTGAGAATTTCCTAATAAACGAACCCAATAACACTTAGCCCGAACAGGGAATAGAACTCGTAACCTCTAGATCCAGGGCCATGGGGCAGTCAAACTAAAAATGTGTAGAAATACTGTTATTGTATTGTGACCACATTGCGTTTATTCCGCATAATTCCAACATTCTAACTCAAAAAATCTACTAATTAACCCCACCAATATTGACTAATCTGAACCCTGACATCGCATTTTCGCTTACACAGGTCCATATTCTCAAGAATTTCAACCCTGAACTGGGGCATGGAACAATTGATTCGTAGACAGCGTGATATTGGCTAAGAGTATTTGACTCAGCACGGTTATTGGCCCCTTCACGACTGCGGAAGCCGTTACCCAGACGTTTACGGCTAGCCCCGTCTAGCCTTACACTGCAACTTTGAATATATTGTTATGAATACTGGAACGGTGGTGATTCTGTTTATTCTTGTGTAGGTGACGGGATGGTGGAGAGAACTTAATTGGGATGAATGAATTTTTGTTGTCAATAAGTGTGTGCAGTGCGGTCTAGAGGTCCCTGTTCGATTCCTGAGTAGGACAAATTATTGTTGGATTTTTCTAAATTAAGAAATTTTATGTCAATAAAATTGTATGAAAAACGGCAATGGCCCGCCTCCTCACGAAATACGGGTGCAAAAAACCTCTCTATACAAACACAGGGGTGAGGTTAAGTATGTATAATATGTACATTGTACATAAGAATGTATGTACTTGTGAATTGTCAAAGATAACAGTTACCTTGGGTGCAAAAACTTCGAGTGAAAATATTTTACCGGGTCTGATTTTTCTGTATGTGAGATTTATGTCTCTTAATTAAAATCCGAGAAAAATTCTGACGTAGGGAAACCTTTGATAGAAAAACGTAGCCAACATCTGTCTCATTAAAAAACGTTTTCTTAAGCTTTGTCTTGAGATTGTAAGGTCAAAAGAAATGCAACAAAACAGGCTACTTAGATGTTTGGTTGTGTATATTATTCATCTTAGTCTATCAAATGGTTTTTCTAGAAATTTCTTTAGCAGTCTTTTTTAATTCGCCACTGACTACCACGTCATAAGTTCACGCTAAGATAGGAATAAAACCGCCTATACTTTTTTCGTTTTGTCTTCCCAAATTAAGGGATACTCGTAAGGACGAGCCAGCATTTTACATAATTTAATCAGGGAGTTTCTGGTACCCAATGTGCCACCGGTGGGTTATGTGACACGTGCCGTCTTTACAACATCTGTGTCTAGGAATAATATGTTAAAACGTTAAAGTCTGCTGTGTTACGTCACTGCGATGTTCAAGACAAGAATTCTATGGACTGTGAAGGAAAGGTAGATTGCTATGTACTTTGTTGTATGTGTGGAATAACAATTTTCAAGCATGTTGTAAAAATTCGAAAGTTATTGACTCCCAAAACATTTATTTTTATGGCCACTAAATAGTGAGGTACATAGATTACCTCACTCCTTTTTTCCAGGAAGGGTAAGTCAGAGGTGCATTTCTGCACCCCCATGACGAGGCCCTCTTATAGCTATTACTATTGATCCTAAACTAAAAGAAATCTAATAGATTTTATAAAGAAAGTTATACATTCCTCCACTTCATTTTCAGTACAAAGATAATAACAACTCCGTGAAGGTTAAACATTGTTCCAAAGGCGAACTATACACCGTCTTGGACCCTTAAAACAATAGGAAACATAAAACTGTAGCGAGAGCCCAATAGAACCCAACCAGAAGACCTCTCCTTATATTAATCATCATCATCATCAACCCATATACGCCCACTGCTGAGCACGGGTCTCCTCTACCATTGAGAAGGTTTTTAGGCCATAGTCCACCACGCTGGCCTAGTGCGGGTTGGCGGACTACACACCTAAGAAATTCCTAAGAACTTTTAGGTGTGCAGGTTTTATTACGATGTTTTCCTTCACCATTAAAGCAAGTGATAATTCAATGTGAATACACACATAACTTCGAAAAGTCAGAGGTGTGTGCCTGGGGATCGAACCCACGACCGCCGTGATTCTCGACCGTGCGCCTAAACCTCGAGGCCATCACTTGCCTAGTAATACTAATTTAAGTCTTCAACGATACACTAATTCAAAATGATGACTACCTTGTAGTGGCGGTATTTTCATAGCCCAAAAGCCGAATTTGACTTACAAAATTCCAAATCTTTAAGCTTTAAATATTTATTTAACACAAGCAATTTGACATATAAATGAGAACATACTAACCCCAGAATAAGCAGTTATGAACTAGACGTTACAAATTACGTGTAAAGCTTTTGGGCTTGTACGGAAGTACCGCCACTACCTATACCCTTACGGTCTTACTTAGCAACGTTGATAACATTTAAGAGAAATATATATATGTAGTTTCACTTTGTCTAACACCTCACAATATCTTTTGATTTTTTTCATCGTCGCTCCATCACCCCGTATTCAGTTACGTATATATCACAAAACTCAATAAAATATTCCAGGATAAGAAAACACAATACTGCTATCCAAATCCTAATTAAAACCGATGTTCAGTTAAACAGTGTATTAAATAAGAAATAGCTAAACGAAACCCTACGTAATGAAGTTCCAAACTTGCTCGTGCTTGACGCTTATGGAGCAAAGTTTCGCAGCGGGCGCGCTCGCAAAACCGCACCGTATGTTTTCAATAAATACCGCCCTTTGTGACACCGTACCCTGGAACGCGCCGCGTCGAAATTTCGACGGGTGCGCAAGGATTTGGGATAGTGGGGGTCACTTGGGCCCCAATAGGTAATGTTAAAAGTAGATTTAGAGATAATAATTGACCAATAAAAGTATCAGTACATAGTATATAGTTTGTTTATGAATAAGTACGGCAAATAATTAATTAACCAGGACATTTCCAACTGTCAGTAAATTCTTAAAAGAAACAGGACACATCCACATGACACGGGTGCAAAGCTGACAGTTAAATTTAAAAAAGGTTAAAAAAAGAGGAAAAGGGATAGAATTTGTAGATGGGTACGTTATTTTATTCTATTAATCATTTCTAATAAATTTTTGCCTTTTTTTTCGTGTAAATTGTAAACAAGCAATTGTAATTAATTATGACGATATACACAAAGTAGTAGAATAGATAGATAAAATAAATGGAATGGTGGAGATGAAATAGATTAGGAAGCCCAACGACCCCAGTGGCATAACATAAACGTGGATGTTGATAATTATGTTGATCTATAAAAGTAAAATTTTCGATAATAGCCCCCATGGCTTCCTACCGAATCCGGCCCCGGCCCCTACAAAGCTATTCTAGGTGAGTTCTTTGTAACCCGTTCTAGATAACCGGTACATTGTTTAATCAAGTGCATTTCCTTTGTCATGCATCACATTATGATAGTATTATCGCGCGCTCACTTTTGCCATTTTGAAGCATTTGAACGATTTTGCTGGCTTACTAAGTGTGATTTATTTAGATGTCATTTTAGGTTTAGTGATACTGTGCAGTGATATGGGAGGATATTTATGTGCCTTGCGATCTAGATATTCAGGTTCGATCTCCAGATCGGGCAGTGTTATTAAGGTTTTCCATAAAGAATATCTCAATAGCACGGAGATTGAAAATGTGCCTGAAAAACGGCAGTAGGCTTGCCCTCTATTACGTGGGACTCCTACACATCTGACGAATTGTGAGAGGCATAAGCCTCTCACATAAGTACAGTAAGTTAAACAGTATAAGTAAGTTCGTACATAAGTACGTGTGCTCATTTTTTATAAATTGTAGTATTAATCCACTTCAAAAAACCTTATCAAATGATTGTCAAGAATTCCAGACTCTTTCAAGTTGTATAATTTGATCTCACTGACTATCACGCGCCTAATAGTGTATCAAAAAATACTAGGAAACCTACTTACATTAGAATTAATACAAATAATTTTCTAGTCATGGTAAATATAAAAAACCTTGAAAAGCGCAGGAGACTAAATCCTCATCCCTCTCGAGCATTCTAATTCATATCATTTATTCTAACATGTTTCACGACAACTCTATTTGTATTATTAATGCTACTAAACAAAGCACAAACAAGCGAAGAAGCTCTTGAAACAATTCACTAAACACTTCCCCTTAAAGACTGCGGAATTCTCCTTCCTTAACGTCATAAACACAATAGATCTGAACTAAAACACAACACTCGAACACTACGAATTGTCGCAAACGAGGCTCAATACAGAAATAACAATTGCTGAAATCCTAGCTATGTTGTAAAATCTAACGGGTGTTGCGGTCGGGAGTTCTCAGGTTCAAATCCATGGGACAAATGTCGCTATTGTAAAGATTAGGTGTGTACGTAAAATTTGATGGGAGGGTTTGCGTGTTAACGTTTCGTTCCGGTGTTTGGTTTTAGGTTAGTGTAGTGAATTACATAAAACGGTACTTGAAGGCCTTATTGTAGGTACTTGTATGATTTTTAATACGCGAGGTTATGAACTGAATATACTGGTGTCATATTATATGAAAAGTGATGGCCTAAAGGTTTAGGCGCACAGTTGAGAATCTCGGCGTTCGCGAGTTCAAATCCCAGGCACACACTGATTTTTCCAAGTTATGTGTGTATTCACATTGAATTATCAATTGTTTTACCGTTGATGGAAAACATCGTGATGAACCTACACGTTCTAAGGTATTTCTTAGGCGTGTAGTGTGTAGGTGGATTTTTTACATTAAATTTGTTTACACTAAGACTATTGCCTGTTTTAGTTTTCGTTCACGGTCTATATATCCCCTGTATATAGATTTTTTTTATTATTGTTAATTGGAAATAAACAAGCTTCATTATTCCATCCGTATTCAACAAACAATGATCGTCGTCAATGGCTGTCGTGTGCTCACAACGCAGATTCCGTTTGACCGAATGGGAAACGGGCAGAAGGCAGTTTCGCAGCACGTGACACTAGTCAAATTGCACGAGACACTTGGATTACTCGGTCACGTGTTTGGAACAAATGGTACGCATTGCTAACATTTGCATAGTCTTGCATTAATCACTGGATTTTCCCGCGAGACTGCTTTGACTTCGGAATTGAGCCCGGAGATATTTAGTAGGTTATTTAAAATAGAAGTGAACTTATCTGTAGATACATATAATGTCCTGTGTTTAAACTGTAGAGTAGGCAGAGGTGCATTTTTGCACTTACGTTTCGCCAGATATTTAGATATGTATCAGTCCGACATAACGGGGCACGAGCCTATATCCGTTTTTCAAGTGAAAGTCTAGACTTCGTGCTATTAAAAAGGTAGATAAAAAGATAACATTTTATTGGTACCCACTAAAAAATAGGTTAGAAAATTACGTAATAAAAATAAAAAAAACTGGAGCAATAGACGATCTTATCGCTGAGAGCGCTTGTATAAAAATTGACAGTTAAAAAAAAAATACACCCAACAGTCACATACATAGTCCTGACCCCACACTAAGATACGAGTCTTGTGTCGTGGGTATCAGAAACTACGAGAAACTTTTCGGTCTCACAAACACCCAGACCCGAAACAAATATTTGTGGATCACACAAACCTTTGTCTCGGTGCGGGGATCGAACCCGCGGCCGTTCGTTTCGCAAGCTGGTGTCTAGCCAACTGCGCCACGGGGCTGTTTTAGTTTCCGACCAATGGTCTTTTTACATCCTGTTTTATTCATTAATTCAATTATCACATTACTCAAATAACTAAACAAAGAATGAACTCGTAAGCGTACAACAATGTTCGCTGACTAACAAGTACTCGAGTACGGTGAAACCCTGTTAATCCGCCTCACCAAGCGTCTTGTGTTTACTAAGACTTCTCTCCAATTTCGTTTCACGTGTAAGAGATGAAAATGACTTGACGTTTTAAAGTTAAGTTTATTCTAATTTTAATAGAATTGGTAACACAGCTATTAATTCAAAATCATCATCAGCTGGCCACAGGCATTCCTCTACCATAGAGAGGGTTTAGGCCTTAGTCTACCACATTGGCCTCGTGCGGTGAACCTACAATAACCGAGATTCTCGATCTTAATCGGCCTGAACTTCGAGGCCACACACAAATTACATGTATACAGGATGTATTTAGGCCGTGATCGAAAACTGAGGCAGGTAATAGCGATGGTGATTACAAACCCTCTGGCATTAAAGAAAATCCCGACAAACAATAAAATTTTTGAGGTTTTCCATACAAACCACATACTTTTAACACCGATGGTTGTAAGGGAAACGTCAAAATGTTTATTTTTTGTCGGGATTTTTAATATCGCCACTGGGTTTGTGATCACCCTCGCTATTACCTGCCTCAGTTTTCGATCACGGTCTAAATACACCTGTATGTGTAACTAAAATAAAAAATATATATATTAAAAAACACTGTCAAAAAACTTTATCAGCTTAAGAGCATCCACAACATTATTGCTATCGCGATCAAAATTATTGAAGCCTACAACGATATTCGGAAAGTCTTCATTCTGCTTTGCGGTCGACGTCCGATGTTAAATAAGTACCTACTTGTATAATAATACACCTACCGGTCAAACAAACAGAACCGACCCAAATAAATAAATTAATGAGTTTCCAATCATTCATTATTTATAGCCTGTCGTGTCTTCTCTCGGGAACTTTGATAAAATATTGCCAATGTTACTCAAAGCGTAACTTGAGTGTAAGATAATTTTGGACAAACGAATTCTGGACTCTACTCTTTACTATGGAAACATAACAATTATAATTCAGCAAAGAAGATACTTATCAAAAATAATAAAAATCTTTACATTATTCAACGCTATTAATTTCCAAGACATTTCTTAGCCGTATATACTCTTTATAGTTTTATTTGTATGTTTTAAAAGTTCCTTTGATTCACAGAATCAGTCTAAATAAAAAATCAATAAAATGTAAAAAAAATATCATTAATAACTATTGATCTTGCTTTTAGACCACGCTTTTGAGTCAAAAACGTAATTTATATAATCATTAAATTCGTCTAATATACCAATAACCTCTGTTTATTCATAAAAGCAGTGATGGCCTCGAGGTTTAGGCGCGCGGTCGAGAATCTCGGCGGTCGCGGGTTCGAACCCCAGGCACACACCTCAAACTTTTCGAAGTTATGTGTGTATTCACATTGAATTATCACTTGCTTTAACGGTGAAGAAAAACATCGTGATAAAACCTGCACATCTAAAAAGTTCTTAGGAATTTCTTAGGTGCGTAGTCCGCCAACCCGCAATAGGCCAGCGTGGTGGACTATGGCCTAAACTCTCTCAATGGTAGAGGAGACCCGTGCTCAGCAGTGGGCGTATATGGGTTGATGAAGAAGAAGATTCAGTCTATTAGAGAAGCAAAGACTAAAAAACAAAAAAATACACGCGCATTCACCAAGAGACATTCACAAAATTATTAAATTCACGACATACCAAAGCACGTTATATTAAATACACAACCAGTGAAGTATGCAACAATTATCTCCGAGTTCCCACAAGCACTCGAATAACCACACACAAGTGCGTTCGCAATATCAAAGTCGGCAGTGGAATCGCGTAATGCGCCATACTCACCACATCAAATTAATACATGCAACTCTCGACACAGAAAATGACGAATATAATGCGCGTAGTTAATGTGAACTTTTATATTTTAAAAGTACTTTTAAACGCCAGCGCTTGCATGAAAGGCTGCGGAGCATGAAACTACTCCATTCGAGGGTCCCGTACCATTAATGTTTAAAGAGGATTTTAGCTTGGGTGTGCATTTCGCGACGGTTTCACGATTTTGTCCGTGACTAAATTTGTTAACGTTTTTGTTTCGTCACACGACGAGCTAAATTGATTAAGTGGCGTGCGGGTCAAGCGGGGATGGTTTCAAAGCGTCGCTGTTTTAGGAACCTTTCTACTTCCACTTTTATTAAGTCAGTGCTGCTCAATTTTGGAATAACACCGAAACAAAAATCTGCTTTTTTTGGATCCACGGAACAGATTCTCTGTATCCTTGTCCAGATTTGGCAACATGAGTTTTGCCTTAAAAAATTCTCGATAGCAACAACAACAAAGTTGAAATACCCCAGTTGTCTACGGAGATACGGACAGCACAAATGCATTTACCTGTTAAAACATTCTAGTCGGATCACGATTTGTCAACAAACGTGAAGTCTCCTTAACACTAAACGCGCATATTATTTTATTTACTTCCATAAACCAGAATTTCCGTCACAGGTTGCTGAGGAAATATTCTTGCAACACACTCGCTCCCAAGCCACCATTTTTGTTAATCGATGTAAAGTTAAAGTATTTCCCTCGGCCGTTCAAGCTCCATCGCACAGTAATAGGCTATTAGAGGTGAAATCTCCAAGGTCTGCCTTGTGTCATCACGGCTCAGCACAATTACGCACGGAGGTTCCGCCCATGGCTTTGCTCAATATTCATGTCTGGAAAAGTTTTGCTTCATAGGGAATTTGGATATATGAACTTTAGGAGATTAGCTGATATGAGTTGAGTATAGTTTTGTCACCTAACCCGCACTGGGCAAGTGTTAGACTAAGGCCTAGTCTGCGTTAAATAATACTGATGATTTGGTATAGTTTTTTATATAGGGAACCCACGGTTATATTATTTGAGCGCTCCCATACTCAAGTTCAGGGTCAAAGGTTCAAGGGGTCGAAAGGTATTCGTTAAACAATTCTTAGAAGTTGTACGGTCGGAATGAAGATAAAAAAATGCAGAAAATTACGCTTAAGGCAAGTGCACTAAGTGTATATGGAAATTTATATGGCCTCTGAAGTAATCGTCTAACTATGGCTTATCATTTTACTAATAATAATAGTTAAATTTAATGTTTCGAACTTAAGTTTTTAAATTTCATATATCGGTCAAATTAATCCATATAAAGTACCGACTGACCAAAAGCCTTTTTGCAGCTTAAGTATCATTGGTGTAGAACATTTCAATTTACCATCATAGACACTTCAATTTCATTTATACGCATAATATTAATATCAAAAACGCCACCGCAATTTCACTCGCGCACGATCAAAAGAGAATTTCCTAGCGAGCATAAAAATATGTGCATCACTCGCGTATATTAAATGAATTCGTTGCCCCGCTTCACATACAACTGGTCCGCGTAATTTATTGCTCTATAGCTATTTTAATAGGCGTTCTTCATGTACATAATGTGGTGTTACGGCACCACTCTTTATGAGCCCACTTCCATTACCAACTGTAGTTTTCTGTAAATATAACGTTAATGGCAATTTGTTTTATATGAAATGTGTATTTTACGCTCTTTTTTCCTTTTGAATTAACTCATAATTCCGGAGTGCAGATGTTTTATTTATGGAGACTATGGTTCTGGAGTAGATTCCACGGCTCGACAAACGACGCCTTTTAGCAACGGTTGGATAATCTATTAGTGGACGTGAAAAAGGCTGTTGATAATGATGATGATGACTATAGTTGAGAGGATCTGTGCCTTAATCTACAACGATAACTTCTAGAGTGTCGGAACTCATGTAACTAATTAATTCCTTCTAAACAATATTTGATTATTCAAGTTTCAGGATGGTGAATGATGTGAAAGAAAGCTTCTTCACAGTTAAGTGATTACTCATAAAAAAAAAACAACAAACGTTAGACTCGTAACCACTGAAATGATGTTTGTGAATAATTAATTTCTACGGTGGCAGTTTATGAAACTTTTGTGAACATTTCATATTATCACAACGTGACACTACGAGAATATCATAAAATTTTGATTAAATAGATAAGTAAGCACTTTATCTTAGCGACATAAGTATGTAGCTACGAGGTTAGCCGCCAGCATGATTGTGATATACGACATGATATTGCCTATTACTAATCGATATTCTATCTCGATGAGTCGGCGCTTATAGTTCATTCTCGATGACACCACATCGGGAAGATAGGCTACTTCGCCGTGCAAGTTTGAAAGGACAGGTAATTTAGTCAGAACGGATAATATTTGCTCCCTTATAAATCAGTTTTATAATTAACATTATAACAAAATGTATTCATAACGAATTATTACTTTCTTCAACGGTAAGGGAAAACATCGCGATAAAAATTGCACACTTAAAAGTTATAGAAGATGTTCTTGCCTAGCAGGGAGACGTTTATGGACTGACGATGGTGATGATGACGTTATAATTATAGATTGATCTGGAAGGCAAGCAGAAGGGAATAACTAATCTACTTTTGAATTAAAACAACAAACAAACCTGAATGATATATTCCTACAATTAAAACAACAATGTTGAAATATCACGCATTACCTGCCTCAGTAATGCAAATGAAAAAGGAATACTGAATGAAGCAACATTATTAGAAAGCATAAATACAAAACAAACAGTCGATGTTTCCTATGAAATCGACATCAAACGTTTTTGTAATTTCATAAAGGGAACGGCAGGGTATCATTAGATCAAAGAACTTCCTTACAAATTAGCGAGGTATAGCCGATACGTAATATTGAAATTGTATTTGATGAAGTAATGGGCTCGGATCGTGCATTTAATGGCGGTAATGACCCGTGGGAAAATACAGGCACAATGCAATGCGGACAACAAATTATGTTACGGAAAAATGTGGATGGTTAAAGTCAGAATGATGCAGGTAGTATTGACTGACGAATAGCTGGTAAATATCCTTTGAGAGTCAATTATTAAGTTGATAGTGAATACTTAATTGAATATTGTGATTGCCATACAAAAGTGATTGCACTAGCACCTGATGATAAGTGTAATGATATACGAAAAGCTGGTGATAGTAATTTTTTTTCAATCACTGTAATGTGCCGCATAAGTCGTGACAACTTCGAACTTTAAGCACGCGGTGGAGAATCTCGGCGGTCGCGTTCTTTGGTGTGTAGTTGTCCAACCAGCCAGCGTGGTGGGGGCCTAAATACTCAGTTGCAGAGAAGGCCCGTGTCCAGTAGTAGGTCGTATATGGAGACAACACGATAGTTTTAAAATCTCTTCAGAATAGCAAATTCCGCATGAGCACATCTACATATATTTTTTTCTCTTTCAATCATGCATTGTATATTTATTATTCAGAGTACCACGGCCGCCTACACAATAAACCTAGGAAACGCGATCCTCGCAAATATTTTGCATAATCTATGACGTATATGATCAAGTTAGCGACACGTAGCCAATATCCCGACCTCCAACCTCGAATACGAGAAAGGAAATATTTCCTATACAAATGTAAGAAAGTAAATGACTGTAAAGTCTATAGAATTTTAGTATTGATTTTTTATACAAGCGATGCGATTATACAAGCGCTTGATATAAATGTAGTGGGGTGTAGATATAAGAATTCGCTAGATAAAAATGATTTCATTTTTTCTTGTCCATTCTACAAGATCATGAAAACCTAAATATGCACAGGCTGATCCCGAAAGACGACACTACTATTGTGGTAAAAAAAAATGGTATTTGAAAGTAAGTGGTAGTTTATTTTAAGTAGTCATTTTTTAAGTATATAATACCAAAGGTATGTTAGGGATCTTTTAATCCATAATTCTTTAAGAACTTTTTTCACAGAGCGAAAATCCTACGAAAAATAATCTTACTTTCCTTAGATCTTATTTCGATTGTTCATGTTAAAAAATATTTTAGGTCCATTAATTTTCAATATACTTATTTTCCTAAATATCCACACTTTCAACAGATAAAGGAAACGGACAAAAACATTTTTTTTAATATAAAAGAAAACTACTTGCCATCACACCTATCTTTATTTCTATCTGACGCACGAAACCATAAAAACCGCTGGAAGCGTAACATTTGACGGCAACCCTTTTAATAACTTACACGTTGCGACAACGAAGGTTTTATCTCACGATAAAAGTAAAGTTAAGTTAGTACATAATTAAGTAGACAAAACCGTTTTGTGGAAACAAAGTTGCTTGAAGCGGCTTGGGAATATTTTCCAGGATCACATTAGTACACTCTTCTTTTACGTAATAAAGTAATTTAAGTCCCTTTGGAAGTAAAAAGAAATAGCTTGTAGGGTGGTTTAGCAGGTAGAATTATTTTTACTTCTTGGTTTTGGTAAAAATGAGTCATGGATGGGTAATCGAAGAGATTGTTGACAATTTGCTCACGGGTCTGAGTCTTAGGTTTGGTGTTTGACCATTGCCTATTTTTAACCTTAATCAGCTCATCTTCTACGTCCCACTAATGAGCACTAGCCTCCTCTAGAAGTAGAGAGCTTAAGGCATAGACTATTACGCTGGCCTATTCTGGATTGGCGGACTACACGTGTAAGAAATTCCAAAGAACTTCTAGGTGTCTAGGTTTCGTCACATTTATTTCTCTCGCCAATAAAGTTTGTGATAATTAATTATGAATAAACACAACATTTCGAAAATTCAGAGGTATGTGTTTGAACTCGCGACCGTCTAGACTCCACGATGCTACTAAAAGTCCCTAAAGAAAACCGAGACTTAATCGCACCGCACAAACTTTTATTAGAAAAAGGAATATCTTTCGTTTAAACCACAACGAATTTACACCTAGCCATTTCTGACAGTATTAACATCCATTGTCAAAAAAAAATCTGGCACATCCAGTAACCTACATTCGCAATGGATTGACCTTTTGTATTTAGGGTTGGCAGGGAATCGCATCCAGCACCCTTATCGTACGGTGTACCGTACGAGCTACTTAAACTGTCAAACTTTGAGCACCCCTTACCGTGAGAGTTTTTTCGCACAATAAAAAAACTTTCAGCAACACACCGAGACGGCCATATTGAAAACGTTTTGATGTAGGATTGACGGATGGGTATTTTACGTCCATTTAAGTAGGACAGTGAGAATCTGTGCTGGCTACTTTTGTTTTTTTGTTTTTTTTCTTCCAGTGTGAATTTTTTTTTTATGATGATGAGATTTTCAGACAGTTCTAGTTGCACTAATATTTTTATAGCAATTGAAAATTCTTGTTTTTAATAAAAAATGTGAACAGTAAACATTTTGTTTAGCCTGCTTTTAGTAACTAAAAATATCAAAAGAAGATCTACCTGTTAGTTCTCACTGCATTCTCTCCGGACTTAAATTTTGTACTCAAATGCTGAGCCCGAAATATTTAGCTTTACCATACACATAATATCAACACACATATATGTATAAAATGTCTATACCTACTAACATTTTGCAATTATATGCCACCTCGTTTGACAAAGACATTGCTTGGAAAGCCTAAATATACTGTCAAATTTAGAATTTAAATCCAGAACCTCTCGGTCTTCTAAAACCCTATACATATGTCTTCCAGGAAGAAAACATTACATCCACTCGAATGGCCTTGGTAAATCACCCAGACATTTAGTTCCTGTGAAAATATTACCCGGTCAAGGTCGATCTATATTACCCGATTCCAGATGCCGATTGATTCACGGACACTTATATCAGAATCCAGGACGGGTTAATGCGAATATTTGGAATTCTCCACTAACGATGAATACCTAAATGGAATATTAGGGCCACGTGATTACGTGATAGGAATTTCCGGTTCCGTTCTGTTAATCGATGGCCCGGACGGCCTGTGGTCCGCGTGTCCGTCTGTATGCTGATTAAATATACATAACCAGGTTACCTGCCGAAGATTGGGTGCACGTAACTATGTTGAATATTGTCTGTTTTTGATGGAATGCTGCTTTTATTAAGCTGAATACATTTGCATATAGTATTGAGTAAACGGTGTATTCTTTATTTGTTTTTATATTAAATTTAACATAAAAAAAATTTGTAGTTGCCTTAACGGCGTTCTGTAAAACATAATTATTATAAAATCCTCGCATTCACCACTATAATTAAATCGATTTGTTAAGGTTGAAGGCGAAAAAAATGGTTACATTTCTATGATACTCGGTCGACTCGCAATTAAAGTCTTGACTCGATTCGAACTATTTTATTAGAAGAATAGCGCTTAAAGCTCATCAAAGAATTTCATGTTTGAACAAGGACTAATAAATACGTTCCAATCGAAGAGGCTGGTGTCCTACAATTTTTGGAAGACCTTGATTAGGGTATGTCAGGAAATAGAAAAGGCTGGGCTTAAAAGATGAAGTGTAGCAGCAAATGTTATTATTAACTGTAAAACTAGTTTATGAAGCCATTTCATCCCAGGAGAAAACAGAGGTCCAGTTTAAATGTCCTTTTGGAATAGATGTTCGTGGCGAGTGCTAATGAGTTTCCCCGCATCAAGATGGCTTGAGGATAACATCTCGTGGAAATTATGTCGGGTTCATTTATTTGATACGCATCTGACCGGCCTCGACAAAAGTACATGGGGCGACTATATTACGGCTGATTAAGTTATTATTTTATATACATGCACACCAATTTCTATCCACGAAGAAGTGGTGATTGAGCCATACCAGTGGCATTTTCATTTTAATTTAATTCTTATTAGCTTTTGCGAGCTTTGTTGTCATTTCTTAAATAAAATCTTGAACATTTGCATAGTAGTTGTGTCGCGCTCATTCATTACAAAAAAATTTCTTCTCTTTACGATATTACTGTAGATGACTTGTAATTCTCACCACATTAAAAATATCTTGTTACAATCATCTTTTATATGAACTAACGAATAGAACCAAAGACTGACATCCTTACTAACTTCCTTAAGACGTAGAAGACAAACTTTCTATAATAAAATATTGCAATAAGCATTTAGTGGGCACTAAAACAATTCTTGCTATGCAAACAATGGAATAACTACGGAATAAAAGCAACAGCGAGGATTTGTCCCAAATTTCACTAGAACCGTCCCGTCGTTCCTTAGGGAGCTCGCAACATGCTCCAGGCTCGAGGCCGCAGCCAATCCTCTATGTCACTAGTTAAACTTCCCCGGATTACGTTCTAAAAGTATCCAGCCTGATTCTATTGGGAAATATTGAAGATTCGTTTCTTTTATTGTGGTATTTTAATATTTTTAGTTTATGTGGCGTAGGTGGCTAGAATTGAATGAAATGGAAGGTGGCGGTTTGTATAACGTAATCGAGATTAATGTTTGATGATCCGACATGAAGAATTTTGCGATTTGCGAAGACTGCGGAGTCCAGTACGGTCTTATGATACTCTTTACTCAAGACTTGTAAACGTTTATAGTCGAGGAGCCATAAGTATCATTGATAAGAGTATTTATTTACTATACGACGATGCTTGGTTACAAAAAAATTATATGGGATAATTGTACCAGACTCCAGTTTAAACACGACAAGTAATAAAACTATCAACTTTTTTTTTTTTTTTCATTCGAGGGGAATGCCATGACATAAAAAAAATCCCTGTACGTCTAAAACTTCATCAGAAACTTCTTAGCTTCGACAAGTGTAAAACCCACACCAGGATACTAAGACCTAGTCCCTTTTAACCAAAATATTGTCACAAGCCTAGTTATGAAACAAATAGGGTCTGATAGAGATGATATGGGTACAAACTTAACCTCTTCGCGGGAGTAAAATTCAAAATTTGTGATAATTTCACAACGCTGGCTCGTTTCCAGGTTTAACTAAACGGCAAACATTGTTAGTTAGGTTACTACGTGTCTGAGTTAAGTTCAAGACATTTGCATGTTTAGATCTTAGGACCAGTTTGTAATACTTCTGTTTTTTTTTTGTTTTTTGAAGGGAAAGCTGATTATAGCTCTACTTTCTGCACGCCCTCGACGTACGCAGGCCTTCCCTTACGTGATCTCTTTCATTGAGGATGTGCTGTCCTCACAGCGCATTCAGCGACCTGAAGAGAATAAACATCTAAAAAATGTTTAGAAATATTGGTGCCCCAGTTTCCTCGCCATAATTTAAATGCGCGATTAATCGTGAATAGATTACAGATTAGATCATAGAACAATAAAGCCGTCAATTGTTTCACATAGATTTTTTTAAATAAAGTTACGTATGTACCTATGTATTTTTTATTTATTAATCTAGAATCTGTCTATTATTGTATTTATTACTCTTAAAAAAACATTTTTTTTTTTGGGATATGACGTCGTGACCGTCTAAATTTATTTAAAAAACGCGCCGTATACTACGTTGTTCCCATGTCTTCGTCGTCACAAAATTAGCATAATTTCATAAAAATCAAGATAAGAAGAGAACTTGTAAGTTCATAAGCCTTTTGTGAAGTTCTCACTCGTGCTAAATTAATATCTTGAGTTTTAGTATTTTAGGTCTCAGACGTCATCAACTTATCCGTCGCTATGATTAATCTTCTAAAGCTAATTATGGCTTAGTAGATAACTTTGCTTGTGTTTAAGGCGACTTAAAATTTTAGTACGACAGCCTTAACACAGCAGTCGATTACAGATCCAATCGCTCCGAGGGTTTTGTTTTCCACTCTGAGAAAATATTGTCTACGTTTTATTTTACGTGCCTGTATAAAAAAATAATCAAAAAACGTAAATGACAAAGTTTATAAACTAATGTTCAATAAAAATCATAAACTAGAAAGATTTACTAAACGATTCAAAAATCGCGTGTATCCAGAACAAAGTCAAGATATACTAGGCTAAGAAATAAAGAACTAGTGACATAATTTAGATGGCGAGAAATGTAAAGAAAATTTATTAGAATATTCTTATTTACAAGACACGTAGCAATCAGTTCGCGCTCTCATGCGCTAACATACGCTTGGATTTCTTGTAATAAACATCCATATAATATACAGAGTGAGGTAATTTTAAATTTAAGATCTCACCGAGTTTGTCTAAAAATAAAACATTAAATATATTTTTATTCCATAGAAATTCAGTTCACTTGAATAAATTTGGTTTTTCGAAGTGTGTATCTGGGATTAATCATCGCTCATATACGGGTGTAAAGTAGGACATCGTGATGAAATCTACGTATCTATAAGAGCTTTACAAGGAATTCTCAGGCATTTAGATATTTCACCATTCCGCCAGCAGTAGGCAGCCAGCAGATAATCCGTCTTAGGTATAGAGTAAGGACTTATGGAACATACAAATACTCGTATATTGGCACAACCCACCTTTGACTACCTACAGTTCTATACAGATTGATTATTGCGGACTGACTGCTACAGGATTATACATTTTAATTAATTATAATTTATAATTGCGAATAACTGTATTACCAGGACGACTGTATACGAAATTCTAGAAACATACGCAAAGCAAAGGATCCGCAAAATCCACATTAAAATATTTTTAAGGTCTTTTCATTGATTTAACAGCTTTTGATATAAAATACCCGGTAATGGTGCAAAATCCTATGGGTGCGACTCCCGCTCGCTATTTGTCCAATTTTCATAGCACAGGACACCAAATTACTTCCGCAAACAAGGCTTTATGGAAATTCGAAAAATACAGCTGCATTTTATTCCCGGGATTAAGTGGCCGTTGAAGCCTTGACCGCACCGTGAAACATCTCCAAATGAATAATAAATATGCCACAACATGCCTCGTGCTCCAGAAATGGGAAGAAAACACTTTGTGCTCAGGCTTTTAAAAATTATCATTAAATACTTTCGTGAGTTTCCGTACAATTATTTTTTGAGAGTGACATTTTTGACGTCAATGTTTGCTAAAATTACTTTATGTTAATAATGAGTGACTTGCCCTTGCTTTTCGGTGTTTAAAAATGGTTCGTTTGTAAAATAAGAAATATTCAGAAGATCACATTTACTTACCAAACTACGGAGAGGGCAATGACCAATATTGCCAAAGAGATCGAATCAAAAACAAGAAAATGCGATGAAGAACCAAAGATACTAACGTAGTTCAACGGATTACGAGATTAG
Organism: Cephonodes hylas; assembly: GCA_030295005.1. Lineage (NCBI taxonomy): Eukaryota > Metazoa > Arthropoda > Insecta > Lepidoptera > Sphingidae > Cephonodes > Cephonodes hylas. The sequence continues at coordinate 1,678,662 of AP025374.1, read as the reverse complement.
GTAATTTAAAGTAGAGCACACAGTGTGCAGGAGTCTTCTTAAGTAGAGTCAATTTGTATGATGGAAGGATGACTTGATGATGACAATGATATTAATAATGAGTCTAGTGAAGTCATTACTGGACTAGTCTCATTTAATACTACGTAAGGTGTAAGCAGTGATGGCCTCGAGGTTTAGGCGCGCGGTCGAAAATCTCGGCGGTCGCGGGTTCGAACCCCAGGCACACACCTCTGACTTTTCGAAGTTATGTGTGAATTATCACTTGCTTTAACGGTGAAGGAAAACATCGTGATGAAACCTGCACACCTAAAAGTTCTTAGGAATTTCTTAGGTGTGTAGTCCGCCAACCCGCACTAGGCCAGCGTGACTATGGCCTAAACCCTCTCAATGGTAGAGGAGACCCGTGCTCAGCAGTGGGCGTATATGGGTTGATGAAGAAGGTGTATTTGTGTTGCTTTGAGCTATTTCATTACAAAATTCCCAGTAGCATGCAGTCCAAAAGTAAGCCTGAAAATGAGCTATAGGCTCGCCCTCTGTTCTCGTATATACATACATACTTAGCGAAATAGGAATACAGACGTGGGATTATATAAGCATTAATCTATTATTCCTAATGCCGTTTTCTCAAAAAATCTTTCGCAAAATCCATGCCTAGGAAATTACAATGCTAACAATAAAATGCTATTTACAATGCATTATAATGATTCGCATTGGCAAGGCGGAACTCTGGCACAAACTATTCGCATATTATAAGTAGCAGCGCGCCCCGCTCAGTTTATTTAAATGTACACTCCGCGAACAAGTCAAGTGTGTAACTTAATTTCAAACTTTATGACACACTGTATGCAAGTTCATCAAACTTGGGGATTTTGTGGTAAGTTTCCCGCTCTTGTTCAACTGATTATCGGGCCGTCGCGGGTTCATTCGAAGCGCAAATCTTTGCATTATGAATAGTGCATGTTTTTGTTGGAGATAGAATTCGTATTCTTCTTGTGTTACGTCATCATTAGGTTAAGAAAGACTATGTTATGTAGAGATTTTCGAACTCGATTTCTGGGTCAGATAAAGTGTTCTCAGAGTAAGATGTTCCCAGATGCAGGATGAAATCTGTCGAGAGAGTTATGAGAAAACAAATATTGGTTGATCTCCCAAAAATTTGTCTCCGGAGATCGAACCCCTGGCTTCTCGATTCGTAAGCTATCTCAATAACTTAACTACAGGAGTGCCAGTAGTTAATTGAATAAAACAGTTTAATCCCCTTTGGAGATGCGAGCTTATACTGATCTATACAAAAAAGTAGGGACCAACATTTCTATTGACCAGTCCGGCAGTCCGTATGTCCAGCGACGGCAAAGTGGAGCAAAAGCGAACGGTTTTGTTAGTAACTACCCAACACTGAATAGGGAATTTCGACAAGCACACGAACATAACTGAAAACTTTCAGTAGATACAACTTTGTAAATTAATTTGATACGTGTAATTGGGCTTGTGTGGTGAAACATTATTGAGAGCTTCCAATTAAGAAAGTGTTGAAAAACTGTTAGCTATTATTTAGTTACAAGTCGTGATGGTCTCGAGAGTAACGCACGTGATCCTACCACCATCGCGGGTCAAGTCCTAGGCCAATTATGTTTTATGAATTTGTCTAATAAAAAAATAACTAAGAACGAATTAATCTGCATTATAAAGGCGAGGGAACTCTTAAAAACTGAGAATTTCCTTGAGGAAACTTACTTAGGAAGCTTTAACTTATATTGTTTGACCCGGAAAACGAAATCCAGAAACTCTAGACATACCAGTGCTACGAGACCACAAAGCACAACGCTTCTCGGCCTTTTAGCTAAGATCACTATTTCTAATTAGACAAATTAATGCGTAACAGATGACATCACTATATCTCGAAAAACAACCCCATCAAAGAGCAAGACTTAAATCCATTTCAACGCGATCCACGAAAGAAGATTCTCAGCGTAATTTATTAACTTTTTCGTTTAGAAAAACATGTTTGGTCTCAATCCGAATTAACTGAACGCTGTTGTTTTGTTACGTCACAATGCTGAGGAAAATGAAATGGTTGTACTACTTAGATCCTTGGGAAATATTGTGAGCTCTTTAATTTCATGCTATAGTTTAGTTGCGGTTGAAGGGGATTTTTATCAAGTTATGTAGTGCGATTGATCAGTTATTTGGTATCTTCTTCTTCTTCATCAACCCATATTCGCCCACTGCTGAGCACGGGTCTCCTCTACGATTGAGAGGGTTTAGGCCATAGTCCACCACGCTGGCCTAGTGCGGGTTGGCGGACTACACACCTAAGAAATTTCTAAGAACTCTTAGGTGTGCAGGTTTCATCACGATGTTTTCCTTCACCGTTAAAGCAAGTGATAATTCAATGTGAATACACAGCGATTGGTATAGCGGATTTTATTGCTGAATAGAAGAAAAAGAAAATTAGAAGTTTGCTCGAATATACTAATAAAAGATTTTTATTAGATAATCAAAGGCCTAATAAAGAAGTATGGTGTCGGATTTTGTTTTTTAAATATTACCTACCCAAAAGAAAAAATATTGAATTGTCAATCATAACTAATAAAACCTTTTTTTTTTGATTCCTGGAATTTTCTTCTATCGTTATTCTGGTGATTAGAAGTAAATCCCGAATCTACGGGTCCGATTTCTCTAACAGAACATATTAGCAGACCGAAAAGACTTTTATTTATAGTAGAGAATATTTCTCGGGTCTATACTGGGTATTTGTAAGGTTTTAGACAGCCCCGTGGCGCAGTTGGCTAGACACCAGCTTGCGAAACGAGTGGCCGCGGGTTCGATCCCCGCACCGAGACATATGTTTGTGTGATCCACAAATATTTGTTTCGGGTCTGGGTGTTTGTGAGACCGAAAAGTTTCTCGTAGTTTCTGATACCCACGACACAAGACTCGTATCTTAGTGTGGGGTCAGGACTATGTATGTGACTGTTGGGTGTATTTATTTATTTATTTTTATGTTAATAGGTTTTATTCTAGGTATATCAAGCGTTATCTCGTGACAATTACCCGTTCCATTTATCCTGAATAATGTATTTCTGAACATAAAGGTTTTACGGCCTTTGAGGGAATCATTTTATAGATCTTAAAATAGTTCAACGGTAATTACTATTTAATGTTAGGGGACTAGACTTTAAGAAATAGCCTTACACACATTCACACAGTTACGGTAAGTATTCCTAAGGGCTTACTAATATACATTAGTAAATAGGGCCTGATCGCCGCGCGCCGGGCTGGAAGACCGGTGACCCCGACATACGCTTCCTGCCCCCCTCCCCCGGGCTGGCGGAAAGTAGAGCCATAAACAGCTTTCCCCTCGATAACAAAAAAAAAACTTAAAACACATTTACGAACGTGGGTGCACGAATGCATCTTTTTTAACCTTTTTTGAGGACATAGCCAAGAAACTGATCTTGGCTTAGATATACAATAATAGATATGTGATGTACATTTAAGGAATACTTTGCTAGCCAACGAATTGCTTTTCAAGTAGCAACAAGAGACATAATGAACTGACGGTGCCACACATTATTATTTTACTAGACCAAAGTGAACGCAGATAATTAAACACTGCTCCATTTCCAAGCTGGTATTAAAGAAACACGATACAACTTACTGAATACTTAATATTTTTAACACTACATTTTCATGGTATTTTTCTGGCAACAGCCACTTTTATTATGCCAATAGTTTTTTCGAAAAGAAAGCAACCCCGGAAAGTTTATTAAAACCAGATTCTATGGTAGGTGAACTGTTGTTGGGGTTCTGAGTAAGGAAATTCTAAGTAGCAACACGGATTCTAGAAATACCTACGTTTAGGCCAATCTTGAGTTCCTCCAGCTCTATTTTTATGCCATGTAAACGCGAGGCCTTATTGCAGCTTAAAGACTTATTTCAAGACTCCGTACTGCTAATGAGAATTTCTTAAAGAAAAACCCAAGAACTCTTTAAGAGTTTTGGGACTCAAACCTGGTGATACTCGACCTCACCTTAGACGAAATAGAATCGATTGAATAATTCCTATTACCTGGAACAAAAAATATTTTTTGTAGCATAGACCAAGTACCACTACTTAGTAGTAAGGTAAAATATAATTTAAAAGCTAATTTACCATTCAAGGTTTTGCGCGCGTACTAATATGTGCGCTGAAAATCCTTTTCGAGCCAACATCCCGTGGGAAGGGATTAAAATATCCCGTTACCAGCAAAATATAATTTCGAATAGCAATATGACACCGTTTGATATATATACGCATATATAACGTACATTATCTTAATGAGTTCGTGTTGGTAAATTTTTGTGTCTCATAATTTAATATTAACGGTAAAAGAATACAGCGTGAAGAAAACTACACAGCTAAAAATTACTAGGAAATTTTGTGTGTGTAGTCCACCATACTGTTTTAGGTCAGCGTGGTGAACTAAGTAATCCGGAAATCTCTAAAGCTCTGAGATAGAAATGGGCGAATATAGATAGAAGAGATGCTTGGTATGTCTTGCTTTTTGTACTTTTTTTTAATCATTTATTTTATGTAATCTGTAATCTGATTTAATGTTTTCTCAATAGAAATAAACGGAATCAAATAGATGGTTCTAGAATATATATTTTGTTAAAGCTTTTTTACGCAAACCATACTTCCGCGAAATACGAGTCATCAATAAAATCCGTACATCGTGAAACAGAAAAGCGCAATAATTTATTCCAAATTCTTTCCGCTGTCTATTAGCTCTTTAATTACGGAGTAAACAATACTGTATCGGCTGTTTGTTGTGCGGGTTTCGCTTGATCGTATTATGTTTTGTACAAGGGTTAATTACCGATCGGGCCAACGACGGGATGTGGCGAGGGTAATGAAATAATTTGATGCTGTTCTATAATAACAACCAGTATTTTAAACTAGGTATAGATTCGGGTTGAAATTTACAATTTAGAATCATCCTTCCTCTAATTACGTCTCTTGTTAGCTAATCAACTCATTGTTGTTGCGAATTATAGGCTCCAAAATTATATTGATACGAAATGTTGAATATTGAAAACGAACAGTTTGGGAATGTGCTAGAATAACAGCAAAAGGCTCGTTCCTGTGGATTTCAACTACTGGCAAGGCATGCGTGGATTAAGTTGGACACCAGCTTGCAAAATGAGAGACTGCCGTTTCGATTCTAGCTACGAAACAATTTTGTAGTCTACAAATATTTGTTTCAAATCTAGGTGTTTGTGAGACCGGCAAATCTAATATCCAGTATTTAATACTTTATAATTATTGTGGTATTAGAACTATTTCTGTGGCTGTTGGACGTATTTTTTTTTCTTAGAGTAATACCTGTGAAGGTATTTACATGATTGATTTCCTAAGCTGGAATACAGTGCACCTTTTCATGTTGAGTGGACTATAGTTTCCCTTTGAGAGCTGCACTTTCACAAAGTTTGTCGAAATTTAAATGAACTCTGTGCAAATTTCAGTTATTATATAAATGAACGCGTTCCGTAACCCGAGCATACACTCCCCAAATGTCAACTTTACATTTAGCAGTTTAGGTTTTGCGTTAATGAGTCGCTCAAGCTCTTAAATACACAGGCAGTCCGTCTGCTATAATTAAGGCGTTGAAAATTGAATCTTACTGCTTATGAAACAGGGTTCACATTTATATGAAAGGGGTTAATGACGTCACGGAGCAAGTAGGTAACATAAGCAAACCGTAATTGAAAGATGAATTATTTATTTGTGTCGTGATCTCCCATACTCTCGGGGATGCAAGTGATATCTGTTCAATACAGTTGACTCTTAAAAGATTGATGACAATGTTGTCATTGTATATACGAGCAGCTCTTTGGCTAGGTGGAGAGAGGGTATCCGCAAGGTAGGATGAGGAGGGCCAAAGTTCGAACCCAGTAGTGACACAAGAGAGACTTAAGTCCAGCAGGTGACGTGATAGGCTGCTGATAATGTTAATGATGATGGTAGACTCCTGGTTATGAAAATTGGGAAAAACTAGATGAAACATGTATCGATGTGTTATAAATGCTGAAGTATTGACAGCCCCGTGGCGCAGTTGGCTAGACACCAGCTTGCGGAACGAGCGGCCGCGGGTTCGATCCCCGCACCGAGACAAATGTTTGTGTGATCCACAAATATTTTTTTCGGGTCTGGGTGTTTGTGATACCAAAAAGTCTCACGTAGTTTCTGATACCCACGACACAAGACTAGTATCTTAGTGTGGGGTCAGGACTATGTATGTGACTGTTGGGTGTATTGTATTTGTATTCCCTACGATAATCTAACGAACTTCCTTTATTTTTTTAACAAAATATAATAAAAATATTCGTCATTAAATCTAAGAACTTAGTATTCAATCTTCTACATTGAGTATATATAAACGTAAGGCGAACAAAGGTTAAATCTTTTTGTATCGGCACGGCAAAACAACAATGACTACTGATGTCTGAAAGAAAAATGAAATGAAGTAAGAACTCCGTAGACTCTACGTTTTCGAATAACTTGTTCCGATTGTAAATTTTTTTAAAAGGCTTACAGATTTGTTATTGTTCGTAGGTCCGATAATCACATGGTGAAAAAGGTTTTCATATGACTTTTTTAAACTGATACAACAAAGCAAATACATCGCTAGTAAGATCATCGCAATTTCCAACATTATCAACAACATTTTAAACTTAATCTCTTTAACTTTTGTCGTTCACATTGTTATCTTAAAGGTACGCTAAAATTTCTTGGGTTGGATTTTGTATTTCCATGATGAATGAATGTAAACAGGCAAATATATACTCAGCCTATCGCCGTCAACTGCTGAACGTAGGCCTCTCCAAGAAAGCGCCAACCATCCCAGTCTAGAGCAGCCCTCATGCATCCGTTTCCCGCCACCAAATAGGCAAATAGTATGAAAAAAATAAATTGGCGATTATGTATTTCAAATAAAAACTACTTTGTTTTGTATTTGCTCGTTGTTGAAAATATTTTTAAACGGCAATTCAGGTTGATGGTAATCAATTTAGAATACAATATGCACGTTCCATTCAATTGCGTTATTTCTATTGATTCACTAACAGCTTTTAAAATGAATGAGCGTATAACACGAGTTCGCAAAAAATAAACAAAACCACATTTAAAATACACACTAAAAAGTCTGGTTGTTTTAGAAATTAAGTGAGACTAATTGTTCTCACACACATCAAGGCCAAAAAAATATTTAATTTTTATTAAATAATTGATTAGTGGATCGCACTAACATTTCCCTCGAACCCACGACGTCTGGTTTAATGGCTAATGTCGACTCAACAGATGTCATTCAAATGTCAAAATAATTTGATGGTCTATTATTTGTTAAAAGTATTGATCTATTTTTTAATTAATAATAACTTCTTTACTATAACTACGCTAAATAAAAAATAAAAGAAGTTGTTATATTAGATGCTATCGCTTTCAACGATCTCCTTCAGACAACCTTAGAAGAGAATAAATAGCGACACCACAGAGACATCGTATAAATAACATATTAAATTCTGAAAACTGTTAATTAAATAATTAAGCAACGTTTTATTAAACTGTCAATACTTAAGAACCCAGTGCACACTCTTTTGACTAAGCAAAATTATATTTTTATCAAAAGATATTTATCGGTGACCTTTAATATTCCAAAAAGAAATTTAGACTATTTATTTTGACAGATCCAAGAGGCAAATCGCTAAACACCATCTTGCGAAACACCTCCCATGAGCACTCATAATATCAGAGGAATTATCGGTGCGTTGTCGGCCTTCGAAGAAAACATAGGCTCTTTCTCTAAAAGTCCCTAAATAATATTCATTTTGGAAATACCTCCAAGGAAAGCCGATTGCACGAAGATGTTGTGCGGGAAAGAAAATACCGTTTAAGCCGCACCTTGTGGATATCGTTACCCCACCTAACTAGAGGGCTAATTCTTCAGCACGCATTGGTCTCCAGGTGAACTTATATAAAACTAGGAGGTCATGTTAATTCGGCAGGTTATTCCGGCTAACTGATTGCACTAGACGCAGTAATTTTCGAAGTTATTCATGAGTACATTTACAGCGGGCTGTGTTGGCATATAATTGTTTGATTTATTCCCAAAATATATGATTCGTACATAACAAACGGAATGTTACAAGCGAAACCTTCTAGCTGGAAGCAGATTTCGCTCCACGAACACTTGTCTTATTTCTTACAACTCCTAATTACGTTAATTGGATACTGAGTTATCTGCAAAGATGTTTCGGAGATAACAACGACATCGCATCACACATACGTAATAGAGCAATCGCGGCTGCTCTAATTAAATTTTCGAGATAATTTCATATTATGGTACAAATTAAACGTGATTCTGTTAACGAACGTCTTTACGATTATGTGAGTTGAATTTTAGATTAGCAACAGCATTGCGTCTACTAGATATACCATTCCAGTGAATAAGCTTTAGTCATCTCTAATTTAATATGAATAGGAGACTTTATGATACTTAAAAAAGTGAATGAAGTCCGCCAAAGAAGAGAAATAAAGAGAAACGGGTGACTGAAGACGGCTGATTTTTAAAGGATAATACACACTGCGCCGACTCCAAATAAAATTGGAAATATGGCAAGGGAATGATGACTTTAACATGCTGGGTCAGCAAATCGGCAACAGCGCACCTGGTTATCCTATTTCGGCAATTCTACCACCAAGACTACTTTGACAGTCTCAATTACTAAACGAATGGCACCACGTGACGTATTTTTTTTTGTTATTTAGTTGCACTATCGCAGTCAAGTAGGCTATTCGCAACCCACTCCAACCTGAGTACGACTAGCCGACGCTTCTTTTACCTAACTTCTTATTTCGACTTAGTATAACTGAAAAGTCTACGTTTAGTGAAGCGTGAGACTAGCTTAAATCCTACACAATACATATTAAGGCCCAAAGTAACTGATATAATCTTTGAGGGGTAAAATCAAGTAAACTCTCGGGATCTGAAATCATAGTAACGATGAATCTTCGCAATTGTATATCAAGTCCCGAAAAAACACAAATTTATTGTTGTTATTAATTTACAAACGTTCAGCATTTTCCCATTAAAATTTCTTATTAAACTCTCGACCGTTCTCAATTTCGACATAACAAAGCAAGCGTTTTAATAATACGCTGAGTATCCCGCTAAATATTGTATTGACCAAGCAGAAGCATTGCTTGTGCGAGTTATTACTAGAGTTTAGGAAGTCGTCGACCAGTGTAATACATTATAGTTATAGTTTAACAGCCCCGTGGCGCAGTTGGCTAGACATCAGCTTGCGAAACGAGCGGCCGCGGGTTCGATCCCCGCACCGAGACAAATGTTTGTGTGATCCACAAATATTTTTTTCGGGTCTGGATGTTTGTGAGACCGAAAAGTCTCTCGTAGTTTCTGATACCCACGACACAAGACTCGTATCTTAGTGTGGGGTTAGGACTATGTATGTGACTGTTGGGTGTGTGTATTTGGGTGTGTACTTAATACAATTCGTATTATCATCATCATCAGCCCATATACGTCCGATTGCTGGGCACGAGCCTTCTCTACCATTAGGGATGTTATATTACTTCTTACGAGACTGTGAAACGAGAAGTTCCGGGCTCAATCCCCGGATATCATTTCTGAGTAAAGCAATGTTCTTGGTAATAGTAATTACAAGGAACGTAATAATAAAAAGAATGCATCTACTGGTGTATACACTACCTCACCTTTCGAGGATTTTTTACCGTGTCCAACCAGGATTTTTTAACCGTAACCAGGACAATAAAGTCGAGCTGCGGAATTAAAATAATAACAATTCTAAAAGATGAAACAAAGACAACATTATATTTTGTGCAATTAACATCAGCCACTTAATCCCTCGGAGTCATCTCAGCATTACGGACGATTCAACATTTCCTTTGTCAAACAATAATGAAGTCATTTTTAATAAAACATCAAACAGACGGTAGGGCTTGAAGCACCGGCGGAATTAAACTGGCAAACGTTTTTAGAACGGGGCCAGATAAATTTTTCGCTTAAAATATTAAGATGAGGAGTTCGTTGAGTATCATTTGAGACGGTCGCCGCTCGTCGACCAGATTCCGTTTGAGACCTTCAGAGCGAGTTCTTGAGACTTTTTCTTTTAGCAACCTTTGAGTTTGTACTTGTGCAAGTTGGAATGTATATTTCTCTTTCGAAATGTGGGACACAAATTAATGAAGATATTTGTCATGAAAATGAATTCCTTGTTGTTTGTATGTTGTTATATTGAGTCGTAAAAGATACTAAGAAGAACGTCCAGAAAATAACATTATATCAGAAAAAAAATGGGAGGTACTTTGTCAAAAACCGCGCTTAGTACTTATTTTACTTTTAAATTTATTATTGAAGTTTAATCAGGAACAAAATTAAAATAGTGCACTTGAAGAGTCTAGTACTCGCGGTAATAAAGCTTTTTCTCTTTTTCTATAACCTCTTTATCATAATCTTCCGATATCTACGCTACTATACCTTTTACGCTTTTTTTGTGCACTACATCACACGACTGTACACAAATAGCTTATACTTTATAAGCCAGTTCTTTTTAGTTTGATCACTAGCAAATTATTTACTCGTTCCATACGGCCGACGATACTTTTTTCATACTTCACAAACAACATGGTTCAATTTAATGTCACTTACACCGCCACCGACATATCTACAATTTTTAGATGTCTATTTACAATCATTATCCGCATTGACGACGCAAATAGGTGCAAAGTCAAAATTCAAAACACTAAATAGACCATAAAAAATATTTTTACACTTGCACCAAAGAAGAACAGCGATCGAATCAACTTCACCTCAAACACCCTTTGTACAATTTCAAGGACATCATCAAAACAACTCGTCTTTTTTAAAATGTGACGATTTGCGGAGTTTTGATTAATGGATCGTTTCCATCTTCATTGTGTTCTCAAAATGTTTGCTTTCTTTGAGGTCTTTGGGTGTGCGTTAAAACTTTCCAAAGTGATGGCTGTTCAAATTGCACGATTGAGGGAGTCAGGAGATATTGCGTTTATTACGTTTTAATTTTGCAGGTTTGGTTCCAGGTTTGTTATCCTCGACGAGGTCTTTGTCAATCTATAAATTGTTGATTTTGTATGATAAAACATGTAATATATGCAGTAGGATTATTTTTAAACCGGTGAAAAAAAAAACTACCCGGGGCAATCTTTTGCGTTAATTTTGTCATAGAATGATAAAATAATTATTCGTCGAATTGCTGTCTGTAAGGGTCGAAAGCCGAAATAGACTTAAAGGAAATGGTGTCTCATAAGTTTGAGCAGAAACTTTCTACTTCACGACCCATTCACATGAGTAGAAACTCAATTCGGCCAACTACAATATTCATTTATATTATGCGACAAAATTGTTCTACAAAACTAATTCAGTACTAATTGAATCGAATATTTACGCCTCCATACACAAAAACACCCTGTTAACTCGAGTCAAATCACCGAATCTCCATTAGAAATGACAAAAGTCACGTTTGCAAGAAGGGAAACACTCGATCTTCTTTTAAGTTTATTTGTAGCGGAGTCGATGCGTTTATTGAAGATACGGAGGCAGGGACGACCGATAATTGGTTTTCCATCGGCCTTTTTTGTGTGCCGCAACATTTACCTAGCGTCAAATCAATTCTGCCGGGTAAATTTATTTATTAGCATATAGAGAGAATTTTCAAATGACGCCCGCCCCTGAGGAGGATTTTTACGTCTTTTTGCAAAAAAAGATGTTAGAATCCTCCATTGGCAGTCGGCATCTGAAATCCCTTTGAAGCGCGGAGACAATTGAATCATCCCTCCTTATTGATTCTATCATAGCTTGATTTGGTAATTATGTTGGTTTATTGGATTTTGTGGACGATTCGATTAAGGCTCGTCTCTTTATGACCAATGAGGAGTGCGCGAGTTATGGCATTTTTACCTACAAAATGATTGGGGAGGGGAGAAACAAAACAGGAAAAAATGTAAAGCCATCAGCTCCCTGTTATGAGTTTTAGCAACGTGTTTTCATTTTATTGTAATTTCTGGGCTTATTGATATGATATCGGACTTTTCGTCTAGTAACAACCATCCCTAGCTACTTGTTGATATCGCGTGCTCTTACAATAGTTTTAGGAACGAAAAGTAGATTATTTTATTTAAAATATAAAATCAATTTTACACTGTTAAATTACCGTTTAATGCTGATCAAATTATGTGTAAATATTAAATTAATATTACCGGGGACTATGCTGAACACGTAAAACCCTTGGGCACATTCGCCACTTCCAAGCAGAATACCGTAGCTACCACCAAGTGCGCCATATAAGTGACGGTGACGTCACGCTATTCTCCATCCCTTTATGAAGTGATATTTCTGATAATAGTATATAGGACGTAATAGATCTCAAGATTTTTTCTCATTCAAAAGTATGACATGTAATGTATTTCTAAATGATAGATTTATATTTATGAAATATTATTCGTATTTTTATATTACAGAAGGTACACCGATATGTCATCACCACCATTAAACAGTTATTATCAGCAAGGGAATATAGAAAATCAGCAATAACAGGCCTTTCTCGGTATTTAAGACTTAAAGCCGTATATATCTTACCCGTTTGTGGACACACGATTAGGCACAAGTATACCAAATTGAAAAGATATATAAACCAAAATTTACCAAGCACAATTGTACAAAAAATGTGTATTACAGTTTTGCTACACCTCTGAAAAGGTAAATTTCAACTACAGCCACCAGCAAAAATAACAAACATTTATAACAAGATTATGGCTTTTGACAGCGTTATTCGTGGCACCGTCTGCTGGTCCCACCTTCCGTTTCCTGTAGGAAATACCTCTATTGTCCCGATCTGCCGAGGGATTCAGACTCACGCCGCCTTTTTGTGGCTGGGATTTATTCAGTTATAATTTCATCCAACCCTGTTTTTCGTGGAAATTAAATTTACCAGGATTACCCCTGGTGTCGCTTGATACATAGAATTCAATTACCTGCTACAATATTTATTGCGGAGTTAGGGTGATTATCTGTATTTTATTATTTGTAAAAGTCAACTGTTATCAGGAATATAGACTAAGTTTTCCAATTTCAAAGCTTACGAGTATATGCAATTTATAATATACGGACACAGACTTTCCCAAAAAAGATAATAAAGATTAATCACTGCACCCATTTTTTGGCTATCCACTTTAAGAGTCTTAGTTAAGTGGGGGCCATATTATGAATCATCTTTTAGCATACTTTTAGACTGCAATGATTGAGAACTACTAAACCAAAAAATCCTTTTTATTCTCGGTAATCTGGGTGTGTTTTCTATACTGAAAACTGTATACAATGTATTTGTTAAAGTACACGACTCGTATATAAAAAAGACAAAAAGTTATGGGAAAAATGACACACGTCAAAAGGGGGTGAATATTATGGCGACATCTGACAGGAAGTCGAAGGAGAGAGAAAAACATGTTGTTACGGAAAACAGACAGGGGAATAACGGGTTTTAATAAATTATAATAAATTGACTTCATATAAGCTTAATGGGTTCAGCTAGAGGTTGTTGACTGATATAATGAATGTGGGTCTTTCCTTAATAAAACACCTCGATTATAATCGAGATTAGGTACCAAAAAAAGCAGTGGACGTCATACATAGTTTTCAGTGGACTAAACATTTTTGTGTTACTAGATCTTAAATACGAATTCATCTGAACTAATTAAGAAGGGATACATTGAAAGAAAATCATGTTATAGAAATCTATTAACCACTAGACAGTTTTATGTTTTTTGCTACCCTCATAATGTAGGGACCCTGGATCCTTTAATGACCTATTTTATCCTAGGAAATTTAAACTTTTTTTTAATAAGTTGAAAAACCTTATAAACCATATAACACTCGATCGAAATACTAGACCTGGCATCGAAAATTTGTACACCATAAAAATCAGCCCAAACAGTGCCTTTGTTAACTGATTCCATGGCGATCGCCACGTCCGCTCAAGTTTTAAATTTACTTTGTTGGCAGGCGGAAAGTTGTGTTCGAACCTTCACCGGAAAACTAGTGTTTCACGTTAAATAAAAAAGTTTTCGCAATCTTGTGTTACTTTTCAATAGTAATGTTTTGCCGAAGCACCTCCGATGGGACGGGTGTTTCGCCTGTTCACTTCCTTGTCAGTTTTATTAGTGAATTGGCTCTTCCCTTGTCAACTAACAGGTACTTATGCCAGTTTATGTTGTTTTATTTTGAGGAAATTTTCTTGCCCGAGTTTAGGTGGATTCAAAAATTCCACGAGGGAAATTAATTTGATGCTGTTTGTAATTAAATATTGTTTCATGTGCAATAAAAAAAATATTTATTGGTTGTACTTTTCTTTTTCTTGGTATTCGACAGGCTCTACCCAATATCGACGCATAAAATGTTTAAATGTCTATACCTAATTATCTCGTACAATTATTGATAGAAGTATCAGGAATTACAAAAGACTTTTCAGGCTAACTTGTTTAAATATTATCTTTTAGAATAGTTGCGACCAAACACAGATTGTATCCCAAAACATAACGCTAATCTAACATAGCAATATTTACAATAACTGCTTTCGTTTACAATCCGCGTTTCCAATATCTTAACAGTGTGAAAATTGTGAAACTTGTGCGCATCTGAAATAGAATTCTCACGTCCACTGCATGTACGGAGTTTAAAATTTTTATAAAATCAAATATACGAATGCGCAAATCTAAATCTCGCGTCCGACGGATCGGCGAGTGAATGGAAATCGACGGGAAAACAACGTCCGTTCACTCGGAAAGGATTTCTCTCGTTCGTTCCTTCATTCGTTCAAGGCTTAGTTGAGGTAAGACGTGTCGATGGTGTCGATAAATAGTTAGGAATAGGGTCTTAAATTTTAAATTAAGTTTTTTTAGTGTACACTAACAGGTCGATTGAATAAAATCGCATGATATTAGTTTTTTGCTAATTTACGGTTTTGACTCACCATCAGAAGTAATATTGTAATTAGACTAGTTCTATGTAATAAAGTCTGCTAATTAATAGAATTTTGATTAATAACCAGGATGGACATTGGCTTGTATAGGAATAAATAAAGCATCATAATAACGAAAGAACTATTTATAATTCCCCACAAACAATAAGGGAATGTGTATGGCAGTTTTCTCTCCTTTTTCATAATTTTCGAAGCGCTCACAGCATCAATCAGTGATTTTTTGCAACATTCAAGTCAAGAGCTTCGATTGCTTACTTTTAAGAAGGACAAATTTTGTATATCTATGAATATTTTCTAGCATATTTCATAAAATTAAATAATTCTTCCTAATAATATTATAATCAATTCGAGTTTTTCTTTGGAATATTTTACTTATAATCGGCTATAGCATCCAAATCCTTATCTTAACTCTTCAAAATCTTCTAAGCAAGTGCAACATATAAACTTAAAAGAATATAGTGAGAAACCTATACAGTTTTCTTCAGTTCCGAACACCTGTAATATATTCTGGACCAATCGACACGCCCCATCCCTTCCGCCTGGCTCGGGGGTAACGAAAATGTGTATTTGATTAGATTGCACGGCAACAAAGTAAAGTTGGGAATTTCTTTCTTCGTGTGATGTAATCGAATTAATTGTGGATCGTGACAAAGAAGAAAATTATTTGTAATAGCACTTTGTTAACCACGAGTGGTTCATGAGTCGAGACTGATTTAAATGTATTTGTATGACAGCCCCGTGGCGCAGATGGCTTAACACCAGCTTGCGAAACGTGAGGCCGCGGGTTCGATCCCCGCACCGAGACAAATGTTTGTATGTTCCACAAATATTTGTTTCGGGTCTGGGTGTTTGTGAGACCGAAAAAGTCTCTCGTAGCATCTAATACCCACGACACAGGACTTGTATCCTAGTGTGGGATCAGAGCTGTGTATATGACTGTTGGGTGTATTTATTTATTTATTTTACTACAGAGACATAGTATAGAGGCTCTAGAGACTAAAATGAGTTATTTTTATCCTAGAACATTTCAACTATTTTTTAATATTTTGGCTTGGGCGTAACAAAAATGTGTATTTGATTAGATTGCACGGCAACAAAGTAAAGTTGGGAATTTTTTTCTTCGTGTGACGTAATCGAATTAACTGTGGATCGTGACAAATTGAAGTGGGAGATGGAGAGATAATTTGTGAGGACGCGTTCTGTCAACGTGTTTGATAATTGCTCTAATGTAGAGGGTTTTTAGTACTTTTTTGCTTGAAGTGGAAGTAAACGATAGTGTAAATAGAGCGTCTTTATCGTAAAGGAGACGGATTTTAAAGACTTTCCAACTTATAAATTTAATGTATCGAAAGCAATTACCAGATAATCATAGGACGTGGATGAGAATGTCCCAAAATAGCAACTATAATATAGCTTACGCCTACATTATGTCGCCATGATTCTTGATTTTTGTCAAGGCAAAAGGTTAATTCATGATAATTGATAATAGAGCATAGTTTGACTTAAGAGGATTGAGATTTTTGAAAATGTAAACGAAATGCACATCTTCTTACTCCTTTAGAGAATACAGACACAAATGCATGGATGTACGTATGAGTACCTATGTGTGTGAATGCAGAAGAGCGCTAAAAATAAAAATAAATCCCAACCAATGGGCGTCCGTAGTAGAAAATATTTGCAATACTCAAGAATGCCAACTGCATAAGATACTTCTAACTCGGCTGTTGGAAGCGTATAGTGCGCATTTACAAAACCAATAACAGTACAAAGTAGTGGAAAAATTAGTTTTCGAACTCTCCACAGATATTTGTTGTCGGTCTCTGCGTTCGCCGCGCGCCGCATGCGAGATTGTGTCAATGTTTTCTCTTACACTTTAAATACCTTTGTTCTCTTTATAATATGCGTATTGATGTCATATTTGTTTATTTAACATTGTATATGTATGTTCTAATTGTGGGCAGAGACTCTTTGTGACTCAACAGGGTGTAAAGGGACTAGGCCTTAGTCCAACATGCTGGCGGTGTGGCTTTTCAAATAGTGTGTGAAGGTTACTTTGAATTTTTTTCTTCCATCATCAAAAGTGCCTGATAATTTTGAGTGCATAGATACACAACTTTGGAAAGTTAGGTGAAAGCCTCGGGCTTAAACCCGCGACAGACGAGCTACTCGTGTGCCCCATCAAACCATGAGACTAATCCTCGAAACCAACATAAATAACAAAAATTCTACTAATATAAAAGCACATATTAATGCAATTATGGCTAAGCAATACACACTGATGCCTATATACCTGATCTCACCTACCTTTCGCCAATCGTCAATCCTACGTAACATTTCCTTTCAAAATTGCATTATTCCTTTTTGTCACATCTGCAAAACCAAAGAGGGAATCCGACCGTCTCTTAAATACATTTAGATTTTTAAATAAGCAAGTTCCAAAGAAGTTTTCACCGTAACGACGTGTACCAGAGCCCGCGGTTACAGGAAACTACGCTCTCCCCTTCAAACTTTTCTTGTAGTGGAACGGTTTTTTTTTAATTCTGTTTCCTTAGTGCCAGCTATTTAAAATATACTTCGACATTTTATTATGACGGCTGGATGCAGCACTCTAAACTTTCAAGTAAGGTGCTTTTGTTTAACAGGAACGAAAGAGGTTTTAATTTTTTCGTACTGGCACAATACATTTTTTTTAATGTCCTCCACACACTCGTTGCTGTAATTTCTGTGTTGTATTGGCAGCGAATCTATGGAAAGCTAATACTTAACACTACATTCTGAGATAGGTGTACTTCGCCAGTCCGCACTAGGCCAGCACGGTCGACTGAGGCCTGAGCGTTGACAAACGACAATTGAAGAGCTGTGCGTAATGCAATCAAACTCATAATTTATAATAATTTTATGAAGTGTTCATTATAAATATTAAATAAAAAAATAATGTAATAAAATATGGGGTATGTACACTACATAAAGTGTTGTAACTGCGACTATCGGCGTTCATTTAAAAACTAAAAATACGGATTTATTTACAATAGAATGTGATAATTTTAGAAAAATATTCTTTACAAAATAGCCAGTTATTTAGAATAGTGTATACAAGTGCAAACATTTATGTTTAGAGAGACATGTTGGCACCGGAACACCTGGTGTAAGGCGGACCTGATGCAAGTTCAATATGAAACTACGACGTATGCTTCCCGCCCCCACGTTTGGAGCCTCGAAACATGCGTTTGGATTTAAAATATATTAAAAAATAGCGTCTTTTATAGCTCGATGATGAAAGCTTCAAATATGACGGTAGTTTGGTGTAAAATATTTTTTTTAACTGATTCCATAGATTTTTAAGTACTGTTTCCTGGCTGTTTACGTTGCGAGTGGCAGATTGGTGAGTTTGCTTTGATTTACTTACCTACATGAGTATTATGTTGTAACGTAAAATTTAATTTTGAAAAGATAACTAGTCTGAAAGATAAAAATGAATATGTTCACCAGACCTCTAGATCGCATTACATTCATATGCATACTGAAACCACACATTGCATTCTGGTAATGGGTAGACGTGCACTTCTGCACCCACATTTCGCCAGTTTTTTATCAGTCCCACGTAATAACAGGTAGGGAGTCAACATGGAAATAATAATAATTATACAGCCCGACTCGAGAGTCGAACCCAGCCGTATAACCTTATGGTTCGACACAAGTACGTGCTGCGCGATGAATATATACATAAATGAAAAAATTCAACCTAATTCAAAATCGGTGAAATTATCTTTATTCAAATACCTACATTTTACCAGTTCTATTGAATCGTCATTAACACTTACTAAGAACAGGTTATTTATTTACAATAAACATTTATACTATCCGCTCATTCCATAGCCCTAAATGGTCTCGTTTTAGTCATTGTATTTTCTTTAATGCTACGCCCGGAATTGGAGAAAATGTGATTTGCTAGTTTCTCCACTGTTTCCCGAGCGTGACACGGTCGCCTTCGGATGTCTTAAACTTGCTGTTTTTTTGCTTTAACTAATGTATAATCCTGTCTCTTTCACACTATATCTGTCTTTGTCTCGCGCATAATGCAGCTTAGTCCGCGAAATCTCTCGTCCAACTTTTCGTCCGCTAATCTCGGAAAGGGGTGTAAGGATGAAAAATTATTATGAAATGCGATAGTTCGTGGGTTGGTTTTGAGATTTTTTCTTTTACCCAATCTTTGCTTTTCTTGTTGAAGAATTTGATTTAAAGTTTAGCAAATTGAATATTTGTAGTTCCTGTTTTTTTTATTCAAATATTGATCGTGAATCAGAATTTTACTGGAATAATATTTTTTAAAAGTTTTAATTAATGTTTTATGTTGTCTACCTATTGTCCGGAAGAGCAGCATTATCAGAACTTTCAAATATGCGATTCTATTATAGAAATATTTATTAGTCCCTGATACGAAGCATAAAAAAACAAGAATAAATTATCTGCAATAATGACGTATTTGTTCAAGCTACGATCTGAAAACACACCCGAATTATTTCCACGCAAATAATTTAACCCTGTGATTACCTGCCTTCGACGTCACATTACATGCATAAGGCGAAGAACGAAACAGGTTTTCGACAGATAAGCTTCGGAACCAATTTCCTCGGCGTAAAAGGCGAATGTTTAGAGTACATACTTAATAAGACGTCGTGTCAGAATAAAAAGGATGGGAGGAGATCGAATGTGCTATTTTTGCAGGATAATAATGTTGGATGGGTTTTTTTGATTTAAGTACCTAAGCAGTGATGGCCTCGAGGTTTGGGCGTGCGGTCGAGAATCTCGGCGGTCGCGGGTTCGAACCCCAGGCACACACTTCTGATTTTTCGAAGTTATGTGTGTATTCACATTGAATTATCACTAGCATTAACGGTGAAGGAAAACATCATGATGAAACCTGCACACCTAAAAAGATCTTAGGAATTTCTTAGGTGTGTAGTTCGCCAACCCGCCCTAGGCCAGCGTGGTGGACTATGGCCTAAACCCTCTCAATGGTAGAGGAGACCCGTGCTCAGCAGTGGGCGTATATGGGTTGATGAAGAAGAAGAAGAAGTACCTAATTCTATAATGATGTTCGATCAATCATTTTTCGTGGTGACTGCAGCATGACTAGATCGTTTCTCTTTGTACAAGTGTGTTGGGAAGTCCTGGATTCGATTTGCTGTTCTTTGTTATGAATTCTGAGAAAATGGTCGAAATTATATATTAGGATATGTGGCGTTAGATCTGCAAACTTTAGCAGAAGATTTGATAACATGGCAAAAAACGGTTGTGTATCTCTACTTACTCAACGGAAGATCTCAGTATTATGTATTATAGAAAATATTTGATCAGAGAGGGATAAGAGAGTTATTCACATAAATTTTACCTATTCGAGGTCAAAAGCTACGTAAAATATATGTTGTGATCCCACCGTAGTAATTTCATAATCATAATTCTGAAACTTTTTGAATTTCTCTAGAGACAAGACGGGCACAATTCAGTAATCCGATCCCCGTAACAAATATTTCGTTGGAATAACATTCTAATAAGGTGTATGAGTTATTACTATTAATATGAAAATAAAATATGTTTTACTTTATTCCCATAAAAATATTATTAAAATACTTTATTTTGAAGCACGTTGATTTTTAATACAATTTTTATAATAAGCATATCATGAGCAGTCACTCAGAGATCCACATGCTCAAGATTCGATTACAGTCTTTAAGTAAACTACATATATCTACAAATATTTAACAGCGTACAGAAAAGTGAAACTATTGAAACATCGCTCATTAAAGGGAAAGATTAAATGTATCTCATAATATTTCTCACTTATCATTTAAAGAAGTAACTAGCTTGTAACCTTGCTTGTCTGTGCGTAATGAAAAAAAAACAATTAATTTCCAAGAACCGAGATACGCATTCCAATTTTATAAATCCAAAACGGACTTAAAGTACGTACCAAAATATTTTCTCTAATCCGACAAAAGTATGAAAGGCAGGTAGAAACAAAATTAGCCAACATTATATCACCGTCAATAAAATTATTGAACAAATTAATTCATATTAGCGCCATCTATTGTCACATTTCGTAAATCGCCGGCAAAATTAGCTTCTACAGATACGGGGCCCCGCGCATATTAACTACATACTAGCAAAACAGCAGAGAAATTCGGCCACATTCGCCAACATTAAGGGCTTAGCTTGAGCTCATTGGACCCCTTAAATTGATATTATCTCACTCGCAAGGTCCAAATGCGTCCATTAAATTAATTGAAGATGCCAAATGAAACTATTTGGATAAGGTTTTAGGTATACGACCGTCAGGAATTGTAGCTGGATTTTTTTAGCGTGAATTCTTTGTTGGTGGATAATGGATTAATTGTTATTTTGCGATAACGTAAGGCAGTCACTGAGTCACTAAATCCAAGGCGCATTAGATAAAAATATCAGAAAAATGTATTTAACATCGAATTGACTAATGTATACTAATGACTGAATAGAATAGTGAGATGGAGGTGTATTTCTCCATCAACGGTTCGTCATATTTAAATTGTATATTTTTTGGCCTTCAAGCTGCCATTAGAAGTTAAAATAAAATCCTATGTTGCAAGTCCCTAGAATCGAATCTGATACATCATGCTCTTATCCGGAAAGACTAATAATTTACAAACGATTTCACCAAAAATAATAAAAACGACAAACCAGTTTTGTTAACCTAAACAGTTTTTTGGCAACATTATGCTGTGAAGTGTGTCACTTATAGTCAGTCCTGTGTTAAACTCCTTTTGAAAATTTTGAGCCTCCGGAAATTACAAACACGAAACGCCATATCAAAGATGTTGCTGTACACGAGTTTCCGACATTACACATACATATATGTATAAATAAGCCGAGTGTATATAGGGCATATTATAATAGTTGTTTGTTAAAACGTGCCTCAGGGTCTCGCAAGGCAGTACCTACACCGTGGGATTTAAAGATGTAAGCGTCATTCTGTTTCTCTACTACGAAAATAATGTTT
Organism: Cephonodes hylas; assembly: GCA_030295005.1. Lineage (NCBI taxonomy): Eukaryota > Metazoa > Arthropoda > Insecta > Lepidoptera > Sphingidae > Cephonodes > Cephonodes hylas. The sequence goes on along the minus strand of AP025374.1, from coordinate 1,656,536 downwards.
GAATATAGGAAGTAGGAATTGAAAATAGGAAGAAGTTTTCAAATATGTCCTAAAAACATTAATACCTACACTCGCCTACTTTTACGTAGGATTAAAAACACAAGATAAGTTATTTTTAGTGTTAATTCCTGATAATAGAAAGCGACTCCATGTAGTAGTGGTTTTATAAAATGCAGTAATTAAGTGACAAACTATTTCATACATATTATATCTTCCGCAGACGCAATTTGATTATAAAACTTAAATAAAAGTCCTAAACAATCCCACAAAATACAAATAAATTGTCTTACAAATGCGTCACGTGCGAACCGCAAACAAATATAATTTAACAACCCAAGATAGCTTTAATAATTGTCTCATATCCAACAATTACACTGGCATAATAAAACATAAAGGATATCTCGGGGCGTCAGGTACCTAATAACTATAGAATGGCCGAATCCCTTCCCTTGCCGATGACACGGGCGGTAAATTCAGAAGGGATCAACGTAGGGGTCATTGTAATGATATTTCGGAGTTCGGGGCATGTGGGAGGTGATACATGCATGAGGGTTTAGGTTCGGTTTGTGAATTGTTAGCGTGAATAATCTTTGGTTTATGTTTGCTCCGTTTTAGGTATTCTAATCAAGGAAGTAGTGGCCTTGAGATTAAGAGCGAGTATCTTGGCAGTCGTGGACGAAAACCCCAGGCCCATACTTGACATTTCGAAGTTATGTGTTGAGAATGAATTATCGCTATAACAGTAACGGAAAAAATCGTGATGGAACTTGTACACCTAAAAGTTCTTAGGAATTGCTTAGGTGCCCAATCCGCCAACCTGCCTTTTACCTGGTGGACTAAGGTCTAAACCCTCTCAGTTGTAGAGGCCCGCGCCCACTAGTGGGAAGAATAGACGCACGTCAGTGCATCGACATGACGCATCGTGAGCATTCACGATTTAAAGTTAAGGATACCAGTCTTCGTCCCTAAAATAAAATTTCCCAAACAAATTAACAAAAGAAATTTACAGAACCTTGCGGATCCATAAACCATTAAGACGAACAACAAAAAAATCACCCTCGCCCTCAACGATACCGCAAACCGTTTTATCGTAAAAAGTCTAAGTGAAATCTCGTAGTGAAATATTAACCATACTTTATCCCAACTCCAAAACATTAATATTCTTCAGGCCCTTAATATACACTTCCCTAAATAAATTAACTCCGTAAATAAATGAAAACTTTGTAAACGGCTATAAAGCTGTAGGAGTCACAAAGTTTGGTTGTTTCGCTTTTTTCTAACAAACTTTATGTTGCAATTTTGGAGTGAAAGTGGGCGTCGTAATTATGATTTATATTCGCGGAATTAATTATTAATTGGACTTAACTGTACCTGGGTTTGCACTTAAAATTTCCGCGGTCAGATCGTAACACTTAAAAACTCAACAAGGGAGTGGAATTACAATTATTAAAAATCTGTATCTAAAAGGCTAACTATTTTGTGTTTTCTATAAAAGCGTATGGTTGTGAACGAAGCTTTTTATTAGCGAGAAATATGTTTTACATTTAATTTTATATGCATGTAATTAGTCTGTACCGGATGTGTGTACTGTGTCTGTAAACAACCGGATCCTTTATTTAATTAGAAATACGTAAATGGGTTTTAATTCTTAAAGGAAATGATTAGAAAATTCACAATCAATGAGCTAATTAGCAAAAACGAACCTTATCTTCGGAAGACTCCAACAAAGGAATGTAGATAAGCCGATCGAGGCACAAAGCAATAATTTGACGTGAAAGTAACCTTTAAAAGATTACTATGAAAGGTTCGGCAAAATAATTTCGATTGGATTGCAAAGGTCAGGTAGCCGTATAAGGGATAATCTTCGTAATATACATAAAATGGAAAAAAGTTGACCCTTGCTATCGGGAAAGTCCACGTAAGGAAGACAAAGACATACTTATAGAAATGGTCAGACGTAAATATGAACTGGAAATAAAATACAATGTTATGTCGATGAGTTTCTATTGTATTAGCCTTACCAGTAATTTCGTATCCAAGACTTTAGATTTTAATCTTTTTTTTTGTTGTAATTGCTGTCTCGCTCCTATTTATTGTAGGGTCATGACTCATGAAGCCTATAGCTTAATAGTTCTTAAGTCAAGCGTGTTCAACCAACCAAACAAACAAAACTCCTTAACTTTATAAATTAGTACAGATATTTGAGGAACCATGTGCTTTACGGGTGGGTAAATCTAGTTGTTAGGATTTTCTTAGGCATTAAGTGCAAACCGAACTAGGCCAGCTCGGCGGGCATCTAACGACCCATAGCTATATAAAAGATGAGATTCTCCAGACGTTCAACAAGGAGTAGAGCAACGAAAACGCACCTGCAACTCTTTAAACACTAGATAACCAAGCTCATACAAAGTGGAACAGCCGCAATCAACCATTAATCCCAAAAACAGATTTGGAAATTTCGCTAATATCAGCATCTATTGCATCACTAAGCGCTGCCATTAATCCTAGTGATTACCCAGGATCATGGTCAAAGGTTAGTCGGACAATTTGCACCGGCCATGACAATATGACTACGATGTAACGCTAATAACAAACTATACTACAAATACAAAGCCGACCACAAAGAGCTGTACGGTGTCTCTTTGACAGAATTGAAAATGAGGTTTGTCGAAGCCACAAAGGTAGGTCATGTTGGAGCCATTTGGGCGAACGTTTGGTCCAATTTGATGCAAACATATTCAGTATTGTGTTTGGACGGCACTTTATGTTTGTAGACGGCATTGTTGGGAATATAATTGTATCATATTGGAAGCCATTTATAAAAATGTTATTGGGGAATATGAGAGATTCTTGCACAATAACGTATTTGGGGATGAAAATATTTTTTGTAAATATCTATTTATGATGAAACATTTCCAAGAAAAAATTATCTTTTTTCAATGTAATACATATTCATAGCTTGACAATATTTGTTTATATGTTGAATAGCAAAATAAAAAAAATAAAAACATTTTTCGCTAATCGAATGTCTCGCATAGATGTCAGTGCTGCTTCCTTAGCGCGTCGATCAATTACCAAATACTTTGTTCCGAAATAATATAGTGAAAATAAAACGTCAGAGGTATGCCGCTAGGACCGAGAAAAGCATTATTGGATTTTTTAATAGGAAATACTGAAAAGGTCGAAAACTGAAACTACAGCTGCCGATAGAGCTGCCAAAGCTGCCAAGAGCTGCCTCGTGATCTTACGGCACTTATTTACCGTGTGTTTAGAGGCCCTGGGTTCGACTCTCGGGTCAGGTGAAGTGTTATTGGGTTTTTCCAATAGGAAATTCTCAGTAACCTCACGTTGTCTGGATTTTTTTTTTATTTGCCTTAGCAGGCAGACGAGCAGACGGCCCACCTAATGGTAAGCGGTCACCGCCGCTCATGGACTTGGCAATGCCAGGGGCACAGCCACGCCGCTGCCTACCGTGTACGGAAATAATGTGTACGGAACACGGCAATAGGAAATGTGAGTCTAGAAATGCACCAGTACCTACCCATTTGGAGAATACAGGCGTTAGGTTATGAATGTCAATGAAAGTATATACGACTAACCACAAGAAAAACACCCAGTAATTGCTCATTTTGAACATAAAAAAATTCAATTTCCTATACGACCCAACATCTTTTATACTCGAGAACTAAAGTTTCAACTAAAATTAAAAATATTACTGCTTAACTACCTTCGCTTTGGAGAGTAAGCGGATTACCGTTCTCCCTTGATATATTTTTTATTTATTTAGGATTTCCCAGTACAATTGAAACTGCGAGGATAAAGGTATTGTATTTAAAGAGTTTTTCTTCTGAGAAATACATCATTTATTCTTACGAAGTACGGATAGTATGGAAAAGGGTTTAAGTGTATAATATAATTTGGGAATGTTCTTCTTATTCAATTCTATTATCTTAAGATACCTCCGATTCCGGAAGATTTTTTTCGAAGGTTTTCTAAAGGAAAGATTTGAAGCATGTTCAATGTTTGTCAAGTGAAATTGATCAAAGAATACTACGAAGAATGACATTGCCTTTTACAATTCTGCACGAATTCAAACTACAAATAAATAAGCTAAAAACCTTGTGCCACATACCAAAACCTAACCTAACAAATAATGTGGATTCAACAAAGACCGCGATATCTCACACCAATGGACAACAGCTATAAACTAGAGCACCAAATGCACATTCGAAAAAAACAACCCAAAAACCTTTATCAGGTCAAACAATAGATTGGCCCGCCAATGGGAAAAATAAGTCGGAACACATTCGGCTGAGCCCGTAACGCGCCGAGCAAAAACTGAAAACGAACTCTTTTCAAATAACCGAGAACAAAAGGGCTAATTTGTTCATTTTAAAAACAAAAACCGGCCGCCTCGCCCCGCCGCCCTCATTCGCGAAAGGATAACTTATTGTATCCGCAAAAACAAAATTCCCTTTCATCTAAGCCGGATGAAAAATGCCCGCTGAAGGCTCGATGGCAAATGGTGACGAATTAAAGCCTAATTCTTCTAACTCTTCAAGAGAAATGTGCTCTTTGAGTGGGAGAATCTTAATTAGAATCCGCCAAGTGGGCAATTTAAGTATTCGCGACGTTTATGTAAATGGAACTGTGTTGAGATTAGGAAGGCTGGTGCCCTTTAAATAACATAATTTTATCTCGACGCTTTTTACCGGCATAAGTTTACGAGGGCGCGATGCCGCGGGATGTTTTGCTCGGAGACATATAAAGCGGAGACTTTATGGCTTTGTCCGACAGAAATTACACTTATTACACAAACTGTTTCGTCGAGTTTCGTTTCGTGTCAATTTATCTTGTATGGCAATCTGATACATATTTTTGGTAAAAATATTTTTACTTTTCTCCCTTCATTATTTAAACATTTATTAAATGCAAGGCCGTTTTTATAATGATATGACTAAAGTCAGCTCTCTACGCTAATCTGTGTGATTCGAGAATCGAATTTTACTTACTAAATAATATCCTTATTTTTTTTATATACACCCAACAGTCACACACATAGTTCCGACCCCATATTAAGATACGAGTCTAGTGTCGTGGGTATCAGAAACTACGAGAGACTTTTCGGTCTCACAAACACCCATACCCGAAAAAAATATTTGTGGTTCACACAAACATTTGTCTCGTGCGGGGATCGAACCCGCAGCCGCTCGTTTCGCAAGCTGGTGTCTAGCCAACTGCGCCACGGGGCTGTCAATTTTAAATTACAGTGGTTTGCTTAATTATATGTTGTTTACTATTCCATCACTATTTATATTTGTAGTTTTAATATCCTATATGCAACCTTAGACATCGATATAACTTCCTACGAAAATTTGCTACTATTCCATATCCTTATAAAAACGACGTGAAAATTCCACTCAGACAATAAAATTATTCAACGCAAAGACGCCATTTCACCAAATAACAGTATCGAATATTTAGCAAAATTTGCGACCGAGACAAATAATATCATTGCATTTAGGATGTAAAGGGCGGAAAATAGAAGTCAGGGGTTCCTAATCGGGTTTCGGGCCGTACCACCCCTATTGAAGGGAGGCATGAAGATGTGAATGCAAAACGAAAGGGTAAACTAATAAAACTTTTGAGGGACTTATGAATACTGAATATAATAAACAGATTGATTACTTATAAAATAAATGTGTTAATTCAGTGAAAACTATAATATCAGACCATATATATACAACTTTAGACATGGATATCTTTTCTATTTACTGTGTTACCTTAATCCACGATTGTTATTATGTGTCTTGCGGCCGGAGGTCCCGGGATCAATCTGTAGGTAACATTTTCCATTAGCAAAATCCTAAAAGCAGCGCGGAGTAGACATATGTCCGAAAAATGCCAAAAGGCTCGCCCCATTTTACGTTCATGTAACTATGTACCGACTTAAAAAGTATATATACCTATACCGACTTAATACAAATAGTAAAAAATATTTGTAGAAATAAGTTTCTACCTACCTCTTTAGATCTAAAGCATAAGTGTGTGTGTGTGTGTGTGTGTGTATGCGTATTATAAAGATTGTGGTTGTATCCAGACGAAGCTTGACAAGTGTTTTTTTAAGTCGTAGAAACACGCCATAGTCAGCTTAAGGTGCGGTTCGAATCGTTTAATCTTAATATCCGATTCCCAACAGACCGGTATAATTGTATCGATAAGTAATAAATACTAATCGTTTTAGGAACAGTGATGGCTTCGAGGTTCAGACGCGTGGTTGAGAATCTTGTCGTTCACGTATCCAAACTCCAGGCACTCGTCTCTGACTTTACGAAATGCGTTTTCACAATGAATTATCACGTACTTCAACAATAAAGGAACCTCCTTGAGGAAACATACACAATAGAAATTTCTAGTAGTAGTAGTTATGTATGTAGTCCACTGAAACAAACTAGGCTGGATGGTGGATTAAGCCTTAAACCCTCTCAGTTGTAAAGGAAACCCGTGCCCAGTACTAGAACGCATAGGCCTGATGCTTCTAATCATGATTATGAACTAATCATTTTAAGCTGATGTACACTCTATTAAACAGCACTGCACTTATTATTATTAGGTCCCAGGAAAAAAGCAGTGATGGCCTCGAGGTTTGGGCGCGCGGTCGAGAATCTCGGCGGTCGCGGGTTCGAACCCCAGGCACACACCTCTGACTTTTCGAAGTTATGTGTGTAATTCACAAAGAATTATCACTTGCTTTAACGGTGAAGGAAAACATCGTGATAAAACCTGCACACCTAAAAGTTCTTAAGAATTTCTTAGGTGTGTAGTCCGCCAACCCGCACTAGGCCAGCGTGGTGGACTATGGCCTAAACCCTCTCAATGGTAGAGGTGACCCATGCTCAGCAGTGGGCGTATATGGGTTGATGATCAGGAAAGTCATAACACTTTTTTACTTCATATTGCCACGATATAATCACATCACAACTTGATGGCAATCACCATGCTAATAGACCATCTACCGGAACGAGACTTTATTTTACTCCTGCCGACTACCCTGAGCTAGCAATATCTGAATATTATTTTAAGTTTTTTACCTAAGAAATAAAATACGTGCCCACGACCCCACATCTTCACCATCTTAATACAATCTCAGAACAAAAGAAAATAAATATTTGTTCTTTTGTTCCCATTCAAGGGTTAAACTTTTGGGCCAACTTTAGAACTGTGGCCACATTTTTGCCGAGTTTTATCTCGTGAACTATGATAGATGAAAAACTTGTTTGAACATTCTTGTTTGTATTGTTTTTTGTTGTATAAATGTTTTGTTTATTGAATGAGGTATTATTTTAATGTCGTTCATATAAAAATTGCAAGCAAACCCTATTGTTGCTGGTCTACGTCCCACTTATGGGCACAGGCCTCCTCTTCAACTAATAGGCTTTATGACTTTATCCACAAAGCTGGGCTTTTTTTTTTTTTTTTTTTTTTTTTTTTTTTTTACGAGAGGAAAGCACCTTAAGCTCCCCTGTTCGGTACCTCGGGGGAGGCCCTGAGGGGTATGTCGGGGTCTCTGGCTACGCCAGCATACCGACTAAAACCTCTCGGTGACCATCACGCGCATTTAGGGCGGTTTTACGGCATCTCAGGGCAGAGGTGCCCTAAATGATCCGCTGCCGCCCAGCGCACCGTCCAGTTATGGACCCCTCCAAATTGGGGGGGCTTGGTATGCCCTCCACTTACTCGATTTGGACGTTCACCTTTTGTGAACGTCCGCGACAGTTAAGAGGCCACGCCCTCTGCCGCCAATCTCGGGGTTGCTATCATAGGGTACCGCCCCCGCAGTACGCCCAGCAACCCCAGTTTCCCCTGTTAGTCGCCTCTTACGACAGGTAGGGGATACCGTGGCGGAATTCTTACACCCCCAATCCACAGGGTGGACAAAGCTGGGCTAGTGCGGGTTGATGGACTACAAACCAAAGTTTATGGACGTCGTACCCAAGGAATTTTATGATTAGGTAATAATAAATTGAAAATTTTGAGTGTGTCTAATTTTAGAATCCAGAACATCAAAATGATGTCTCCTAAGACGATGCAATCTAAACCACTACGCCATTACACTAATCTACTATCCTTATTAAAAAAGTAACATTTTCATACAAAACACTCATACCCACACGTCTGAAAATATAAGTACGTACAGATCAAACCGCCGCTTTGGTTTCATCTCTAGAATTGTGGATTTCAACTGAATGTGTCCGGGTGGATTATATAGGCTTCCCGGCCGTCTGTGGCGGGATTTTTGAAGCAATTTCGAGTCTCTCGCCAATATTGGATCAACTATTTAAAACTGAACCGTTCTCTACGTTTTGATGCTTTGCGCTTTGACGATTTCACTTTTGTTCTTTTTGAGGTGTGTCTTCAAGAAGAAATAGTGCTCTTGAATTTTAAATAGTAGAATCGTTAAAATATCTTTCAGATTTTTGTTTGGTAAAATAGTTTTAAAAAATATTTATTGTGTGGATCCCTATAGCTATGAAATTAATTTAGCGTGGTTTCTGGCTTGTCATCGTAAAGGGAATTAGATTTAGGAAAGTAATTTTAGTTTCGTCGAAACCTAAAGCTACTCCCACGCCATCTTTATCACCTAGTCTCTAATCAAAATCACCGTGTAGGAAAATTACAGTGACAAATAATTTTAATAAAAATAAATCAGCGAAATTAAACAATGTATACAATCTTCCACACTTTATTTATCAAAGAAGTGGATAGAGGATTATTAAAAGAAAAAGAACTAACATTCAAAACTAATTCCTTCGAAATCTTCACACTTAATTCATTAAAAAAATTCACTAGAGCATTATTAAATAACAAAATTTCCGAGCTATTTCGTTCAAAATTACAGAAGAGGCTTTACTTCCTGGTAGCGCAGATCCCTTGTACTCTACTACAGACGGCCCACTCTGATCCCGTAGCACGTTTATACCATAAACCAACCTAACGATTATTGTACCCATTCATCTTTAAAAATACTGAAACTATAACATGATTTACTAGCCGACCTTCCTTAATGTATGTTTGACAAACTCCCTATAGCAGTTTACTTTATAGAAGAACTCGCTATGTTAGTTCATCAAGCAAAACATACAATGCTTCAGATAATTCCCAAATAGTGTAGGTATTGCTAATACCTACAATAAAACATTTGGCTGTCCTTTTATTAATTTTATATCATGTTTCAAATAGATTAAATTGTTTAAATTAAAGCAAAATAAACCACGTTCACAGCTAGAGAACTATATAAGGATCCCATTACATTCATAACCAAAAGAAGAAAAAAGATAAGTAAAAAATGTACACTAATAAAATATTTTTTTCCAAATCCAATCTAACCCTATTTTCCTCAACCAGGCCCGAATCTCCAACTCGTCTACAACGGCCTAATTACATAGAATATTATTTACTCCAGAGCCGACACTGCCTCGGAGATTTATGGCTTTTAATTTCTTTTTTTTGCCACTGAAAAATTTTCCCTTTTCGCCGAGATACGAGAGTGACAGAATTAAATTTATTGCGTAAATTAGTTTTTCTGCTCCTCACACTTTGTAAAGGAATGGAAAGGATCAGCCGTGGGTGGAATAATATAAATCCGTAGGAATGAAAGTGAAATTAATAAGTTAAAGAGCTGAAGTATTTAATTTCATCTCGGTATAGGAATAAATTAATATAACTTTTATTGAGAATTTAAATGGTTTTTGGGGCGGTAGGAAGCTTCAATTGATCTTAATCTATGTCAAAACATAATTTTAACATATTTATTATCATAGTTTTGTTATTATCATTATCAGCCCATATATGTACGTCCCACTGGTGAACAACGGCCTCCTCTACCACTGAGAGGGTTCATGTCAAAGTCGTTTGAATTATGGCTTAGTGTGGGCTGTTTGAATCTAACAAATTTCTGATGATTGTTAAAATGAGTAGATTTCCTCACAATACTTTTTTTCACTCTTAAGCACATAATATTTAATTATTAAAAAAAAAATAATAAAAAAAAATTATTTATCACAAAAACACACAATATTTTCTTAAAACTATTGTTTTACATTTTTGCTAATGTTTTGCGTAGAGGTTATTTTATTTTATTATTATTGCCAGAGGGCCCCAAACTAGGCAAAGCCAGTTCTTGGGGACCAACAACTGTTACTTAATACGAATTACATATAATTACACATATTACTTAGAAATAAAATCCCAAACCAGCAAAATTCTCGACCGCCGGCCCAAACCTCGAAGCCATCACTACTTGTAATTACTCAAAGACAATTAATACTGCTATTAAAAACGTACATTTCACATGACATACGACTACGACACACCTGTTGATCACTTCAAGTGTAAGCTGCCATGCGACGATTGCGGTTTGACACGTGGGAAGTCACTCAATCAAGCGACATGAAATTGCGGAACATTTTGATACAGAACAAATCTACTAGATCAATGACTGTATGTGTGCAGACATCTCTATTAAGAACATTATTTCATAATTCCTGCTTCGTGGCCTCGCGGCACAAGTATAGGTTAGTTTAAGTCCCGGGTAGGGTAGTGTTATTGGGACTTCCATTAAGAAATTCTCAACATATAGTATGATAGATGAGAGAGTGTTTTTTCAATTATTTTCAATTATTATTCCAATGAAAAAAATTTGGGAAAAACTCTCTAACTCTCCAAGTATGAGTTGACTCAACGATTTCTCTAGACACATAGGTACATTGCAAAAACTCGCTCCAGATCAGAATAGTTGGATAATAGTACGGGTAGCAATAGTGTATGTATATGAACATAGAAAGATTTTCCAAATTCATCGTCGTCACCATCACCATGACCATTATCATCATCACCAGCCACACGACGTCGACTGCTGGACATAGAACCCCTCGAAGACTTCCAAAGTAACATATTCAAAGCGAACTGTATCAAACAACAATAGTAAATTAACACGAACTCGTTATTATACAAACTCTAAGCCAACAAAATAAATCTTCGTTAAAATCCGTATTATAAAGCATTTTAACACGAATCCATTGAATAATGCCCGCATTTATTGAGTTCAAATCAGCCGTCTATAGTCGACACTTCCCCGTCTTTCCTTTTAATAAAATAAAGTGATCTTTGGGGTAAACGAACCCTCTGATTTTCTCATAAGGGCCAGATTAGCGAAGGCCCTTGGAAATTTTATATGTACGGGTTCTTGGGAGCGGCTGTTATTTGGGTTCTGTTGGGAAAGATTTCTAGATGTTTTTAGATGTCGAATGGCATATGGTTTCTTGTACAGAAGAACTCGTTTTCTTATAATAAATATTTAATACCCTTTGGTCCGTAGAAAACTCCAAAATTTTTATTTTTCGTCGGAATTCTTTTATGCCAACGGGTTTGTAATCACCTTGGCTATGACCAGCCTTAGTTTATATAACGTAGGTTCTATATAACTCATAGAAGCTCGTAGTATTCATAACTGAATAAGTGCTTAAATTGTAACATATGTAAGCCTCAGTTTTGAAAGGCTATTATTTTACAAAAATATTAATAAAATGTGGGTAAATTCAGTTTTAAAAATGTATAAATACTGGTGGCACTGACAGATTGATTCATTCTTGATCGAACGATGGAATTGTACACATCTGAAGTTTGTTATATATATGTTTAAAAGAGTATAAAGAGATTGTAAAAAGGAATATAGCAAGTTGAAACAAGTTTGTGTTCTCATTATTGAAAGTGTGGCTTACACATAGAACCTTGTAATAATGAGCCAGTGATATGTATTTATATATGTAGATTGTACATGCTCTGTTTCACGAAACTTATAACTGACATGCAAAACGTGGGATCAGGGATGCACCTCTGCCTCTCTTTCATATAAAATGTAGGTATATTCAGACGTGAGTGAGTTGTTTAGTCATTAGTCGTCATATTTAGTTTGCCACAGCAACTGACGTAAATCTAAAACAGTTGAATAAGGACACGATACTAACCTCCTTACTTCACAAATAACGTTCATAAAGAATGAACCAATTTTTTTTAAATACAAAAGTTCTTGTTACACGAAAACCTTAGGACTTCATTGTTCGTCAGATTCCGGATTTTTAATTAACGTGAGAACTAATTAAATTCTTCAGGCGCTACAAAACTTTGCTTTCGTTGACTCGGTGTTAGGATTCCGAAAGGTACAAAACCTTCTGTTTCAAGTTTCAACTTTTTACACGGGTTACCTGCGAACATGGCGCTACATAGTACTAATTAAATTTCGTACCACATATATTAATGTGGAAGTTTTAAGTGCCACACCTCTTCGTTGATATGATTTTAGTGCTCGCAACGACAGTTAGAAACTTGAAAAAGGTTCTTCACTTTTCATATTCTGTAAAAATTACATGTGACACTGACTATAAATCCTTAACATACTGTAAGTTTCAACTGAAAAAGAACTTGTAAAACCCATAATATCAATCCCGAAAATATTTCTTTACAGTCTGGAGAGTTATAGTGGGCCTTTTTCTTTCGCATACTTTCAAGTAGCAAAACTTTTCAATACTTATTTTTCTCCAAATAAAATTCACTTGGTCAATTCACCTGTTTAGATTTTCTTTTTTCTGAATAAGATGTTCTTTAAATGTTATGATGATTAATAAATTATTATTTAAATTCGACATTTGTACATATAATAAAGCATTTTATCAATACCGAACAGCCAATAACTGAACACCTAACTAAAGTACAACAAAGCGTTTCATTATTAGCTAGCGTTAAAAAAATTCAATTATAAAATGAGAAGTTAATTAGCTGGATTAACAATTTAAAATTGAAACTTCTCCGTCGATACGGCTAAATTAAAACGCAATATTTTAATCCGGCACTACGGAACTCTACATAGTTGAGCTCAGCAATGTCAGAAACTTTCCTTAGGGGTGCCACTGCAGATCAATTTGTACGACAAATGCAGTTTCGATGTATAATTGACTTCGTTTGTACTTATCGGGTGTCGTGTAGGGACGGACCCTTCGCGCACCATTAATTTTTAACGCTTTACTGAATAATGTAGGTTTGCTAACAGTGTTTTGATGTATGGGACTGCTGACGCGTCTTATAAATACATCTGGTTCTAGGAAGGATTTATTGGATTTCGCTACGTTGAAGCGCTTATGTATTCGCCGATTGTATTTTAATAGAAAATAATGGATATTTTAAAGAGATTTTTTTTTTCACTATTTATTTTTCTTGATAGACTACGCATGCTTTGAGCATGAGACAGTTATTTTTATTTCGCAACATATATTATATTATATTTTTCAACTCTAATGTTTAATTTTGTTGAATCGATAAGTAAATGGATACATTTTTTTTAATACCATATGTAAATATAGTAAAGAATATGCTTGGAATCTTTGCACTCTCCTATTTGGTAACATAATACTTTTTGTGTTCTATTAAGGAAAACAAAGGGCATATCTGTTTTATTGACGAAAGGAGAGGCGTTATCCGAATTTCCTTATACGTTTTACGATTGATTCCAATGGAGAATATTTTTATTGCTTCGGCGTGGATAAGTGTGTTTTACGCTATGTATTGTGCTTTTATGATTTTTATTATTATGTTCTTTTTTGTTTGGCAAATATATACAGTATACACGGTTGTAGTACATAAGGATTCCTTTAGGTACGTTTTATTGTGGACTTATTTTTAACGTAGTATAGGTTTCTATAGGTTTGTAAATAAATAAATATACGCAACAGTCATATTATATATTTACGTTTCTAAGCCCAGGGAAGTTTTGTGAATTTTTGGCCTTCCGAACACAGCGAGACTTAAAGACATGTGGATAACAAAAACAGAATCGAAATCTGCGATAAACAGCCTCTTGTGTCACATTCTGTTGTCAAGTCAACTGCGTCATTTAGCTTGCCAAAACAGGTAAATATATCCGTCTATGGAACTAAACATTTTAAAAAATCTAGTTAAAACTAAAAACAAAATATATGTAGGGTGTTAGGTATCAAGGTAATCGCAGTGATGGCCTCGAGGTTTAAGCGCGCGGTCGAGAATCTCGGCGGTCGCGGGTTCGAACCCCAGGCACACAGCTCTGACTTTTCGAAGTTATGTGTGTATTCAAAAATTTATTTATCACTTGTTTTAACGGTGAAGGAAAACATCGTGATGAAACCTGCACACCTAAAAGTTCTTAGGAATTTCTTAGGTGTGTAGTCCGCCAACCCGCACTAGGCCAGCGTGGTGGACTATGGCCTAAACCCTCTCAATGGTAGAGGAGACCCATGCTCAGCAGTGGGCATATATAGGTTGATGAAGAAGAAGAAGAAGTTAGGTATCTGCAATTGAATGTACAGACTCTACCTATCCCTATTACTTTCAAGTTTAAGTATACTTTTCTAACCACAATTTCCTAGAATAAAACAAACAATTTCTCCACACATACGAAGTAACATAAATATAATAATTAATTTCGTATGTTAAAGGGTGAATGTAAAGCCGTTCCGGCTTTTGATATGGCTTGACGACTGTTCCGAGCGGGCCGGCTTAAACAGCCCCCAGGGGCTTGAAGGGTTTCAAGTTATGGCCTGCAGGGATCGCCCATCGCAATGCCATGAGAACTGTAATCGTCGGTTTAAAGTCCTTTTGTTACGTATGTCTGTGTTGGTCGAGGCAAATGTGTTTAATATGATAGTGGTTTTTTTTTTGCTGGGAAGGGAAAGGTGGACGGAGGATTTAGTGAAGGTTTCGAAGTTTAGGTGCGCGGTTGAGAATCTTCGGCGGTCGCGGGTTCAAGCGGACACTAGTTATAGTGGTGAAGGAGTATAAGGTATTTTGACGGTGATGAAAAATTTTATGGGGAAACGTGCACATCTGAAAACTTCTTAGGAATTTAGGTGTGTAGTGCGCCATTTCTCCCTAGTTCAAGGTCAAGATTAAAGCCTAAAAGCCTCTCAATTGTAAAGGAGGCCCGTGCCCTGAAGTGATTTCTATTAAATAACTAACATTAATCCTTTCATTCAGCTTTATGCTGTAATCCAACTTTCACAGTAACGTAGCACTGATGCAAGATAAAAAAAATCTACCTATTCCTTAAGCAATGAGGGTGTCAGTATACAATCCTATATTCTACGATTACTATAGATGCTGTTAAGTAAATAATTTCCCATAAATAAGCCATAGTTTAAAAGTAAAAATCGCAATATTTAAATTTCAATAAATTCATTTTATAAACTAAAAGATAGGGCAGTATTTCCCTAGTATATTTTACGATAATAAGGCCGTTTATCACGAACACCAGCTGAAGGGTTGAGGGCAAGTGATCAGCACCACTTGTGACGTAAACTCCATCGTTTCGCAGACAACGGGTCGCGGAATGGCCGCCGACAACATTCCTTACACATTTGTATGAAAAAATTCTTAATCCAATTTCCTGAAGGAACCTTTTCTTGCGCGCCTCAAGTACCGCTGTTGCGAGTTATTCCTTTTTGAGAATGTTTTTGTTTGTATACTGTGTTTGTAGTGTTCTCGATATGTGTTCCCACAATAACTATTCTATAGTACGTGTACATATACAGGACGTAAAAAGACTGCGATCGCAAACTTAGAAAGGCAATTATTACAGTTATTATTATAAATAAATAAATACACCCAACAGTCACACACATAGTCCTGACCCCACATTAAGATCTAGTCTTATGGGTTCATGGGTATCAAAATCTACGAGAAACTTTTCATATTTGTGGATATAAAAAAACATATTTGTGGATCACACAAACCTTTGTCTCGGTGCGGGGATCGAACCCGCTCGTTTCGCAAGCTGGTGGCGGGATTTTTTAACATCAATTTGTTTTGTAATCTTCAAAACTATCATTAGTAATATTCGCTCTCCAATCTTTTCACAATTGCACACTTTGATTTTGTATATTTCTATGTTCTATGTTTATTAGTCTACATAAGTGCAGATATGTTATATCGCATATTTAACCGCATATTTGACATATTCAATTCTTAAGTTCTTAAGCATCTAGGTACAGTTTCAAGTAATATTATTTTCTTCACGTAAAAAGACATCATCTCGATAAACTTAACAAACAATGTTCGACCGCCTCGTTGTGTTTGCAGTAATTTTGCAGCGTTTGTTTTTAAGGTTTAGGATTCGATTCTTGAGTCACACAAAAGTTCTGTTTTTCTATTAGGAAATTAACAGTAGCAGAACGGAGTCTTAAATGTAACTGAGAAACGGTCATCAACAATTCGTCTTAATTATGTGGATTTGTGAAAGTGGAAGTGGGCTGGCCATGTCTGCCGACGGTCAGACGGCCGGTGGAGCAGACAAGTGTTGGAGTGGAGACCGCGCTTAGGCAGACGTAGCGTGGGACGTCCTGTAGCACGATGGACCGACGACTTGAGTAAGGTGGCGGGTAACGGATGGATGAGAGCTGCTCAAGACCGGGATGGTTGGCGCTATCTTGGGGAGGCCTACGTTCAGCAGTGGACGGCGATAGGCTGAGTTATGTGAAAGAGGTTATAGTTTTTCGTAATTGTACACCATTTTAAATATCATTGTAGTATTTGTTATTAGGTCCCGGTCTATTCGCAGTGGTATGCTATATTCAATAAATTGTTTTTCAATAATATATTGTAGTGCACATATTATAACGCCAACTATCTGAATATCAATCATATTTTGTATATAACACTTTATGCTAATCAGAAATTAAACTTAAAAAAAAATTTAAAATTTCCCAAAAAAACATAATAGGTCGATAGCATAATGAGAAAATAAAAATAACATTAATTTTGTAAAAGAGATAACCTCTGCCCAACAGTGGGAAGATAGTTTGGCTAATATGCAACATAAGTTGTATAACCAAAGTCTCAAACCCTATATAAACTCATCAAATAACCTAATAAATATTAATTTCCATTCACCACTAAAGCGTCGACATTTTCACGTACCGCAAAAACTAATTTTGGCCCTAATGAAATCAAATTACTTGAACCAAAAATCTCATCTTCAATTTCAATCCAAAAATCTTGTGTACGCATACACAAATGGCTCGGTAATTTCATTAATTCAAAATATGTCTGTGAATAAAGCACTCGAGACCTTTTGTCGAAAACTAATCGAAATACTTTTCATGAAATTCGAGAGACTTAATTTTGTTAATTGATTAAAATCGGCATTATTCTATTAGTCATTAAGGTATTAGAACTGTTTGTTTACTTGTTATTCTAGTTTTGTACAATATTAATTCATCATTCTCTTGCCCTGCTCCCAATTTTAAAATATTAATTATAATTTAATAATTTTGTAGTGTAATATGCATAGAAATGTCATTATAGCGAATTTAATATTCATCTTTACTGTTAACAGTAATAAGGATTATAATCAAGATTCCATTACTACTTTTCTAAACACTAACCGATTTCGCTCTAATCTTAGTCACAAATTTGTGTGTAATTTATCATTAGGTATATAATAACAAACAATTACTCATATTGCGACTATAAATTATTTTCATATCATGAATTTGGTAATTCCAATTTGTAATTAATTTACTATACAATTATAATAATTTAACAACATAAAACATTATTCGAAATCCAAAACAACATACTTTAGCGAAATTTCGAAGGTAGAAAACACGATGGAATTAAACAGTAAAATATTTCTAAGTTAAAATATTTCCCTAAATTTAATTTTCTCCAAAAGCATTCCTTCATAAATGAAAAAACTCACCTCAAAAACAGCGTATTTCAAAACATTCCGAACATATTCAATTGTTTTCATAAAAACACACACACAAAAACATTCGAAATTACGGAACTTCTGACCGCGCCGCGCTGAGACAGGACGCGACAGTCCCCTACGGCATCTGTGGTACGACTGAAGTAGTATGGTAAACACACTACATTTTTGTATCGATGCTTCCACAGAGCCAGCACCATCTGGCGGCGGGAAAACTTCGACATTAAGTAAGGCGCGTTAAAAAGTTTAGATGGCGAATTTTGAATTTGGAACGCGCTAATGCTGTATTAAGATTTTCGATGATAATTAAAAAGTTTTTATTGTCTTTGCCTATTTTGCACTGGCAATGAATTCCATTATGCAATTTGTCTCAATTCCGTTTATAATTTTGTTTATAAATACATAATTTTATTTATTTTTGCATATTCATTCTTTCTTTCTCGAGGTTTTATTAGAATATGCGGGATTTTGTACGTCGAAATCGTTTGGTGCCAGCGGTATCGAAGTGCTTTTTTTTTTTTTTTTTTTGTTCTCGAGGCTGTTTATGGCTCTACTTCCCGCCAGCCCGGGGGCAGTGGGGGGCGGGAAGCGTATGTCGGGGTCACCGGTCTTCCAGCCCGGCGCGCGGCGACGTCATATCCGCGCAGGTGTTAGTGCCGGGCTGGGTCCCTAACAAAATCCCTAAACCGGCATACCGACCAAAACGCCCCGGTGGCCATCTCCGCGCCGAGTGGGGCGACCACGGTACGCGGGCGAGAGGCGCCCACCGTTAACCGCAGCCGCCCAGTGCGCCTCCGAGACGTAAACGTCTCGGCCGTCTCGGAGTTATAGGGGTGCAGTTGCACCCCCACCAGCTTATTCGGACGCCCCGGTTGTGAATGGGCGCCCGCGACGTACACAGGCCACAGTGCCGCCGCCCCTCTCGGGGTCACTTTCAGTGAGGACGTGCTGCCCCCACAGCGCGTCCAGCGACCCCAAGGGCCCCTTTAAGTCGCCTTTTACGACAGGCAGGAGATACCGTGGTGGGATTCTAACGCCCCCTTGCCACAGGGCAGGGTATCGAAGTGCTTGGCATAAATAGTCCTGGATTTGATTCACGGTTTAGGCAAATTCTAAATAATCTAAAACTATGTATTAATAAAAAAATGAGCTAGTTGCAATTTTGATTGTTTTAGTCGACATTAGAGATATTACCTACCAAATGAAACAGCACAGAAACAAAGATATGAAAACATGTCGCTCCTTGAATACAAAAGGGCCACAATTAAAAAAAAATTGAAAAACGTTTTATTGCAAAAATGACACCAGAACCGACTATATTTTATAGTAAAAAAAAACCCCCATCATTTTTGCTTATATTATGGCTGCACTGACCTACCGCCATTTTTGCATTAGCTCACTTTGATAGGTAATGTCAGTGCAAAACTGCCATTTTATGGGTTGCGCCCTGAGATTCAACGTAAATGCACGTCGGTTGCGTGAAAAAGTGCCACAATCCAAAATACGTCTGTGTTGGATTCAAATTTTCAGGTAAGTGTGATTATATTTCACAATACAAAAGTGCCATATTTTGGAAAACGTCCGTTTTGCATTCTAACATTAGTATTAGTAACCATAATATATAACACAAAAGTGCCATATTTTGGAAAACGTCCGTTTTGCATTCTAACATTATTATTTGTTTTTATATTTTGTAATACAAAATTGCCATATTTTGAAATACGTCCCTTTTGCATTAAATTATAGTGGAATAAATAATTATTTTTAGCGTGCTAGAATGGAAAGGCCAGAAATATGGCCGTTTTGCATGATAATAATTTTAGTTTTCGTTACAATTTTAAAAATAAAAATTACCATTTTGATGTTATTTTGTTCTATTTTTATTACTTCAGTGACTTTAAAACTTAAAAATCATACAAATGTATTTATTTGTCTGTAAATTAATAATAAAAACTAAATTGAAGCCCTATCCCTGTAGCTTTCGTCACTGATCTTTTAAAAAATATGTGATTAAGATGCATTGCTCCATATTTTCTGTGAGTTTGACTGTGAATTTGAATGTTAAATATGAGGTGGTAGCTTAAATTTGTTAAATATAATTAAGGTGTTATTCCTGGCAAATTAGTATTGAAAATGTCATATTAAGGATTGTTATGTAATTGATTGTGTGTATGTTTTAGTGTATGTATCTGTTGTGTGTATGTACTAAGGACTGTATAATATATTATGTATAGAATTGTGGGTATTTGTTGTGGGTAGTTGGTATGTTTTTTAATTATAAAACGTTAAAGATATTTTTTTACAGATTGACAAAATGAATAGAGCACGAAAAATGTTGAATATGGCAACCTCCGTTCAATAATCGGATAAAGTTCAAGCATTACCTGGCCACAATAATAAAGTGCAAAATAAAACTTTCTTTAATACTTCAGCTGCACTCAGTCTTCTCGTCACGTTACCCATTGATTGATGTTTAATTTTACTGAATAATAGTTACGTACAAAGTTGATTGACCGAACAACCTGGTTTCCGAAAAGGCTTTAGCACCACATCCATACGCTTCGGCAAGTTATACAAAAAGCCGAGAAATATGACTTACTTTGTTTAGCGTTTGAGGACTATGAGATAGCCTTTGATTCGATCGAGACGTGGGTGGTGCTAGAGTCTCTCCAGCGGTGCCACAGTGACTGTCGGTACATCGAGGTGTTAAAAAGCATATACAGCAACGCCACCATGTCGGTCCGAGTACAAGATCAGAGCACGAAGGCTATTCCACTACAGAGAGGCGTGAGACAAGGAGATGTCATATCTCCAAAACTGTTCACTGCCGCGCTGGAAAACGCCTTCAAGCTCTTGGAGTGGAGAGGATTCGGCATCAACATCAACGGCGAGTATATCACACACCTTGGGTTTGCCGACGATATTGTAGTCATGGCAGAATCGCTGGAGGACCTTAGCACTATGCTCGATGACCTCAGTCGAGTCTCCCAACAGGTGGGTCTTAAAATGAACATTGACAAGACGAAAATCATGTCGAATGTCCATGTTGTGCCCACCCCAATCGCAGTTGGGTGCTCGACTCTCGAAGTTGTAGACGAATATGTCTATTTGGGACAAGTAGTCCGGTTAGGAAGGTCCAACTTCGAGAGAGAGGTCAATCGTCGAATCCAACTCGGCTGGGCAGCGTTCGGGAAGTTGTTAGACGTCTTCTCGTCCGAAATTCCTCAGTGCCTGCAGACGAAAGTCTTCAATAGTTGTGTACTACCATGATGACACACGGCATTGAGACGTGGCCTCTCACTAAAGGCGATATTGGACGGCTCAGAGTCACTCAACGAGAGGGCTGTGCTCGGAGTTTCCCTACGAGATCGCCTCAGAAATGAGGAGATCCGTAGGAGAACTAAAGAGGAGGTCATTGGGGGAGGCCATAGGCATGGACATAGGTCCAGCAGTGGACCAATATTGCCTAATGATGATGATGATAACGATGACAAAGTTTATTTCAATTATATTACTTAATAATAAGTTAAGATTATTAGTTTAGATTTTTTAATACAATGTTTTCCTGGTGTCCATTCACTTATGTTTTTACTTAGTGATAATATTATTTTTTTTTAATACGATTTTTTACCAAAAGGGTACAATAAACCATTTTTATTTGTAAAACTGTGTTTAATTTTTGACATAATTTTTACAATATTGGTTCAAATTTGGAATGCAAAAGGGACTTAAATGCTTTTTTTTCCTAATAGGTAACAGCTAATACAAAGTTTATATTGTAAATAGATAGAGCTATAAAATACGCATCTAATGATATATTAACATCTTATATTTAATTCATAAATATATGAAATATTATAAAAATACAGTTTAAAAAATTTGTTTTGGCTCTCCTGTAAAATTTATGGATTTCGACTTGTGTCCCTTTTGTATTCAAGGAGCGATGTGTAAATCATATAGAATGCAGTTTGCAATAATTCCCACGGATTGTTATTTAATATTCGCCGATGGCACAGTTAATCCTTGCGGTATTATGAAGTATTAATATTTCAATTTAATTGCTCCATATCGATATATTATCATTTTTGATATTTCAATATTTATTTTGCATACATAAGTACATTTATTATTTAAAGCACGCACTTCCGGTCAACACAGGTTGAGATGCATTTCGCTCTTTACATATTGTTTTTTTAAACGGAAAATAGAAGCATCAAGAGAATATAAGTTAAGCCACTTAAAATCACACTAATTTTATACAGGATGTATTCAGAACCATAGGTATAATGTTTATTTGGTTTTTAGGAAAACGTCATCCTTTTTAATTTTTATCAGGATTTTGCTAACGCCAGGGGGTATGTAATCACCGTAGCTATTACCAGACTTATTTTCCGATCACGGTTTGAATACACCCTGTATGCAAATAATTCAGCTCCATTCCTTTTATACGCGCGAATACATCATAACAATTCCATTCAACCATCAAACCGTAATTGACAACGGAATACGATTTCATAGTAAAAATACTTTATTTCCATTTCTATATGAAGAGTAATTTTATTTGGTTATAAATATTCAACAGTGTCGATCAACAAAGGCTCTTTTGAAATCATAAAATTCGTTACTTTTGTTTCGAACAAAAGAGATACTACCTGTTTTTTTCGTTCGTTGCGGGTAGTTGATACGATACAGATTGGTGACTGATATCTTGAGCCATAGAAAGGTCGGTACTACCCATAAATTGACAAGGCTACCTTTCAAAGAGAACTTTGATTTCCGTACGTCGAGATTATTAATGGGACTGAGAGAAATATAAATTACTAGCAAAGTCTAGTGCGTCCTACAAGAACCTTATATCGTAGTAGATTTCCGCCTGTTGCAAATAATATTACGTGAATAGTAGCTAGGTGTCCGTAGCACCAAAACACGATTATGTTCCGTATAAATACACCCAACAGTCACACACATAGTCCTGACCCCACATTAAGATACGAGTCTTGTGTCGTGGGTATCAGAAACTACGAGAGACTTTTTCGGTCTCACAAACACCCAGACCCGAAACAAATATTTGTGGATCACACAAACATTTGTCTCGGTGCGGGGATCGAACGCGCGGCCGCTCGTTTCGCAAGCTGGTGTCAAGCCAACTGCGCCACGGGGCTGTCGATGATTCTATATTTGTAAGATTCCCTCTTTATACTGCGCTGTAGGTATTCTACTATCATCATATTGGGCCTCAACACCCAGTGACGCCTCAGTGTAACATCTTATTGCTAACGGAGTTTCTTGCCGTTTCTTCTCCACAAAAATTACACGTTTCATGGCGGCAATAGTTAAGTTTAAAATAGTTTTAGGTTGACGATTCAGAAGACCTTTTGAAAGACTCCAAAAAATACTACTCTCGCTTCAACTTCCAGCAACAGTGGCGTCACTTTTCCTGCCAGTAACAAATAGTTTTAAATTTAAATAAAACTTGCGCCATCCAACCATTAGTCTCGCATCAAGCGGCACTATCTGACCGTCTCTGGTAATAGCCAATCACTTAAAAAACTCCTCTATCGCCCCCACAGAGACGTCGACCTCCGTCGTTCCATTAATTAATTCCTCAACCGGAGCTGATAAATAAGGGATACTTAAGTACATTATCGTCCTTTGCCAAACTGTATCGTTAGTTTGGCTGAATGGGTAATGCGTGTGAATCATTCAGAATGGGTCGGTGGGAGATTTGTGCTTTCCGGTTTTCTTCAGGGTTCAGACCGACTTGGGTATGGTGAGTTGTTGAATTTATATTGATTTATATTTTTAGATGGAGATACGGGTAACTTGGTTGTTTGGGTTTAATAAGTGACTATTATTTACAATGACTCGAAGAAAAGTTAAGGAAATTTTCGAAAATAACATTAGTAAGCGTGATCTAAAACGCCTTCATATCCAAACCTGATAAGGTTGATTAATGTACAGAAAAAAAACCGCAATAATTATACATCAACGATCTATAATGCAAACCGCATCTTACTTTCCTCTTAAATATCAAATGAAGTGTTGTGAAAGCTAAAAGTACTATTCCGTGTCGCGAAGAACACAAAAAAGTAGAATTTCCTGCAATATTTCCTCAAAATCCCCACGGCAAAACCTGCCAAACACATTTTCAGCGCCAACGAATTTATTTTCTTCAGCAAATTCAGCAATCACTAATCAAGTATTCATTCATTCGTAAACCGAGGCTGGAAGTTCAATACAGCTGCTTTTTTTAATATTCATCAAATTTCGCGTAATCTGCGTACACAAAAATCCCAGATGAAAAGTAAACCTCTGCTATCTTGGATCCGGCTTGGATTGCGATTATCTGGATCAGACCTTCGATAATATAAATTAATTATTTATCATTCGCTCAAGTTGAAGGTGTTAGAAATTATGTATTTCTTGTTATTATTACTGCTATCGAGTGTCCAAGATCGAGTCTTAAATCATTACAACCTTCAATGCTATTGTGTTTAAATATTTCTTTTGTATAAATTACTGACTGCCTCGTAAAATTTCGAATTTGCCTCGTGGCTAATATATGAACCGTGCGATCTAGAGGTCTACGGATTGATTTCCAGGTTGGGAAATGTTTTAGTGCTTTGATTTATTATGAAATTCTCCACAGCACGGAGTTTCCCATTGTGCCCTTTTACGTGGAATATATCATCCGGTGAATACGTGCGTGAGATTATGTACATACATATATTCCTATGTGTTATATTTGTAAATTTTACTAAATATTTAAAAAACGATAGTGACAATTCAAAAAATGGACTAGGATCCTTTATAAAGCCATTGAGTTACTGTTTTTTTTTTTTTTTTCAAAAAATTCGAATACTGGCTAGTCTGGTCATAAATACAATAATGAAAAATGAATTTATAAATTACCAATCGTGTATTCATTTATTCCAAGAATGGCACAAATTTCTTCTATTTTAGTAAGTGAACGATTTATTGAGATGTACTAACGAATTGTGATTTTTACATTACGTTTGTGTTTCATTTCAGTCAGGGAATTGAGTTTTCATTGTTTTGATTTGACTGCCGTTGAGAATGTCAGTATTTCTTGAGGCTACGATATAGACAAGTCACTTTCCATTTATACAGCATGTGGGTAAAGAATTATTATCCTGAATTCTGTAAACATCTCAATTACGCTCATCTACGCTGAAAGGTATAGATAGATTCTTACGTGTTGTAAATTATTCCTTTATTTTATTTTTATTATTTAAGTTACTCTGTTATGAAAAAAAATACTTTTGATTAACATTATGCGTTTAATTTTTAACCCATTATTTGACTTCAAAAAAACATAATATCTTCTATGTATAAAGAATGATTTCATCTTGTAAATATTTAGTTGATGCCCCAACCGTCTCATATGATGGGAGCGTACGTAATTGCTCGTCTACTGCCACTGTTGTGACAGATCTCATCAAAATGCACCCTGAATATTAATTTACGTGGCAAATTACAGCATATGTCACGAGTAAAAGACACGAGCGGCAATATCATGACCAAACATACATATATACAAATTAGAAGATAAGATACGACTATAAGGAACCAATGCTGGTAAGTTCCATAGAAGCGCAAAAGCGTTACACCTTGATTGTGTGATATTTGGTTTATAATTGTATATTGTACAAGCAGTGATGGCCTCGAAGTTTGGGCGCGCGGTCGAGAATCTCGGCGGTCGCGGGTTCGAACCCCAGGCACATACCTCTGACTTTTCGAAGTTATGTGTGTATTCACATTGAATTATCACTTGCTTTAACGGTGAAGGAAAACATCGTGATAAAACCTGCACACCTAAGAGTTCTTAGGAATTTCTTAGGTGTGTAGTCCGCCAACCCGCACTAGGCCAGCGTGGCGGACTATGGCCTAAACCCTCTCAATGGTAGAGGAGACCCGTGCTCAGCAGTGGGCGTATATGGGTTGATGAAGAAGAAGAATTGTATATTGCGGGGTCAGGATATTTTCATTTATACGTCAAATTGCTTCCGTTAAATAAAGATTAAAAGCTAACAGATTGTTATTCGGATTTTTTTAAGGCTAAATGGGCTCTCAGGCTTATAAGGAAGTGCCGACGGCTATAGAAACTTACAAAATTATTAAGGTCTACCCATATGTGTATTGCCTTACCTAGTCTATCGTGAAACACATGCTTTATTTTTATTTATTTTTTATGGAAAAAGGAGGCAAACGAGCAAATGAGCCACCTGATATTAAGTGGTCAATTAAAACATAAAAATAACGTCATAAAACTTCTTAACAGGTACTTTGCTTTGAAAGTAAAAAGGAAGCGACATTTTTTGATTGCCTATGCTAACTATACGTGATACTTTTTTGACAAATAAATTGGGAGTAAACTTTTAATAGGGGTTTCATCAAGCGCCGCCGACTCCCGCGAAACATAATTGTCGCCGAAGGCCGGTGCATGAGTTTTATGGAATCGACGATGAAAAAATACGTGAGGTTTGTCATTTTTTAAAGAAAGATTTATATACATATAGAGGATAGCTGGGAACCGAAAATTAAAATTGGGAGGGTTTAAACCTTAATACAATACACAAGCATAGAAATTTTTATTTATGCAGTTTTCATTACTCACTCATAAATAATTAACATATGCTTATCCTGGAGTACGAACCCAAAACTGCTGAGGTTATACTTCGAAATATCTTATAACCAAATCCATAACGCACAATACAAAAACACTGATCCACATATACCATCCAAATAAATATTTACAACACAAGTAAAAGCTACCTGACTCTCAACATACAATCCAATGTCTCAGCTTTATAACTTAAAGTATTCTCAGAAGCAGATGTCCGGCGGTTGTTAATTCAAACATAAAACAAGTATCTTCACGACTGAGCTTAAAAAGTAAGAAACAACAACACTCGACACGTAGAACGGATGTATTCAAAGCGAGCTTAAAGCTTTGCATTCTGCACCCGGTGCGAGACGCTGGAGATACTAGGGGGATGGCTCACGAGCTTACAAAAGCTTTTCAGTATTATTTTTAGGATATCCAAAGCTTTTGTTTTTGTTTTACAGAAAGCTTTTGGGACGTTTGATATAGTTGCTAGCCGGTGTAAAGAACGGTAAAGAAACTAAAAATGTATATAAAATGGAAAGTATTAATACAGACATAGGTAGAATAGTTAGTCTCTCTATCAGATGGTTTATTTTTTTTTTATTGTTAACCTAATGATTCTTATTTATAGGTAAAAAATCAAGTAGTCACACAAACATT
Source organism: Cephonodes hylas (assembly GCA_030295005.1). NCBI lineage: Eukaryota > Metazoa > Arthropoda > Insecta > Lepidoptera > Sphingidae > Cephonodes > Cephonodes hylas. The sequence goes on along the minus strand of AP025374.1, from coordinate 1,629,456 downwards.
CATGCATCTAAGCCTGCATATACAAATCCTATTTCTTGTATATCAGAAGTTTTTAGCTACTTTCTGATATAAATGTTAGGGGCAAAATAAATCCATCATACAAACACATTTTCTTTGTACCGGGTCAAAATCGCTAACTGTTATTATCCAGTATTTTTTCGAACTTCGTATAAACAATAATTAATCACACGAATAATTTCAATATTATCTTGAAACCCATGAATACCTTTTCGCAATTACAATTTTTCTCCAACGCTACATCAAGAAAACAACTCGTGTACAACAATCCTAACAACACAATTCGTAGAACGTTGAAAGTGCATTTATACATGTCGATACATATGTAGGGGCGTCGAATCAGGATCCGTAACGTAGCCGACACGACGCCTGCACGACTCACTTTGATAACCCCCACTATGTTGCAAATAGGGGATGTGTTTATCACGCCCGTCTCAAAACGGATTAACATTATAGCTATTCCTTTGAATTTGGTTTTGGTTTCATGGTAATAGTAGGTATAGATGGATGTCTTATCATATTTTTGAGGTACTAATTGGAGGTTTTACCATCAAGGTTATAAGTATAGGTATTGTTATAGATATAGGTAAGCAAAACCTGCTAGTTAAATTTTCGGTAACTAAATTTCGCTACATGTCGAAATTGCAATTGTAGATTGATTCGGCGTAGGTGTCAAGTAAATTTTATCGAATTTTTCATTGCAATAGATTTTTCTTTCGATGCACATAAATATTTGTTAAAAGAGGAAAGAAGTTTTGTTATTAAGTAAAGTTTTGTTTAATGTTTGAAAATGAGTTATAATTTCTTTTTTTGTAAAACGTGACGAATACGAGCGAAATCATTTTAATTTCAATTTAGGTAAATGTTTTTAGCCAATTCCCAGCGATTCATATGTAAATATAAAGCGCAGAAATATTTTTTCGTATGTACGTTTATGTATGTGAAACTTGTGTTTATTTTCACCCACATTTTACAGAAAAAAATTGGAACAACGGTATTCATCCCATCCCCTTTGTATGGCTGAAAGGATTTTTTGGAAATAGCTTTCTGTTTATAGAAATATATCAACTCATGTACATAGTGCTATTGGGGACATTTCCTGGACATTTAAAGGTAAGGTCTGTTTCATAGTAAATTATAACAGGAACATTGTACTGTAATTTATCTCGAAGAACTTTATCCAGTATATTTGTTTACTGATTTACTTTTATCAGAATGGTGGTTGATGGATAATTTCTCTAAATCATGAACGAGCTCATGTACGACAAACAACGACAACATGTAATTTAAATAGGTTTTGTATTAATAAGCATGTTTAAAATACATCCTTATACGACAAACTTTCTTTGATGTAGCAAATTAAAGTATGTTTGCTGATTTATAATATCATTATTAACGTCATACCTACCACTGCTGGGCACGGGCCTCTTCGAAATTTTTGGAAACTTAAACCGAGAACCGAACCTGCTCTCAACAGTTTGTAATCCAGTCCGCAAATTGAGCTGCGTCTATTGCTGTTAACATGCACGTTTCATTCTAGTTCAACAAATGTAAACTATAATTTGACAACGCCAAACTTTAACCCATTCAAAAAGACAGGCAAAATATAAACGTTGTGTCGCGCTTTCATTTGCGAAATGTTTATTCTTTTGTATTTTACCTGAATTGCGGCAACCAGGTTGTTAGTTAAAAACACTCGAAAAATTCCCGCCATGCAGTCGCCCGGTTAAACAAACCAACTAGTCGTACCTCCAGCGTTCAACCAAACGGACCTCAACGTATCTACTTAGTTGATTAAACACCGACAGTGTAGCAACAATTTGTTCAGTAACGCAATTACGTGGCGCTTGTGAAATAAAAAATATGTATGGAAATAAAACTATAAATAACTAGCGGCCCGGTACGTGCTTCGCTACGTATAAAGTGAAATAAAATAAACAAATGGGAACATCAAATTCATTTATTTAATCAAAAAAATATTTTATTTAAAATCGAAATCAATTGCTAGCTATTTACAACACACTTAATCCAAAACATTTGGATAAACAATATTTTTTGTTTTTCCATTTTGAGCATAAATAAACAAACGGCTGGGGGTACCGACTCTGGAACAGGCAACATATAACTGGCCATGTGAAAAACAATGTTCCTCCAAATTCACACCACAAACGTGAAGTGTTTGACCTTGGGCCTTGTTGATGGACATCGCAAATGATAAACGCACAGGATATTGTAAACGTTTGAACTCAAAAGGCATATCAGTTGGAATCATAGGTATACGCGGTATCAAAACAACTTCTCCTTTTGATTTACCAGTTAAGATCGTAGCTTCGATCAAATTTGGCAATAACTTTTTCACTGCCAATCTGGTTCCGTTACACAGTTTTGGTGGATTAATATTTCGCAATAATATAATCGAAGAACCAACTTTCAGATTCAAGCAATGCGGTGGCATACCAGCCGGCTCCAATGAATTTAAAAATTCTTGCATTACGCGTTCGCCGACCTATATTTGCTCGTCTGGCTGGTGGCATTTTTCCCGTATGCACATATGTTTTCGCTTAAAAATCGAAAAAAAAAATTAGAACAAAAAAAAAACAAATTCCCAAGAAGCTGTCGCATATGATGCCATGTGAAATCATATACGGCAACTTAGAAAAGTACACATAAATTCAGGACTCACCGTTTGTATGAATGCACTGCAAATGCAATTATGTGAAAAGAAATTTATCGCTGATAATATGATTTAATCAAACCACGTCCAAAATGAATTGACGGCATGAATGACATAACAACGTGCTTGTCCTGTCAACAAAACTTCAAAAAAGTTTCTGTGAAAAAAGTTTCTATTGAATTCATTTATGACAAAAAATGTGACAAATGAGGAACCGCTCGACTAAAATAATAAACACAAAGAAATTTATCGCTGATAATATGCTTTAATCGAACCACGTCCAAAATGAACTGACGGCATGAATGACATAACAACGTGCTTGTCCTGTCAACAAAACTTCAAAGAAGTTTCTGTGAAAAAATTTTCTATTGAATTCATTTATTACAAAAAATGTGACAAATGAGGAACCGCTCGACCGATTTTGTGCAAACTTCACATAAACCATCTACTAAATATGCCGACCAAATCCTAAGCATTTGGTTTGGATAGGTGAGCCCGTTCTTGAGTTATGGAATTACAACGAAAAGTGGCATTGATTTTTATATATATAGATTTGATTCGGGTGTACAATTTGTACAATATTAATACTATTTATAAAAGTTAAAAATTATCAAAGGTATTTTTTAAATATTTTTCAATCAAATGATAATAAAGGTAATTAGGGTAATTAAGGTAATTAAGGCTGTAGGGTTATAAACCTAAACTCATTAAGCTTTTAGTCAGACAGAAATATTATATTCTCATGTTAGAGTTTTAAAAATGTATTTAATGGTATTTAAAAAATGGAGAATTATTCGTGGTTTAATAATTTAATTTAAAACACACTTAATTAACTTCTTCAAAGCGGGAAATGCGCAGACATCGAATTCACAAACAAATACAGGCACACATTTCTTTTCATACCACGCTATAAATGTATCAACATGTCCGTAGCATACCACTAGCATATGTATCACTTTAACATATAAGTATTTCTTCCAAACACGTTATAAAAATAGTACACACGTAGTAAAAATATATATGTTCATAAATTGGTGGCAGGAAATCATTTATTAGAACATAAATGTTTTTGCATATTTTTTTTATTACATATTTTGTCATCATCATCAACCCCTATGAATCCAAGTGCTGAGCACGGGCCTTTTCTCCAACTGAGAGGGTTAAGGCCGTAGTTCACTATACTGGTCATGTAAGGGCTGGTTTACATTAAAGTGGTTAAAGTAAAACAAACCTACTCTATAATAGCATGATCTCAACCGTTATCAATACTACATAACAGTATACAGGGTGTATTCAGACCGTGATCAGAAACTAAGGCAGGTAATAGCCACGATGATCATAAACCCTCGTTAAAAATCCCCGAAAAAAAAAATCATTTTCCATACAAACCATATTAATTTTATAGCGATGGTTGTATGGAAATCGTAATTATTTTTATATTATTTGTCAGCATTTTTAACGCCATTAGTTTTGTCATCACCGTAGCTATAACCTGCCTTAGCTTTCGATCACGTTCTGAATAGACCTCTATAGGAAAATACATAGTCAATTACACCAATATTACACCGACTTGCCCTACTGCAAACACTTTCACTACACCAGTACGCAGAGTGGTGTTTCCGAATTAATTGTCTTGTTTTCTTTGTCAGCGCCCGCGTTTGCAATTCAAATGTGGCTGTGAGACTGTCTTGTCCACTTGTCAATGAAATTGAGTGACAATGTTGATTGCCGAGCTTCCTTTAACTCGCTCTAGACTAATGGATAGAGCTGGTTATAACGTTATTTATGTAAAAATGGTCAATTTTGTAATTAAATACATGCTAGTGAAATAGTGTGTTTTAAATATTGTTTTTACAAATAACATCCTGATAAAAAAAATCGTAGCGGGAAAATCTAAAAAAACTAATTCAGCAATTACCAAGTTTTCTTTATGCTGATTCTTTATACTCTAGGAATCAAAAACACTATAACTCATGGTAAGCTCACGCTTCTAACTGGTAACAGCATCATTGCTGTTTTACCTGTCCAAAACCGAAAGACTTAAATTTCCCTTCACCAGATTCCCCTTGCCAGAAAATAACATACCTACACCATAACATACCTTTACCACAGTGGCGGTACTTCCATAGAAGCCCGAAAGCTCGACTTGCCTTACATAGTTCCGAATAACGAACTTAACGATTGTTTATTTATAAAATAACGCTATAAACGTGAATGTGAGTACTAACCGGTAGGTATTTATTAGTCCTACGTACCAAAAAAAAATATGCTGCTACTAAATAAACATTTGGGCTTGCCTTAGTTTGACACCCTAGGCACGCCACTGCTTTACCATAGAACATAAACCTTTCAAGTAAGTTATTCTTAACTTCTCGAGGCCTCCAATCGCTTTCAATCTCCTCGTTACGTAAAACACGGATTCACTCGCCTTAGATTATATGCATTTTAATCATAAACGTGAAGAATATTTAATAACATTCCTCAATTATTATTTTTTATTTCGAATTTTATTACTTTTGCATGAATTGAACATAGAATATAATCAGGTGTTTCAAGAAAATAAGCCAGAGAAAATAATTAACTTCATTTATATAAAAAAACTCATATAGGTACACAAATTAATCTCCTGAGACGATAGGTGGGATTACATCGACAAATCTTTCATAATCCTAAATTGAAATTAGCTTCTTTGGAACTGTATTGTGAACATAAAATTAAAGAACTTCAGTAATTACAGTTTATTAAAAGACTATCATCACGGTTTTGATGCCGAACGTGGGGTTGGCAGTATATAATAAATTTATCGTAGTAATTATAATATACAAAAATGATTTTGTCACTTAATCTTTACTTATATATCGAAAAATTTAACTTTTGTGGGTTTGTAATAAGAAAGGAAGAAAGAGAAAGAATACAAAAATTACCGAAATTTTCATCATTATCAGCCCATATACCTCAACCTCCTCTACATCTGACGGGAATTAAGCCTTAGTTTATTTTTGTTAGTTATTTATATGTAGTTATTTGTAACCATGACTGTAAAAATAAAACATCATATGTACTGTACGATACAGCACTAAAATAGAGCTAATGAAAAATAAATTAAATTTACCAACAAAAATATAAAATGATTAATAACTTAATCTATGGCTTTTCGCCAGCGTAATGAATTTATGTAGCTTCACAGGAAGTTTATATAAATCAAATAGAAATATCGTGATGATCTATGTATTTCTAGATCTAGAGTGTTAAAAGCTAAATATTGGTGGGAGTGGTTCACCACATTTATAGTCCTCGAAACCGACATGCATGCATAATGAAGATAATGTCAAAAGTAAAAAAGAAGTGCATTAAAGACTATTTTTAGGATTTTTGAGTTTTCAAATACGTCAAAACTACTGGTCTATTTGAATCCTCTTTTAGATAGAAATATAAAAAAATATACCCTACAGTCTCATACATAGTTCGGACGCATTAAATACTAATCTTCTCTCGATGGGTATCAAAAACTACGGAAGACTTTTCGGTCTCACAATCACCGAGACCCTTAATAAATATCTATGGATCACACAGGCATTTGTCTCAGTGCAGAGATCGAACCCGGGACCTTTCGTGTCGCTAGTTTATTCTAAATCAATCACTCCACTAGGCTGTCACAATATATGTATGTATATTTAAAATTATATTACTATAAAATATAATTTTATCAAAGACCAAACTTATCAATAAATACCAACAAAATGAATGGGAGACATTAACAAATTCATAGCGATTTAATTATATCGAACTCACGAAACTCGAATGAATAAAGATATGAATTCCGTGGAATAGGCGTCGCGAGGCTGAGGCACGCTTAAATAAACCCATCTTTGGTGCCAGCCCATGTAAAATAACAGATCTCGACCTGGAATAGGGATGCAGGCCTATTCTGGACTCTAGGGAAGATTACATGATAATTAATTATTTTAAGGATTGTTTTTGGCATTAATATAGGTAAATTAACATGCTAGTATCGTATTATGTATCATGTTCTGTTTTAAATAATCTAAATAATATTAATAGAAGTAAATCAAAAGTAAAGTTATTGAAACCAAATGAAGTAAATATTTTCGTTCCATGCATTATCCTTAACTCACTTTAATAAAATCATACGTTATAAAGGGTGTATTCAAACAAATCGAAAAGTAAGATAGCGAATAGCTATAGTTGTTACAAAACCACTGGGGTAAAAAATACCGACAACGTTATAAAAATTGGATGGCCAATGGCAATGGGTTAGTAATCACCATAGCTATTGCCTCCATTAGATTTTGATCACGGTTTAATACACTGTGTATATGTATACTCCTACAACTGCCATACTTCTTTCTTCTTCTTCTTCATCAACCCATATACGCCCACTGCTAAGCACGGGTCTCCTCTACCATTGAGAGGGTTTAGGACCTAAACTTTAGGTCATAGTCCGCCACGCTGGCCTAGTGCGGGTTGGCGGACTACACACCTAAGAAATTCCCAAGAACTTTTAGGTGTGCAGGTTTCATCACGATGTTTTCCTTCACCGTTAAAGCGAGTGATAATTCAATTTGAATACACACATAACTTCGAAAAGTCAGAGGTGTGTGCCTGGGTTTGAACCCGCGACCGCCGAGATTCTCGACCGCGCGCCCAAACCTCGAGGCCATCACTGCTTACTTCTTTACCATTAAGCAATTATTCTGACGCATTAGTAATCTCGGTGCTGCTTGTAAATTTGAAACACAAAAAGTGTCAGTTTTTCCAACACGCTGAATCAACAAGGCAGTCGGTTTAAAAGTATGTCAACAGTCATAATGAATCCAATAAAGAGCAAAAGGACACAAAGACGAAGTGTGCAAATTATTTTACATTTCAGCTTTTTCAGAATGACCATCGGTCTTAATTACAGCATTCAGGCTGATACAACGATGCATTAATTCAATGAATACGTTTTCACAGCTGTAATTCATGGAGGAGGGGGAGAATGGTTCAGTTGATTTGAAGTGGGATGAAAAATGAGGGGCTGCTGGTTCGAATACTGTTCGAGAAAAATGTTTTGTGCAGGTTAGACGAAGTATCACAGTTGGAAATTTTTTTTAGTTAATAAGTCTATAGAACTTGAGGTACTACTTGGCCTTAAATTGGTTTGACATGGTCGTATATAATTTCAGTGAGAACCAACAATTTATTTTGTGTAGGCCCCTGCTTTCCCTTACACAATTTCAAAGATTACATAACCATCATTACAAATTAATAAAGACTATTGGTGAGAATGAACCTTTACTCTGATCCTTTTCAATTTATTTACTGAAATAAGGAAACACAAACACACAACCTGATTTAAGGAATTCAAACATCGACAGAAAGGATGAATAGCGTCCTTCGTAAACGTAACACGACGAACGGACTTTGGTATTGTCACCGAGTTGCGTATTTCCTGATTGGCAGAACACATTTAAATAAGCTTTAAAAGAACACATTTTTTCCTCTGACGACTTAATAATTTAAAATAAATATATACAAATAATGACTATTATGACTATTAAAAAGATCTAGATTTCTTGGCCTAAAATTATGGAGAACGATAAAATGGGTTTAATATTTTAGTGGTTGTAAATAAAAAAAACATCACACTGTTAATGAAGAACTCATAAACCAATGACAACATCAAAATCAGACTTTAAAATTCACCTCATCAGCTCTTTATGAAACGTTTACACATTCGATCAGTGTTCTGTAAATCAAAATCCATCCCTTTCCAGCACCACCATCTCGCTCGCTCACGTTAAAAAATGCAACAATGATTAACGGTCCGTGTTTATTTAGGGAAGTACAAAAGGCAACAAGCAAAATTAAACATGCCCAGCAATGTACGTGAAAAATCGGACTGCGATAATCATACGATAATCGAATGTCTGATGGTAACAGCGTTAACTCCAGTCAGAATACGTCCATCGCATTTGCAATTCTGATTCATTCTCAATTTACAATCAACAGAATAAAATTAATTCAATAGACGATGCTGAAGAATGTCGAATTATACAAAGGAGATGTTCGAAATGAATTTTTAATTTACTACGCTTTTCGCTGTAGGTGTTTTTATTGGGCGTTCTTTATATAAAATTGGGTAATTGTTGGAAATAATTGGCAGAACGGGATTCCGTGGAGCATAACTAGAAACAAGCGAAGGATACCTTCCAGAGGGTTCGAATTTAATAAAATAGCTGCATTTAGATAATAAGACAATTTCGAAGCGTCCCTTTGATTTATCTTCGATGCATAGTTTTTTGGGTCGCATGGGTTCTGAAGGTTTTTATGGGAGAGTCTGGACGTTATGTAGCTGATAACATTTCAAGTGAAAGTCATAGCCATGACATGGCTGCCAAAACAAAAGCAAAAGGTTTTTTGTTTCTTTAAAAACGACGCGACTAAACTCACTCTACAAATGTCCATTAACAAATCCTCTGGGATCCTCTAATTAACTAAAAAAACGTCTGACCAAAGTTAATTAACCTCTAACAGTCCACTGAGTCGTTCACCTCAAAAGAATTCAATTGATAGAAAATTTCGTCCCAAAAGTCGCGAGCGATTTCACCACATTTAACTGTGTATTGGAATAAACTAGGCTACACTCATCCAAAGGAGGGGGCTATTCGATAAATTGGAGGAATAATTCATTTTCCGCTCCATGGCTCATGAAAGAGGACAGTGTGCCGCGCTTCAGCTGCGAAAGAGCACACACGGACTGATATATCGCGTGACACTGCTACGATTTTTATACAAGAATTATGGAGTATAAAGGGTATATTTTGTAATATGTATTTAATCTCTCATATATTTATTAAATAATTCTATGTATTAAATAATGTATGATAATTTTCATACAGTTTACGTTAAGAGTTGCGATGATTTCTAGGATTAAACACGCATTCACAGCCTCATGCTGCCGTTGGCTGAATAGGATTGCGAAACAAGAGACCACGAGTTTAGTTTTGACAACATATTTTTTTATATAAACAATAATCTTGGTGTAAGATGCTACTTTAAAAAAATCCTGAGCCTTTGAGATCTCTTTATTCATCTACAATTTTAATCTCACTGTAGGCCATAGCCATAAAATAAAATAGCATGTTCGATCACAGTATAGGTCCGTATGTTTCCACAAAAAAACGTTGATTGCTCTAAAATCACTGTTGAGTTTTGTTTCGTTGTCGATTTTTTCGCCTTACACTCACAATGGACGCGTAATCGGAGTTTTACTAATAGAACTCGTGTTTTATTATCTTGACTCTCACATTTTTCAAAAAAAATCAATGAAACTTATCAACCGCCGCTTAAATTATTGTTACATCTGTTATTGTTTGTTTGAGTGTAATGTGATGGCCTCTAGACTAAAGCATATGGTCAACAATTACGGCGATGGTTCAATCCTCTGACTTTTCATAATTATGTGCGTATTCAAAACGAATTAAACGGTAAAGGGAAACCTGCATTAATTCTTAGGAATGTAGTCAGCCTACCCTAGAGTAAACCCTCTGAATTATAGAGGAGGACATGTATGGGGCTGATAATTATGATGAATGACGACTTATGGTAAATAAATAATAAATAATAATAATAAATACACCCAACAGTCACATACATAGTCCTGACCCTACACTAAGATACGAGTCTTGTGTCGTGGGTATCAGAAACTACGAGAGACTTTTCGGTCTCACAAACACCCAGACCCGAAACAAATATTTGTGGATCACACAAACATTTGTCTCGGTGCGGGGATCGAACCCGCGGCCGCTCGTTTCGCAAGCTGGTGTCTAGCCAACTGCGTCACGGGGCTGTCAAATATTGACTTGTTTGGCATACCAGCTTCTAAAGACCCTTATCTATCCAAATCCAAAAAAACACCATGATAAAATTTAAATAAAAATCAAAATGTGTCCGGATAAAATTCCACTGACTCCGCACATGACGACAACGTGATTAGATTTGACTTAAATTTTAAGCATAAAAAAGTGCTCGCCATTTGTCGAGCGGAAAATAGCGCGCACCTTACAAAGTCAATTTTTATTAAAGTCACAGATCGGCTTTTGCGGAAAGAAACTCGGTAATCTCGACGTTAAAACATCTAAGTTACCAGTTTAACGGAAACCTTTGCGCCGCTGAAATGTTTTACTTGTGAATAAAATTAGGGTTCTGCTACGCGGTTAACCAAGTCCTTACTTTCTTTAGATCTTAAATAAGTTACAAAAATAATACGGCCTAATGTCTTGTGAAATAACTACTAGAAATGTATATTATATATCATCAAATGCATGAACAATAATTTTAATCATACATATAATAATTAGGTACACACAATAATTTCCATCATACACTCTGAGCAATTAAAAATACCAGGTCTACGAGAGAAAATAATTGATAATTATAAAATTTATTGCTATTTTAAACAACCCTTCTAGTGTAGAAAAGGTAACCTTATTCAATCTGACATTGACAGTTTGAGGTACGCCACATATCAAAGCGTATGAGCTCATTAATAATAACTTTTTAATTTCAAATAGAAGCATTGAAATGCATTTCGAAAGGCCGCGAACGTCACTCACCATTAACCTTTTAGTATTGGATGTGAAAGTTTTGAATAATATACTCGAAAATTCCTAGAATAACTTTAGTCGCGAATTAAATTAGTTGAAGCTGACTGCCGAGATAGATATCGTATTTTCTCCAAGTTCAATCCGTATTCATAATTAATTGCTGTATGCAAGAAAAACATCTTGCTGCGTGTCTGAGAAGTTTTACAAATATTTAAATAGTAGACTACAGACTACTTTTATTAGGTTCTGAACTCTTTACGTATTTCTTAATTTATATTAACATTATATTTCACCCAAACACGGACTTTCAAAGGGTCACGCTAAATACCATCGAAAAATATTTATGACTATAACGATTCCTACCAGAATTTTCCATTTCATATCAAACCTATACCAAAGAACATTTGAAACAGAACCAGAATAACCAAACATAATTTCTAACGTGTGAATTGAACTTCGCATCGTGAAACTGGCAAAGCCTTTGATCAGAAAAACGTGAAATAGAAATCATGTTTTCAATAGACAACCGGTGGAGTTTTGAGAAAAATCGACGCAAACGAAATAAATTGAATTGAGTGCAATCGACCAAATAATTGGACGATGCGAACACCGCCCCAGGCTCAGTACACATCCTAGCTGTTTATAAATAAAAAAGCCCGCCTTTGTGCTCATTAAAAAGTTATTTAAATTTACTTTCAACTACATATATAACAGTACAACGATCAGTTAATAAAAGTTCCTGAGTGTTGTTTGTTAATTACTTACGCTCAAACGGCTGAATCGGTTTTGATCGTCTACAAATGATATCTTAATATCTTCTACTGATAAAACGTAATATTTTTAAAGAACATTTGTTTTTCAAGTAATAACAAAATAAGGTGTGTATTAAATTTTACATTTTTCATATATTTTAAATAGTAAAATCACCATACCATGAATGTAAAATAAATGGCACGTGGCAGAAAAGTACTGCATGGCATACACAATATGTAATAATTATTATAATAAATATTATCTTCGATTCTGTTCAAGATGGTAATCAAGGTAATTTCTGAGTCATCTCTACCTCCTCACCACTATAAAAAACCTCAATAGTAAAGGTTACATGTCACGGAACTCCCAATTTTTTTGCCGAACTCCGACTTCTTCCTATGAGCATCTTAATAAATTTCTCCATCGAAGCTCCACGGTATAATCTGCGAGTTCCCGGAACTTGCCTCCTGTCAATCCCTCCGAAACGGGAGACACTCGCCGCGAAGTGTCAAATTTTATTTGACTCCTCCCATGTTTCGCAAATTATCTGACGTATAAAGTAAGATATTAAAAGATGCGATGTTGCAGGGGACTTTTGGGGAGGCTGAAGTTTTTCATTATTTATTTTTATGGGGTTGCGAATCGCGTTGTAGGCATAAATTGGGAGTAATATTTAAGATAAAAATAAGATTGTTAAAATGATTAACCAAAAGATGTACAATGCCAAGCATAGACATCGAAGCATATACTTGAATACTATTTTTTATGAATTTAACGATTGATTCCTTCTCTTTAATTATATAGATGGACCTTGGACTAGTTAGTGACAATCACATCTCGTGAGAGCTAACCTCAATAAGCCTACAAACGGAGTATGTAGCCAGATTTTTAAGAAGCATATCAGGCCTCAAGACATTCCTTGGAAGTTTTATTAGTGCAAGTTTTATCACGATGTTTTCCATCACCGATAAAGTTAGTGATAATTCCTTATACACAGATATCTTCGAAATATTGTGAACCTGAATGGCCTTGGACTAACTAGTGACAGCCCCATCTCTTGACAGCCTTAACAAACCCCAGGGTTTGAACCCGCGGCCACTGAGATTCTCAACTGCACGCTGAAACCTCGTCACAATCATTACTTAGTGGTAGTTAGTACCAACAGTATATTTTTCTATAGTAAATAGCTCAAGTAAATAGTAAGCAGTGATGGCCTCGAGGTTTGGGCGCGCGGTCGAGAATCTCGGCGGTCGCGGGTTCGAACCCCAGGCACACACCTCTGACTTTTCGAAGTTATGTGTGTATTCACATTGAATTATCACTTGCTTTAACGGTGAAGGAAAACATCGTGATGAAACCTGCACACCTAAGAGTTCTTAGGAATTTCTTAGGTGTGTAGTCCGCCAACCCGCACTAGGCCAGCGTGGTGGACTATGGCCTAAACCCTCTCAATGATAGAGGAGACCCGTGCTCAGCAGTGGGCGTATATGGGTCGATGAAGAAGAAGAAATAGCTCATTACAACCCAGTAATGAACCAGTTTTTATCAAGTATTTTAACTCAAACACCGTCCTCTGTTAAACCAGCAACAGACCTCAAACCAAAAAAAACTTACAAAATTAAAATTCTGTTTTAAAAGAGCTGTCTTCATTTAAAAATAATAGCGGTGAGTCCGAGAGCTGCGGCACCTTAGCGTTTGTTTTTCCTGTTTAAGTGCAGTAACTCATTATATTTTAACAGACGGGAATGAAAGAAGATGTTCTGGATGTAATCTAGTAGAAATATAACGTGGTATTTGAGTCCGAGGTGTGTTTGTGGAATCGTTTTCTTTTCAACTTTAAATAAATAAATACGCTCGACAGTTATAATTCTGATCCCTCATTAGGGTGGGGTATCCTAGGATACAAATGTGTTATGGGTATCAAAAACTACACAAGACTTTTCGTTCTCACAAAGACCCAGACCGAAAAGAAATATTTGTTTATCTCACTATCATTCTGTTTTTATCTATCGTTTCCCATGCAGGTGTCTAGCAGACTGCGGCACGGGGCTGTCAAAATATATACCACCAATAGTCGCATATAGTTTTACCGTCAAACTTACAACACCCCTCTTTTTGCGTCGGGGAATAAACGTCATATTGCCAATTTTATCTTCCAAATATAATTCACCTCCTTAAACACAATTTAAATAATTTATTTTCAAAACAAATTGTCTCAAAACCGAAAAGTCATAACAGCAGCACATGCCGATATGCCCGAAGAGCGATAATTAGCTAAACTTCAAACAGATCTTAATTATTACCCATAAATACGAGCACGATGTTTAATCGCACCCCTGTTTATCGAGCGTGAATGCGTTTTATTATCAATTTGGACACTAACCCGCTAGTTTTAGAGTTGAAAATTGCCCGTTAAATTGACACATGGCGACATGTTTTGCAATAAGGATGAGCGTTTTCGATAAACATATCGATTTGCTCTCTTTGAGGTTTAATTCGAGCAGTTTGGAATGAAAGCAAGGATTATTTATTAAAATTGCATGCATACGAGTACTATAAAATACTTTTATTAACGATCATATCGATGTTACCACGATCGGCCCGGAATTTAATTAGTAATTGAATATTTTACAAGTACGAAGTCTAGAAACGTGCACTGATACAATTAAAAATATTTGTACTTACATACAAGTCATAAATATAAGTCAGTAAGTATAATAAGTCTTGATGGCCTGGCGAACATTTTAGGTGTGTTCTTAGGATTTTCTTGGGTGTGTTCGCAAAACCGCACTAGACCAGCATGATAGACTAAGGTCTAAATCCTCTAAATAGTAGAGGAACCCCGTGCCCAGCAGTTGGACTTTAAGAAGTGATAATGATGACTAGTAATTGTTTCTCGTGCAATACAGTAATCTATTTTACTCGAGACTGCTTCGTAAATAATTGGTCCCCCAAAAATAGGAATAGTTTCGTCCCTTATCAAGTGAGACTAAGTAAACCTACACTAAACTTGGTACAAACACCTTCGCCTACCCTCACATGGCCACCCACCTAGGCAAAATAATCGAGAATCGATCGTACAATTACCGATTACCGAAACCTGCGCAGAGCTGAACCGTCAGTACCAATGTATAGCAATTCCCGAAATCTCCATAATGAAGATTGACAACGCTTTACTCGCCACACCACACTCGATACTATCGACGTCCATAGCCCAGCTCTAGTAGAGGAAATTATTTTTCCAAACGGTTTCACTCGATTCTACATACGCGTGGAAGCAATAGCGAATGAACAATCTTCTGTGTCGCACACTTTTTATGAGATTTCGCCCTGTGAGAGGAATCTGTCTTGTGTTATTTGCCGCTTCTCGACTCTTTTGATACATTCTCATTTTGAGGGTAGTGTTATTTTTCACATTCACGAATGTTTCGTAATGGCACTATTATTGCTAGTGTATCGCTTTTGTGTGATTCTTTTAGGTATTTATATAAGGGATTTTTTTACGGACAAGTATTTTAGCGCTTTTTTGCGTAATGACAGATATTTGCGTCGGCTCGGGGGAAATATGTCACCATGATGCAGTGATATACATTTTATAATCATTTTAACACCGAAAATTTAAAAAAATCGTCACATACTTTATATAGGTACCTATGTCGTTTAGGAAAACGTCATTTTTTTTTTATCGGGACTGTTAACGCCAATGGTTTCGTAATCAGCGTAGCTATTACTTGTCCTATATTGGCGGTTCTTCCATAGAAGCGCAATGTTATCAAGTCATGTAATTACTGATGGATCGTGGTTAATACTGTGATGTCGTTCTGTCGTGCCAATATACTGTACTGGATTTGAATCCGCAACTGCTATCTCGGGAATCCATTTCTCATCTACTGAGCTATCACTAGTAATAATCACTTAATTTTCCAAACAATGTGATATAATCCTGAACACTACGCGTCGTTAAAAGTTGATCGACGATGGACAAAAATTGTAGCAAAACTTTTAATGGGAGCCGACGAGTTGTTATAACTATTATATATTTTGGGGACACAGTGATTAATAAATGAATGGGGAGGGGGTTCGATGCCTGAATAGTGATCATTATGACAATGGAACAGCTGAAGAAATTTATTGAAACTATCATCATTTGTTGGGGAGAAAAAGACTATTCTCTAATATGGTAATCTTTAATATAAAATTTCAATCGAGATGTAAGATAAACGTATATATAGGTAAAGTACTTGATATTTTTTCCAAGAAGTAAATTGTAAATGCAATTTTAAAAATACATTCATAAAGTCACGCCTATATTACAGAAGGGGGATTCAGATGCGCATCATTACAACTTATATGCAAGCCAAAACCAGTTGTTTCTACCCCTAAAACTTCTTGAGAAAAATTCCTAGCTGCTCCTAAAAATAAATTAGTCTTAAAAATCTCAACAGTATTTATAATTAAAAAAACATATATCTATATCTTAAATAACTAGTAAATAAGTCAAACCAAACACAGCAAAACACAGGGCCGTTTGAAGTCAAAATTGAGTTGTTACATCGTCAACACTAGAAAATGAATACTGATTTGCTCGGTGTACAGTTGTAGCCCCAGTTTGTTTAGGGCGTCAAAGGAAAGCCGCAAATCTGATGACCACGCACTCTTAGTTACATCAAACGTATTGATTTTGGACATGTTATTCGGATGGGCGCGCTAGTTTTAAGGGGGTCTATGAATTTAGTTAAGTGTACAGCGGAAATGAAAAGGCACGTCAAGATTTTGTAGAATGTTGGTGTATTTTTTTGAGGTCTCAATTTGAGTTTTTCTTAGTTCTACAAATTTTAAAGCGGGTTATATTATGTGGGTGTCTTTGGATGATTTTTCTTAGTAAAAAAGCACCTTAACGCCTGTAACCAGAAGCGAAAGAAGACATTTAGAAAATTGATACGTATTCTTTCAGTAAAACATCTTTTTTGTCTTAACCACTTTTTATGAGCGCAGTCTATCAAATAAAATAACTACAATTTTGCCTCAAAATTATTACGTACAATATAAACGTGCAAAATGTGGTCAAATGTGAAAAAGCTAGCGTACCTACATGTTTTGTCAAAATACATCAAACGTTAGCAAGAGACAATATAAAACCATATTTTGCTATTCCATAAAGGAGGTGCCCAGGGCGAGAGCGTCTATGTCAATACGCGCCTTATTCAATATACCGCAACACCTACCAAATTATATCAAAGAGGGGCTCTACACGGATTCATTAAGGCCAAGTCAAGGATTTGCCAGACAAAATGTATAACGAAGAGTTTGAAAAAAATATATGAAAAGTAACGTCAGTGATACTGGGAGCACTGTATTTTGATAATTTCTTATCCCTTTAAATTTTGAAATATGTATACCCCTTGTGTCCTTTCTCAATATCCTATTCTACATCCATATTTCACCAATGGTGTTTTTTTTTCACATAACTAATTTCGTGGAATCCTTAATACCGTTTTTCGGGCTTATTTCTGAGCTAGAAAATACCCTAATCGAAACATCCAATAACACTTCGTTCAACCTGGTAATCTAAGCCGGGTCCTTTAGATCGCACGACACATACTTTTATCGCGAGACCATGAGGAAATCAAATATTTTCGTATGTTAATGTTTTTCAAACTGATAAACGACAATAAAATAACATAAAAAGCAATTTTAATCATTCGAAACACCCGCAGTACTTAATTCATTAATTAATATAAAAATATGAATAACGAGTGAATAATTTAACGCTGAAATAAAACCGTTGTGTACCGCAATCATTGAAGCTTTACGGAACTTTATATAATGAATACGAATGAATGGAAATGTTATCAATAACATCTACATAAAATATATTTTTGTACTAGCTTTTGCCTTCTAATTCATCACCATTGAAATTTGGACCCTTCATTTATTTGTATCGGGCTTCAAATGGATGCGCCCTGTATAGGATAATTACTAACACAGGTGCCACAGATTTTCACATCATAGTCTATTCGTGAAACTTTGAACCGTCTATTATTCTCAAAGATATAGCCAGAGATGTATTTCTACCCTGATGTCAACCGTATGATTATTATTGTGCATCTTATTCAATCTAAATACGATAAATCGTTTGGGAATTATACAAACTTGAATATTTTACGTATTACACATCTTAGATTGTGTTGATTTTATAAGTAATGACTGTGACAAATACACAAACTTAATAAAACAACTGTTACCAAAACATATTACTTGGCAACTGCGGTTTACTTGATTTGGCGACACTGCTGTATCATTCATCATCATCAAGCCACATTAACTTTTTTTTGGTCTTTGAGAGCTGGCTTAACCCAGCAGTTCAATTTTGTATAACAATATTCCATAAGCGCTTTCCCTTAAGCCGCAGTGTACGGTAGCAACCAGTAGAGAAAGAAATCAGACACGTCAATTCGCAGACGCCTTATTACAGTATGTGTTGTACCTTAATACGTGCTACAGTACTCTATGATCACACGTGAAATTGGGCATTATTTTCATATACTATTACATTAAATTTTGATAAAATAATTGACTGTAATTTACAGGGCCTGTATATAAATTCATCTCTTGGGGTTCTTGAAACTTCGAATATTATATTAATCACAGGGCTGGCTCATGTCAAAACCGATATATAGAACACACGATAAGATAGGGTAAGAAATCCGGTCAAGTCGGTCCAGCTGCACATTAATTCAAGACTAGTATCGTCATCATCATGATGATCATCAACCGAAAACGTAAACATCACCATTCTTCCAAAGAGCTCTATGAGAAGCGGACTGCGTCTAGCGATGTCCATTTATTAAAAATCATAAATAAATGAATACACGCCGTAAACTAACATACATACCTACATAGTTCTGAATCCACACTAACATGCGAATCTTGTGTTGTGGATATCAAAAACTACGAGAGACTTGTCAATCTCACAAATACCCAGGCCCGAAACAAATATTTGTGGAGCAGACAAACATTTGTTTCAGTGTAGGGATCGAATCCATAGCATCTGATTACGCAACCTAGTAAAACCTGGTAAAAAAATTCCCTGCGAAGATAAACCAACTGAGAGCTTATAAAAAATCATAAAAGTCTAACTATAAAAAGTTACACTGACATATCTAGCTGAAGTTTTTAATTCAAATATCTTAGGATTATTCCCTACACTACTAAAAAAACTTATACATTTAAATTGATCCTTTGACGCAAACCAAACACAAGTGCATGTATAATGAAGATAAACAGCAGGAAAACAATATAGCCACGCGAAACAGCGGCGCGCGTGACAAATATTTGTGATCAAAAACAAATGTTTGAACGCTTTTGATGTCCTAAACAAATAATATGGGGCACTGTTTGATCAAACATTGGTCAGGATTGGGGGATTGATGATTTGATGACACGCAGATAATTATTTACATATTCGATTTCGTGTATTAAAAGATTTTGTTAGACATATTTATATACGTGATAGTTTATCGAAAGATTGGGTAATAGGTATGCAGAATAGCCCATGAAAGTGGTCCTGCTGGCTAAAAGTTTTCTCTTTTGATTAGGCCTTAGTCCACCATGCTATCGGGTACGAGTTCTTTGTGGTTAGCTTTCATAAAAAAAAAATATGAAATCGGTTTATCGGAATCGAGAGTCACGAGGGTCGCGGGTTCTAACCCCAGGCACACCTCTGACGTTTCGTTACGTCTGCATTTAAAATAAATTATCACATACTTTAACGTTGAAGAAAGACTGTGAGAAAACCCGCACACCAAAAAATTTTTTCTGAATTTCTTCAGTGTGCAGTCCGCCAATTTGCTAGTTCTGCGCTAGTTCCCAGTTATAGAACACAGCCGTGACCAGCAATAGAAGGTACATGGTTGGTGATGAAAAGGATTACATACCTCTTACTAATAAGCTAATGATACGGCCATGTCATAGTCACACAAGACAGGTTTACTAATGTATCCGAGTATCGATAAAAAATGTATATAAAAAAGTCGTGTGTCTGATCTGATTTTTAAACAAATTTATTAATTTAAACTAAGATACATAAAAATTACATCACTCTACTGTCACATGTAGGGTCAAAAGTACGCTTCACAACTTTAAAATTATTGCTGAAGTGTGTTCATTTTCTATCGCGAAACTCAATGCTACGCTATTACAGTCTGTATTTCTGTAGTCTTAAGAACCAATCTTACTTTTAGATCTACTGTTGAAGCTGTTTGTCTAATTCTAAAACCAAGATGTATTTGTCGTTGAGTTCAATAAAATTCATTCGATAGTGTCCCTTATTTGAATATGGAAAGAGTCGAAATTTTATTTTTGATAGACGCAATATTAATTTTGCTAATAGAATTAACTATGGGCGTTCAGTTGGATCCGTTGTGAAACCCAATTTGCATGTAAATTCGTCGAAGTCGCTTCAGATTAACTTTAGGTTAGGAGTTATTGAACGCGCCGCGATTTTCAAAGAGCCGTTACGTAGATTTAGACGCCTTGGTTTTTACATAGTCCAGGGTCGATAATTTTTAAAACCAAAAAAAATCATAATAGGA
Source organism: Cephonodes hylas (assembly GCA_030295005.1). Lineage (NCBI taxonomy): Eukaryota > Metazoa > Arthropoda > Insecta > Lepidoptera > Sphingidae > Cephonodes > Cephonodes hylas. The sequence goes on along the minus strand of AP025374.1, from coordinate 1,608,808 downwards.
TGAAACCCATTAGAAAAGGAGGGAAATATGATAAAAATGAAAGGAAAAATAATTTACGGGCGATCTGAGGTTGGGAAGGGGATGGGGGTGAGGTTTTAAGGGTAAAAAACGGTTTTTCTCGATTTCCGGCAAAACTAAAAGTCCTATCGAAAAAAGTCAAATGGAAAAGTTGTAGATAATAAAAAGATCTAAAACTTTTGTATTTACACTTTTTTTACATAACCTCAAAATTTATGTGAAAAATTAAAAAAAACTAAGTTTTTGGTTTTTTATTTTTATCTTTTACAATTTTTTTTTTATTTAACGAAATTTTGTGAAAACTTACCTTTTTATGTCCCAAATACGCTGTAATTTATTTGATTAAAAATATTTATTTTTTCACCTTATTTTGAATTAATATCGAAAAAACACCCTAATTTTCAATCAAAAATTCACCCGTCAAAATATCAGCTTTTTTCAAAAAGTTGGTATGGTTTCTGTTCGTTGAAATCTCTACTTTCCGATGGTGAAAAAAAATATATATGTTATGTGAAAAAAAATATATATGGTAAATCTTCTCACAAAACGCAAAAATTAATTTCAATCTTTAGGTTATGTTAAGTTAAGCATACTATTTTTTAAAGAAAATATTACGATTTTTATGGTTGAGTTGATTGATACAGATAAAAATAGAGATAGTATTTACCTTCCTATGCAGATTCGAAAAGTTTTATTGTTTTTTTAAGTAAACTTGTCACAATTATCTTCAAGAAACTCAGCGTGCACGTGTATTTTTATAAACGATGTTGTATACTTTACTGTATTTCGAATACTGGTTAGGCTAGCGGTTGTAACAGCTGCTACGAAATATATAGTATATAATAGTAGGTATGTATGTAGTAAGACCCAGACCGGCGGGTCTTAAAACTTTTCGAATCTGCATAGGAAGGTAAATACTATCTCTATTTTTATCTGTATCAATCAACTCAACCATAAAAATCGTAATATTTTCTTTGAAAAATAGTATGCTTAACTTAACATAACCTAAAGATTGAAATTAATTTTTGCGTTTTGTGAGAAGATTTACCATAGTAACATATATTTTTTTTTTCACCATCGGAAAGTAGAGATTTCAACGAACAGAAACCATACCAACTTTTTGAAAAAAGCTGATATTTTGACGGGTGAATTTTCGATTGAAAATTAGGGTGTTTTTTCGATATTAATTCAAAATAAGGTGAAAAAATAAATATTTTTAATCAAATAAATTACAGCGTATTTGGGACATAAAAAGGTAAGTTTTCACAAAATTTCGTTAAAAAAAAATTGTAAAAGATAAAAATAAAAAACCAAACACTTAGTTTTTTGAATTTTTCACATAAATTTTGAGGTTATGTGAAAAACGTGTAAATACAAAAGTTTTAGATCTTTTTATTATCTACAACTTTTCTATTTGACTTTTTTCGATAGGACTTTTAGTTTTGCCGGAAATCGAGAAAAACCGTTTTTTACCCTTAAAACCTCACCCCCATCCCCTTCTCAACCTCAGATCGCCCGTAAATTATTTTTCCTTTCATTTTTATCATATTTACCTCCTTTTCTAATCTGTTTCATTCTATTATAATTTTTTTTCACTTTTCATTATTTTTAAAGGCTTCTACCCTGGTCTAACATGCTAACATACAAATTCAGTATGTCAAGATTGACAACTTTGTATCACTGTTAGTAAGAAATCAGCTTGCGAAACATGAGGTTGAAAGTACGATCTCCACAGCGAGACAAAAGCAGTTTTGCACTGACATTACCTATCAAAGTGAGCTTATGTAAAAATGGCGGTAGGTCAGTGCAGCCATAATATAAGCAAACATGATGGGAGTTTTTTTTTTCACTATAAAATATAGTCGGTTCTGGTGTCAGTTTTGCAATAAAACGATTTTCATTTTTTTTAATTGTGGCCCTTTTGTATTCAAGGAGCGAAATGTATAGGTATGTGGCCCACAAACATATTGTTTTTAGATCTAAGTGCTCGTGAGACAGAAAAGTCTAGAGTAGTTTATGTACAAGACTTTTACCTTAGTGCAGGTTCAGAAATATATGGGTCAAAATCACCAAGGTGGCAAATTCCAAATTGTGTTTTATGATGAAAACACCTAGCAGCTATTTTCTTTATGATATGCTTAAATGATTACTAAACTTATGTTTAAACAATATTTACGTTGGCAGAGCATAGCCTTAAATACTTTTTTAGTAATTTAATTTTTAATACGCGCTTTCGCTGAAAACGATCATTCCGGGAACGTTTTTGTGAGATTTATAATAAATTTTGAATAAAACCTAAGTTTATTTTTTTATTCTATTTAATAGCGGAAGTATGTCATAAATAATAATGAATTTAAAAACTGCGATAAAATTGCAATAAAAAGAGGCTAGAATCAAAATATCACTTCGAATGGAGATATATGACTATCTATGTATGTTAAATTATGAAAATATGCCAATATCGCTGATTTATAAACAAAAAAATAAGCTGAAAGTATGAGGAGTCCTTTTTGTCATAACATTACCCGGACCATTTTTAAAATATCTAATATAATAATGTGTTATCTGTTATTTTAGTGACGTTCCCGGAAATGATGACCTGTTCACGGAATGATGTGTGTATTCTGACGGTATAGATACAATTGAGATTTATAAAATCATAAGTGAAAGTTTAACTTCTCATATTTATTTATTTATCAAAAGGTTTATTCTTAACAAAAATGTAACTTAAATCACTTTACAGTCTTATAATTGCTGTGCACAGCCAAGTACAAATTCTTAAATAATCATATTAAATCTTTATTCGTATGATGATGGGAAAATTAAACCATCCAAACATATACGTAGAGTTCTATAGTAAATCTAATTTAAACTTTTCATCAAAAACAAGTTCTCTGAAATTATAAATTGAACACAAAAATAATATAATAAAAAACAATAAAAAATAACAAACATTAGAATTTTTCAAAAACATTAATATCAGTATCAAAGTAATAATACTCTCGATTATTTTCCTTTTTCAGCCATGGCGTTGGAATAATACTAAATATTTGCTCAAATGTAATGTACGATACATCATTTGAATGTAATTTAATTGTTTTGCACAATTACGCACAGAGTTCAAAAGTTTCCCCTGTTCTCTTCTTTCTTTTCTTCTTAGTCTTTTATTTAAAGTTTCATATTTAAGTTTAATTTAGCGATTGTTTTCTCCTGGTTTTTTTATTTTACGGTATGCTTGGGCTCTATCCTTCCTATTTTTCTTCCCACTGTTCTTCTTATTAAAGGTGTTGCAGATAAAGCATCATCAGAATGTGGCGGAGTATTATTTACCATATTTGATGACGACGAAAGACGACTGCATGCAGCGGAAATGCGAATGTTGAGATGGATGTGTGGGGTAACTCTGACTGATAGAGTGAAGAATGAATACGTTAGAGGAAGTTTGAAAGTAGCTCCTGTGATTGATAAGCTGAAAGGACACCGTCTGTCGTGGTATGGGCATATTATGAGGAGGGACGAAACATATGTTGGTAAAAAAGTAATGAGCATGAAAGTTGAAGGATAGACAAGCCGAGGAAGGCCAAAGAAAACATGGATGGAGTGCGTGAAAAGAGATATGAAAGAGAAAGGCGTGACTGAAGACATGACGGCTGATAGGGGATGTGTGGAAGGAGAAAACATGCTGCGCCGACCCCAAATAAAAATTAGGAGCAGGGCAAGAGAATGATGATGATAAAGCCTTGTTTCTTTCTCTGTATTTTTTTGATGCTTCTTTCCAGATTTTTCTTTGCCTTCGCTTTACTCTCTCAGTCATCTCAGCAATATTTTTAACCTTCTTTTCAGCTTTTTTTTTCTGATAGTACGCTCTGTTCTTAGCCCTTTTAATCTCTGTATCTTCCTGTGTCATCTTATCTAAAAATTTCCTCTTTCTGGCATTAGCTTTTTCTCGTTGACGCTAGTAAGATGAACTATTTTTATTAAGTTGCTTTTTTGAACGTTTTTTTTAATTTTTTCAGCCTCCTGAGTCTCCATATTGCTACAAAAAAATAATTTATTAGATACTATGTAAGAGAAACATATACTTAGTTAATTTACCAATATTTATGTAACAGATATGACTTTAATAATTAAATACGTCATCTCGGGAACGTCGTCATCATTTCGAGAACGCTCCGTCATGTCTGAGAACATTCCCGGAATGACCGTTCCCGAATTGATTTTTTCAAATAAACTCGCCCTTTTTAAGCGGCAGCCACCATTGAGGCTATGTTTGGTTTAGCTAATGTAGAAAAGTTGAAGTCACTGTTCGTAATAATCACTTAAACACGTACTTTTTCTATATTCTGAATCAATAGACACATTCCCGGTATGATGACCTATTGATGTACGCCCTCTAAATAATGAATTGAAAGGTACTTACCACCTTTTTTCAATTACTTTGGCGGGCACATTTCACAACAGCCACTTTGTTTACATCTTTCTCTACACTGTGCCACATACAACTAAAGGTTGCGTTCAGTAACTATTTATTTTCGGATAATCAAAACTGCGTTCACTTAAATGACGCTTAAATAGTCGGACATAATATTAAGCCATGATTTTCTTTAATTTCTATTGTTTCTTTTTTACTCTTATAATTAATTGAAATTATATAAAATATAGCGGCCAGTAAGCAAGAAATACTATTAAGTAGATTTTTTTTTGATGATTTTTTTCGAAGTTATGTTCTAAGGCTTGTTACTAGGGACGCGTTCTCGAAATGATTTTTCGTACATATTTGTTAAGAAAATAAGGATTTTTTTTATTCTTTAAGTATAATATGTTATGTATAGTTGATATAAGTACAGATAAGCATTAACGAACGCTACTTTGTATTAAAAAAACTTAATTTATTATTTTATTTGCTTCGGACTGTGATTTTCCACCTTGGTGATTTTCACCCATATACGTAGGTAGTCGTATGTGACTGCAAAGTGTATGATTATTTTTGCTCGCTGAGGTAAGTTGAAAAAATCTTATCTAATATGTAGTTTTTCGTGAGCAAAAAAAACATTTCCTTCTTGTCTCTTCTTTCTTTCTAAAGCCACAACCACGGGGCAAACATTCATGGTAACTTAATTATAAAAACAATAACTCTAATGTACCAACCGTGCCAGCTCGCAAGAAAAGGTCACTCAACACCCTAAACGGCCACAGTTGAGAACAAATGTGAACTACTCGAAATTTCCTAATACATTACCCGCTCGGTTTGGAAATTCCAGCACGGTTGGGAAATTAGGACGCCAGTGAATGCAGTGAATAGAATATTAGACTAACATTAATTACAGAGTCACTGCACAAATTAAAGTGCTACGTATTCTGTTCGCATAAACATTGTGCTAGTTGGTAATTTCATTTTTCTATGCTAATTCTGTGAATTTATTATTGCCTTTATGAAACGCTGACCGAAGAATGCTAGTGTGCGCGGCTTTTATAATAAGTATACTGATATGTTTTTTATAGGTCTGTAGCTCTAACAGATGAGGCAGAATATACACACAATTTACCAGTTAATTATATAAAGATTTTTTTGCATATAGCTCTGAGTAAAATACTCAATAAAATCTTAATCTTAACATCGTGAAGACCACAATATAAGTTTTTCATCATCATCAGCCTAAAGACTGATGGATATAGGCTTCCTCAAAAGATCTTCAAAGTTTTCTGTCGGAAGCGGCCGGCATCCAGCGGCTTCCCACGATTTTCACGAAATCGTCGGTCGACCTTATGGGTGGACGTCCGACGCTGCGTTTACCTGTACGTGGCCTCCACTCCAGAACCCTTCTGCCCCAGTGGCCGTCAGTAAAGACCATAACTATTAATTTCTCTTAATCTTCCATTTCGGGATAATTCTATAAACTATCGTCCGCACAGCGTCCGGCATCAAATACCTACATAGCCATTATAACATGTCTTTAAAAATGTTGAATAATCATCAAAGTAGACAAAGTTAAGAGCTCCAAAGCAATAAAATTTAGAATGTCAAAAATAAAACAGCAATACAAAAGGTAGACAGAAAATTGATCCAGAATAATTCTAGCGTGACAAGTCTTTCGATATTCAATAAATACAGTTCATTTGGTGCAAATATATCAAATAAAATATCATAGCGCGTGAAATTTCGTCTCGCACACTGTATGTATAATGTGATAGAAAACGAAATTTTTATCGTAAATTGAGTCTCTTGTTGAGAAATACAAATGTTCTTGTCGTTTTTGCTGTTCGCGTTTCGCAGAATTTTAAGCGTACACTATCTTATTGATCGAGAAATTTCAGTCGTGATGTGTTGATTATGAGAATTTGTATTTTTCGGTAACATTTTTAAAACAATTTTTTGAATGCTTAATATTGAAATGAAATGCTCGTCTATTTGTCATGTAGACATAAATAAAGCAATTATAATATGTCAATACATGTTAATAGCTTATACACTGGTGAAAATGTTTTACGTTTATTATAATTGAGTATTTTAATTTTATTTTTGTTCGGATTTTCTGAAACGTGCCGTAAACATAAATATTATTTATATAATTCTAAGCGGTATCAACACAAAGGGTCTCACTTATAGGTACTTACATTGAAAAAACCATACTTAATGTTATAAATGAACTACCCTTCACGGCTGAACGATTGACCCGATTTGAATGATTATATTGAAATTACAGTTGTAGATAGTATTTTGGGAGATATAATATGATATTTTTCTTTATAAAACTGCGCTAGGACGAGCATTTCCCGATACAATATAAAACTCATTAGCAAAACATTGCTCAGAAAATTATAACAGGCGTTTTAATTTTACTGTGTTTATAAAAAGGAATGATCTGAGTTCTTTATTAAGTGTTCTTGTTGGTTAAACAATTTAAATCGAGCCCGGGCAAAACCGGGCATTGCAGCAAGTTTTATCAAAGGCGACACGTCACACGACACATCCAATTGGTAAAATCGAAAACTCGAGATTTCAGGAGCCGAGAATTTTATTTGATAACGTTTCCATAGCCTCTCCGATGCCAGACGCGCAATACTTTTTTATTCCCAACTGATAAACTTGTACAATCTAATACGTAGTTTGATAAATAGAATTACTAATAGTGCGACCGGTCAACGGTTGCCAAATGTTGCTCGTTATCAGAAAAGTTTTCAAATAATCGTGACTGGAAGATCTATTGCTTTCTGTAGTGTTTTAATGACTCATTTGTTTTATATATAAGTTTTTATTGATCTTGGCTGTTAGATGAATGCTTTTATACCCTTACCTCGCACTTTAAGAATCGTAGATTTTGTCCCGAATTGTGTGAATTTTTCAAACACAATTGTCTTGATTACATACAAACATACATGTACAAACGGACTCACGTTTAAATTCCCCGATGGCGTAAGTAAATGAAAATATTCCCATACATTTCGCCTTATGTGGTTTTTTTCCATGTAATATTTTCCGTGCTGTAGCCTTGGATTTCCGACCCTAGACTACATTCCAAAAATATGCAGATCAGGAGGAAGCGAATAATGTTAGGTGGGGAAATATCCAGGATGAATAATTGACAGCTATTTGCCACAAAAACATTATTTGCCTTGTGTCTTCTTTTAATGTCAATCTTAACTAATGTTCAAATGAGGCCCAAAATATAAATGCCCTTCTTTAAAGCCTCGTACTCACAAAACACGACAGCAAACATTTGGTCCAACGCCTTCCTACAAGGTGTCAATTCATCCCAAACTTGTAAGCCACAAATTGGGACGTTCCATATTCCAGGCGAAGTTTGTACCAAAAACAGGAATCCGCTGGGATTTCCTACCTTCCCATACATTGTTCATTTTAATTTGATGGGATAGGGGAGCCAGATTGCGCAATTCCTGCATATTTTGATTCGTATCTAGCATTCTCGTCACGCGTCGGGCTGTGAGGGATTTTACGCACTACATCGAAGTGTTTTGGCCACTTTTGTATTGATATGTAATGGTGTAAAAAGTGTGTTTTACGATTGATGACTGATCTTTTGGTCGAATAATCGATCAAAAGATTTCGAAGTTGGTTAGTCTAAAAGTCCAAGGTTTGGTTTCCATGTAGGTGAGATTTTTTTTAAGATGAAATTCTTTGTAGAGTAAGAAAATAGTCGTTTATTAGCACGACTATATATTTATATTCATAAGTATTTTTTTATATATAGCTTTTGTTGCCAACAGAAATACATAGATAGGTACTTACTCGGGAATCGAAATCTCTACATCATTTTTTCTTCAGCAAATTGTATCACATATTGAAAATGTAGGCACGCAAATAAAAATATCAATAGGCTTAAATTTTACTATCATAAAGTTTCACTGAAAATTTTAATTGAATTGCTAAATAAAATGTATAATTACCAATTTATTTCCCGCGGCCAAACGGTTTCACCATTGGAGATATTTTATTTAATTTTAACAAAATTAATTAGTGACATGCAGAGAATTTACACCACATAATTATAGATATTATACAATAAAGACGTATTAAGGGTTTCCACGAATGCCCAGGGTATGTACAACAGTATGTACAGAACAATTCCAGTTACTACTTTGTCGTTCATCTTTGTAGATATATTAATTATTACTATTAAATATTATAAGCATTAATGGCCTCGAGGTTTAGAGCTATGTGTGTATTCACAAAAATCACTTGCTTTAACGGTGAAGGAAAACATCGTGATGAAACCTGCTCACCTAAAAGATCTTAGGAATTTCTTTGGAGTGTCATCCGCCAAGTCAAACTAGGCCACCATGGCACTCTAAAGACTAAACCCTCTCAATGGTAGAGGATATCCATACGGAACTGTGGGACGTATATAGGCTGATGTTGGTACACATGCTATCACGCCTGTAACTCTGATGCGGTAAACAGCGTTGTATTTCTACACAAGCTATGTATTATTTTACAGACTACTACAGACTGTTATCGTTTCTCGAACTCATTTTCAAACCTGTATACCAATAAATATATGGTAAAACCTTTGATATTTTTCCTAAGCCGGAAATTAACACCAGAGCCTGTCTATTGCACGCCGCACACTCACATTGGCTGACTATTGGTGAAGCTCAATGTTCTTTTTCGCAAGACCAGTCCGATTCAAACAGGGTACGAATGGATTAAAAATAAAATGAAAAATGTTAGTTTACACAATTTTGTCAACACATTATCATCTTCTTCAGCCCATATGCGTCCTATTACTGGACCTAGAAAATAGAAAATAGATTCCTAAGAATATTTAGGTATACAGTTTTACTCAGAAGTTTTATCTTTAAAGTACGATATAATTCTTTATAAACGCGCACATAACTTCGAAAACTCAGAGGTGCCTGGATTTCAACTTGCGATCGCCAAAATTTGACTCGACCGGGCGTCAAAACAAAAGTACTAGGTACATCTTGAGTAGGCATAGCGGCATTTATACAAAAGCGTAGTAGAATTTATAACGCAACGACATTTAATAACAAGAAAGAGAAAAGAAACCAGGACCTCAAAAAAAAAAGTAATAATTTAGGGTCAATAACCTTTATACTTTATACAACACCAAGTTCTGAGAACAACCAAAAGTTAAATAAAACCATTACAAATTTCAAATAAAAAAAAAATGTATCCAACTTAATTTTTAAATAAATTGTAACGAGTGTAATTAAAGTTGGAAAAACCACTAAATAGAATGCCAAAAGTTTAACTAACTCTGCGTTTTAAATACTAACTTTGGCCTGTCGAGATAAATATATAGGGTTAACTTGTATCTAATAAAAACACCCAATACTCTATGCTCAGTTGTGGTATTTCCAAAGGAGTACTAAAAGCGTTACATGTTATTTATGTAACGTGTTAATTGTAAGTAATAATAATTAAATGTAAATGTCAAATTGGTTCGTGGAATAAGGATTTAAAGCTAGATTCTTTAAAGTTTGTAAGGTTTGGCTTTTGGGCTTTTATGAAGTAGGTACTCCCACTGCAACTTTACTGAACACTAGCGTATAAAACCAGCGGTGATACCTTCGAGCCCCGAACGAAGATGAATGCAATGCGATCCCAATATGCAGCATTCTGATTTGTGGAAATCATTACATATGTATCGCATTGGAATCTCACCAAGTGTTCATATACTAAATTAATACATGCAATATTATCACTACGTAATGGATAAGCTCCATTGATTCCGTTTAAGGTCGTTCGCTCACGTTTCTAGGAAACCCTAAGTATACCTTGCCAATTTGTGTCTGAGCTGCGATATATTCACCAATGTATTCAATCAGGTCAAAGTTTAGCTGAGCAAAGCCAATGTTCTTGTAACTTTAGGTAAAGGAAATTTAGACTACAGTATCAGTCGTACTGGATTCAGCGAACTTGATTTCAGGGAACACATGGATCTATATTCTAACTGGGTAACTTTTTGTCAACCAGCAAATTTGAGTCACAGTAAAATAATCAATTGTCTGATCATTCCAATAAAAATTATAGTAATGAATAAACTTATGAAATTGACGGACTTGTTGTTGGCCCAAATCAAGTTGGTTGGGTTGCAACTGCATCCCCTAAATTTGAGGAAGCTGAGACGCTCTCGTCTTGGAGGTGCACTAGGCGGCTATGGAACCATTGTGGGTGTCCCTCGCCCTCATACCGTGCTTGCCCCACCTCGCCCGAAGATGACCACCGAGGGCTTTTGGTCGGTATGCCGGTGCAGGTGAGGGTAGGTTAGGGACCCAGCCCGGTACTAACATCTGCGCGGAGGTGACTCCGATGCGTGCCGGGCTGGAAGGTCGGTGACCCCGACATTCGCCTCCTGCCTTCTCGAGGGCTGGAGGGAGGTGAACCATAAGCAGCTTTCCGCTTAGAAAAAAAAAGTATATAGAAATGTACCTGGTAACCATTACTTTAAGTTGGACAGCTATGATTGACAGTTTAGGAATCATGCGTGTTCATCATCATTTCCCTGCCCTGGTCCCAATTTATTCCTTGGGGTCAGCGCAGTATGTTTTCTCCTTCCACACATCCCTATCAGCCGTCATGTCTTCATTCACCCATTCATTGAAAAAGAAAGGTTTTTCATATCTTCAGTCACACACTCCATCCATCTCTTCTTTGGGAATCATGCGTGTTAACAAACTAAATCTATCCCTATCTCTTTGGTAACAAAGACATAATATCAAAATATACCCATGTATGTATGTATAATTATAAATCACACAAAATTGAGTCTTATTCCATCACGCTACCAGCAGGAATGTATAAAATAACGTAGGTATAAAACCCAAATATACTTTGATTTCTACATCGTATTTTAATATCAACTGTAAGAGGCTTATTTCGATCTGGGAGATAATTAGCAGTAAATTATTGGCAGCTGAGCGGTTTTATATTGAAACAGAAATTTACGATTTCCATTTGGTTGATGTTAATCCGAAATATTAATTAATTCGTCTATATACCATATAAATGAGCAGTGGTGCCGTGCCTAAGACTTTCATAATTATATAATTAAAAGAAAGATTAACAACATAGACATAAGGAGTCAAGACGTAGACATTAACGATGTGATTAATCCACCAACTTAAAGTCGCTGAGCGTATGAGCTTTATGGTACTTCCGTAATCAGTTGTCTTCTAATCAATATTTTGCATCTCATAATATTGGCTACTTTTATTTTTTCAGAACCCTAAATTAACATGGTTATGAATATGTAGCCGTATATAAATTAGGAGTAAAGCAGATAGTTTATTAAATCTTCAAAAGAACAACATCCATAAAATAAACTTATGTTTCTAAAACTACTTTCAGGAAACGCGGAACCCAACACAGCATACACAGTCCGAAATCAAAAAACGAAAACACGCCAAACACGCAACTTGGCCTAAAGTTTTCCTTACGACCGATTACGTCCTGTCAATACGATTGAAACGCATCCGTCCTCTTCTAGCACATAACTCCATCTCGCTCTAACAGATGACTAGAGACCCCGCTTTCATTTACCCAAATCGAGTTAAGGTCCGAGGAAACAAGGCAAGAAAGAGCGTCGCATTGTCGTCATCTGTCAACCGTCGGCCACTTGTGTGAGACCAACTTTTAAATACAACTCTATCATTCGATATTCAACCTTATTTTTAAACGAATAAGCCACATTTTGTTCATATCAACATCCATGGTGTAAAACCACAATGTATTTGCGGATCGAAAAGTTGAATCTTAGGATGAAGTGCATGAAAGATTGCATTTACAGACGGCAGTGTTATGTTGGTAAATGGCAGCCCGAAGTCACGTCCTGAAGTAGCCAGATAAGAGCGGAAGACAAACGCGCCCGTTCTTGGCAAAGGTTTGAGTGACGCCACGGATGGAATTGTTGAGATTTTATTGCGTTCAAGAAAGGTCGTGTATAACACGGGATACATAAGCACATAGGCTCTTTTGGTTCCAGACAAATTGAATTTTAGAACCAACGAATAAGTATTTTAAATGTGTTGCTAAGTGCAACAATGAAGATAAACAGCTTACACGACGCTGATATATTTTATACTAATTTATAAATAAGCTGTATTAGCTAAAAATTAATGTGATTTTGATTTTTATAAACAATAATCTGCATTAGCTTACTATAACGCTCCGATAGGACCCATAGTACATATAACGCGTTCCAAAATCAGCTAGAAATTTTAGATCGAAAAACCGGGATTAAAACCCGCGATCTCTAGATTTCACGGCACATACAACGCGAGGTCGTACAGGTCATACAGTAAATATAAAACCACGAAGTTTAATTAGAATTATCGAACCAAAAATTTTCTTAGACTCAATTTAAATATCATAACATACAATTTTTTTCGCAGAAATCAAATCCAATGAGAAGCATCGAACTCGAGCTAACGTAAATAAGTGAAGGCGAAATGTTGAAATAATATTTTAGAGTTTAAAAAAATCAAAGTGAATTTCTCAACTCAGACGTTAAAGCCTCAATTTGCGAAGACTTGGAGTTATTGCAAGAACATTTGTCCTCGACACGTACTCAAAGCAAGTAATTCATTTGGGAGCTAGGTTTAACTTTGATGTCACATCTGACATGGGTCTAAGCCCGGGTGTATTTATGTATGGATTTTTTTTTTCATTTTTCTAACTTTCGTCACAGCTAATGTATTGTACAGAAGGTTGATAGGAATATTTCATTCAATTCTAGTGCACAACAGTACTTTAATTTTAATTTAAATATGCTTAAAATAAGCAGCGACGGCCTCGACGTTTCGGAGCATGGTCGAGAATCTCAGTGGTCGCGAGTTCAAGCCCCATGCAAACATCTCTGACTTAAGTTAAATGTATTCACAATAAATAATTAATCTGCATTAAGGGTAAAGCAAAACACCTAAATTTTTTTTAAAAATTCTTAGGCGTATAGTCCATTAACTTTTAGTTATGCAGGGTTCCTTACGATATTCCTTCACCATAAGTAAGTGATGATTCACAGTGACACACATAACGTCAGAGATGTGTGCCTGTACTTCCAACCTCGAATTCTCAACCGCAAGCCTAGACCTCGAAGCCATCACTACATTTTTTTGTTTATGCGATAGTCAGTCCTACTGCACCTTCTGTAAAATATTGTCAAATTTATTTTGTGCCCCCGCTAGAGTGGACAGCGTAAGTCAATTTACATATGTCAACGAGGCTCGCTTAATAGTCTCAAAATGTCAAAATTGTGGCCAGCTATTAGGGTTCAATTCCCCGCCGACCTAGAAGGGACCTTTTGCAAATCTATATTGAAATGATGCAGAAAGTTTTCGTAGCGTATTTTGATTTTTTAAGACGTGTTGTATTTTAGAACTTTGAGCTCTACTGTGTTATTGATGGAACGTGTGAAACAAGAGGTCTTAGGATTGATTTAACTACTAAAACAAAATATGTAGATATTATACAGGTTGTAATCAACAACCATTGGTACTAAATTTATGTAATTGTTAGGAAAACGTATTTTTTAAAATTATTTGTCGGATTTTTTTTTCACAAATGGGTTCGTAATCGCCGCAGCTTTTACTTGCTTTACTTTTTGATCACAGTCTAGATATACAATCTGTACATGTTAAATGAAATGAAACCTTAACTCAGATTCTGAATAATACATGCAAATGACTTATTCATTATTACTAAAATTATTGATAGGTTTATCAGAGAGTTTATGACTATGAGATAATATTTAAAGTACTCCAACTTAAAATGCAAGTCTTCAGTAAGAACTTCAGAACGGGTGATATCTATCGAAAATCAGATTTATCCTAGCTCACGGTAATAGACCCCGTCCAACTCCTATCTCTCCATGACGTGATAAATGGTCGACATTTGTCCAGTCATGTCGCTTGTAGAATATCTCCCTTTGTATATTAGCGAATTGGCGCTGAATATTGCTATTTTACTGCCTGGAATTTATAATTATTGTTCTTTTGACTTATTGTTGATCGCACGCCAGAAGTGAGAGGTTGATGAATTTCAATTACAGGCCGCTATTAACGTGGTCGTGGCGGTTCATCCAGAATTTGTTAGGGTTGACTTTTCCACCTAAAATCTACCAGCCACTGACTCCATAATTAATTTGAATAAAATTTATCGAGACAAACGTATACCAGGTGGTCTAAGAGCCCTTTAAAAAAATATTCTGATGTAAGCACCAATTTTATAAGGCATTATTCTGAGACACTAACCTATGCAAAGCTGTACAGCTTTTACCTGGCAAAATTATGAAAATACATTAAAACTGAAATGCAAATATTAAAAAGAAATCCTTTACATTCATAGCGGGTAGTAATAAAAATCCTTATGTACAGGTCGAGCCGTGTGCGGAATCAAAGGCCCATCGCACCGGGTCCCGCATAATTTTCCTGTATTCTTTGTAAATTCACCGGGATATTTGCAATTCTGATATGGACAGTGGAGGTTGACGTTTGCGCCACAAATTGGGGACATCTGGTACGAACCGGCGTGGTTTTGATTCGTTAGGACTCTTCTCTTGAGCTTTACTGCCTCTTGAATAATTTGATGGCTCATGGATATAAACCTCATTTGTTTCGTATATTCGAGTTTAAAAAAACCGTGGCCTCGAGGTTTAGGCATAGGTCGAGAATATAGGAGGTCGCGGGTTCGACGTCCCAGGCACATCTGACTTTTCGAAATAATGTGGATTCACAATGAATTGTCACTTGCTATGACAATGAAAGAAAACGCCGTGATGAAACCTGCGCACCTGAAAGTTCTTTCAAACAAAATTATTGCAGACTATAACCATTAACATTATTTTTTCTGCATTAAAATGAAAAAAGAACGTGAAACGGACCTTATGGTTGGCAAATTATTTCCATGATCTATGTTTTATTATATAGGAGAAACAGAACAAAACTTCGCAAAATTATGACAGATTTACCAACTTTATAAAGTACTGTGGACCTTTGAGGCCATCACGCACTAAAAATTTTTTACGAGTACCCTCACGCACGTAACACAAAATCAAGTTAATGTTTGTCATTTTATGTCAACTGACCGAACGGAATTTATGGTTTTGTTCGGACCATTTGGAATCGGGAACGCGTTAGAATTGTGCACGCAAACGTTAGCTGTTCTTTAGAAGGATGTTGGCGGTTGTGAGAGATTTGTGAGTTTACCTAACACTATATCAACACTTAAATGAAACTTAAGTGGTGCATACTTTAGCGAAGAAATTTGAAATCACAAACACGACGCAACCAACTCCTACAAATGATTTTTATATTTATAAAATTTTTGCTCAAAACTTAGTTTAACAGAACTGCTTCGATGAAAACCTTACATTTAATTTCACCTTGTCGTAACGAATGATGACGTCATACTAACTAGCTGCCCGTCGATAATTATATTTATTCATGATTGCTCCGTACGTAAGTATATACCATGCGATGTAGAAGTTGCGAGTTCAATTCTCTGGGTCGGACAATGTGTTATTAGGGTTTTTTGTCCATTAGATAATTCTATAAAATACGGAGTCTAGAATTGTGTCCGAAATAATATCCAATAGAGTCGTCCCATATTTCGTGAAAATCATACTTACCTGGCGTAATATGGGTGCAGAAATTAAAATCTGCCTACCACTTCGGGGAATACAGACATGACTGTACCTATATGCCATATATAAAGAAAAGGTTCAAATCAGCCCTCCTACAGAAGCAATGGTTCATTTTTCTACCTTTTACATTTGTACGAAGCAACAGTAAAACTTAATGTACGAACACATCTGCACACAACGGTTTTCCATTAACAATAGACGCGGATTTACCCCAAACCGCAAACAATGCACCCAAACAAAACACAATTAAAATATTCCCAGTTTAATTTCAATTTTAAATATAACAGTTTATGATAAAATTACAGTACTTTGTTGGTGTGAAACTGTGGGTCGGTAACAAACTTCCCTTATTCCGCCGACGGCGAAATACTATTCGGAAAGTTTGCACTTATTGAAGCGGACCTGCTGAATATCTACCGTTTAGTTCTAATATTGTTCAGGAAAACGAGTGTAAATGCCTTGTATTACTAGATTGTTTTAATGAAAATCTATGTGATTTTTTTGTGTTTTTGTAAGTGTGATTGTAAGGAGATTTTTTATCGATATAAGATAACTAAGAAGACACTATGGTAAGCATAGTTTGAGGGAGAAAGGCAATTCTTTTTGCAACTACAAAACAGTTTTAGATCTATCGCAGTTTTTATGGTGCATTTCTACGTAAAAAAATGAATATGAAAAAAATATAGCTTTTTGTCTTTTGGGGCACATATTCAGATTGTTTATAATTAAGATTTTTCTAGAAAACAAAAAACACTACCCGTCTTTTACATCTAACCCGAAACATCTTGAGATACACAATCTACGCTGCAGAGCCGTTGCAATCAAAAATGGGTGCATATTTTTATAACACACTACGTAACGAACATAGACGAAAAACATCGGCAGGAACAATGCTTTTATAGCAATTTTTCCCCGGAGTAAAAACTGCTAGAAACTTGTTCCACAGGCGATATACAAACGCTGCCGTGAATGCATACAACAACAGCCTAAACACGAAATGGGATACGTCCTCCGGCCTCAATCCAGCTATGCCCTGTAAAGTTTTTCGATCGTGGAGATGGTTAGTCTTATTTTTTTTAATTCAGAACTATAAAATATGTATATTATCCTGGGCCAAGCTTAGACCTGAACTATTTATTGAGTTTGCGGTTTCACGGCCCAAGTATATGCCGCGTGTTACTGGTGCCCTGAGTTTGATTCCAGTGTGCAGATATACATTTATACCTTCACACCTTCGCCTACTCCTTCGGAGAATACAGGCATGAGGATAAACGTATATTATGAATTCATTGTTTCTCTCAGGCGTTTGAACTACACCATTTTTTTTGCTAAGCAACTTTTAAAAGTATACATTTGTACCATTCCTAAGCATAAGTTTCTTCCAAGCTAAAAGTGGTTGGTGGACTTGCTATTCTTGAGAAAATTATTTTAAGAGACTCTCATTCAACCAGCTTCGCTCACGTAAGTTTTTCAGCATTTATGTGTATAATTAGCCTTCTACCCTTATGTCTAACCCTTTATACATCCGATATTATTATTAGCCCTGAGTTTAATGTACAGATAAATTAGCCCTGAGTCCATCCCGCAAATGAGGTCGGTGAACTGCACCTAACTAAGAAATTGTTTGTGAATACAGGCAGTGACCTCACTCTACGATGTTTTCCAACACCTTTCAAGTGCGTCAGAATAAATTAATCAGTCATCCTATAGTACAACTGCATAATTACGTAATGACTACTCTTCCAGCGGAATTTGCGTAATCAATATCCAGTGTTATTGCTCTCACTATGCAGTTAAATTTTTGCGAATAAATTATTCGTGTGATGTCGTTTCGAGCGAACGCAGCGACCGCCCCGCGCGGCTTCGGAACGGTTAATGACTTCATTGATGTATGGCGAAGGATTTTGCTGTTTTGTGTTGGTGTTGTAAAACAAATAATAAAATAATAATAATAAATAAATACACCCAACAGTCACATACATAGTCCTGACCCCACACTAAGAGTACGAGTCCTGTGTCGTGGGTATCAGAAACTACGAGAGACTTTTCGGTCTCACAAACACCCAGACCCGAAACAAATATTTGTGGATCACACAAACATATGTCTCGGTGCGGGGATCGAACCCGCGGCCACTCGTTTCGCAAGCTGGTGTCTAGCCAACTGCGCCACGGGGCTTTCAAATACGGTGTTAATAGCATATATGTCTTAATAATTGGATAGTATTCCTATGCCCATATACAACCCACTGCTAGGCACGATCCTCCTCTACTATTGAGAGAGTTTAGGCTTTTGTCCACCACGTTGGCCTAGTGCGGGTTGGCGGAATATATAACCTAAAATGAAGCATGAGATAGTGAGGATTCTACTTTGTCATTGAGTTGGCATTCCTCAACTAACACGGATTTTTGTTCCTCGTATTTTATTGCTGAATCGACTCATCTTTACCAAGTACAAGGGTACAAGGCACCAAAAAGCGTTGTGTCTTAAATCTTCTTCAAAACTTAACACTACACGAATTGATAGTGAAAAATTTACTCCTAATTTCAATAATCATAATATCCACAAGTAATCGTACGTGTGAGAAATTCACTAAATCTCACAAAACCTTTATGGTAGGCTAGTGTTCAACCCTTCTTACCATAGAGAGAAACCATGCACAGCATTTTAACGTATAAGCGTTATCTTCATCAACCCATATACGCCCACTGCTGAGCACGGGTCTCCTCTACCATTGAGAGGGTTGAGGCCATAGTCCACCACGCTGGCCTAGTGCGGGTTGGCGGACTACACACCTAAGAAATTCCTAAGAACTCTTAGGTGTGCAGGTTTTATCACGATGTTTTCCTTCACCGTTAAAGCAAGTGATAATTCAATATGAATACACACATAACTTCGAAAAGTCAGAGGTGTGTGCCTGGGGTTCGAACCCGCGACCGCCGAGATTTTCGACCGCGCGCCTAAACCTCGAGGCTATCACTGCTATGTATATAAGCGTTATAAATACCTAAAAACGTTGACACCTTTAGGTTTTTGCCAATTTGTATTGATATTATTTTAAAATGGAATATCAAACGCCCACGACGCGATACATATCAATCCGAAAGCACGGGAGAAAAAAGTCATTCGTGCAACGCCGAGCGGGCGTACGTCACGGCGATCTTTAAATAAAACCCGCCAACTGTGAGGTGAATTTGTAAAAATGGGGTACCGTGAACATTTTCGTTAACTCTTTACTATACAGAACGTATTCAGACCGTGATCAGAAACTAGGACAGGTAACACAGCTTACAGCTTAGGTGATTAGAAAACCCCTAGCGTTAAAGAAAATCCTGACAAGTACATACATTTTATACCTATGGTTGTTAGGGAAACGTCAAATTTTTATTCTTTGTCAGAATTTTCTGAAACGCCAAGAGGGTTTAAATCGCGTAGTCTATTACCTACCTCAGTTTCCGATCATGGTCTGAATATAACCTGCATATACATAAAATCATGTCTGAATACAGAAATAAAATACACCCACAGTCACATTTATAGTTCTGATCCAACTTTAGCATACTAATCCTTTGGGTACTTTCAGTGACACCGATTCTCTTGGGAACGACTTCATTACAAATTCTATCGACCAGGGAGCTACGACCTTCTTTACTAAGCCCTAGAAATTACTAAAACCCACATATTCTAAACAGATCAAGCATGTAAGACCCTACAGTTACGCAGATATATAAATCCAAAGATATTGGAGAGTTTTAAAGGCATCAATGTCTTTACAATGTGAACAGAGAGTTCGAATTCAGCTCGTAAATCGTATAACGCTCTACGAATACTAATATTTATCAGCATCTGCAAGTGGCGATGTCGCCGAAGAATATTAAACTGCTCTCAAATACTCCTGCG
Organism: Cephonodes hylas; assembly: GCA_030295005.1. Classification (NCBI taxonomy): domain Eukaryota; kingdom Metazoa; phylum Arthropoda; class Insecta; order Lepidoptera; family Sphingidae; genus Cephonodes; species Cephonodes hylas. The sequence continues at coordinate 1,588,768 of AP025374.1, read as the reverse complement.
GAGATTTTAACTCGATCTGTAAAGGATGGATTTATTTTAACTTGTCATTTGCATAAATAAAACTTCACTCCTTGGCCCCGATGTAGAAATACTGTGTCATTCAGAAATTCTATATTCTCTACGGTCATTGGTCAGTGTTGTTAGGTATTTCCATTTGAAATTGTCAGTGGCAACGTGGAGTCTAGGAATGTGCCTATAAATGATAAAAAAACTCGCCGGCTATTGCTTTGGAATTAAACAAAGCTAGCGAAAACATAAGCACGGATATGCTTCTACGCTTTAATACTACCAAGGTGTTACTACAAATATTAGGTATTTTAAAAAAACCTTACCTTTCACAGAAAACTTAAGTAAAACATGCCCTAAGATTCTACTTCAATTATTTCTTTAACTAACCTACCAACCACCCAATCGCACTGCCAAACAGAAGCGAATATCTAATCAATTCACAAAACCCCTACAATACTTATTCAGCGAATCGTCCAAAATACACGAGAATGGAAATGGAATGTATCATAACGAGATATTTCCACTTAATAAAGGTCGAGAGCGGTTGGGGCCATAACTCGGCGAATTTGGGGCCAGACAAAAACGTGATTAGCCGCCGCCCAGTGGGGCCGCTGCCAAATATCTTTTTTGCACATCCTAAAGCGCTGGACCATCTAAAAACGCCGAATCGCACGTTTCGCCTACATTTGTCATATGTGGATTAGTGATGTTACTAACTATTGATCTGAGCCCGAAAGCGGTTATACTGTATTCAGACCGTGATCGGAAACTAATGCAGGTACTATTACCTGGTAATCACAAATCCATTTGCGTTATAGAAAGTCCATAAAAAAAAATTAAAAGCTTTGACGTTTTCCATTCAACCATTTTTAATGGAAAACGTCAAAATTTTAATCTTTTGTCGAGATTTTCTTTAATGTTTGCAATCATATTAAATATTACCTGCCCCAGTTTCCCGTCATGGTCTGAATACAACCTGTATATTACGTGGGACTTAAAACACCATTTGCAAAACGTGGGTGTAGAATGGCTCCTTTATGTTCTTCCTATAATAGATGGGATGTATTGAACGTGTCAAAACGACGGTAGGTTTGTTGTTTTTTTTTTTTTTTTTTTTTTTTTTTTTATGGAAAAAGGAGGCAAACGAGCAAATGAGCCACCTGATGTTAAGTGGTCAACACCGCCCATGAACACCCACAATACCAGAGGAATCATCGGTGTGTTGCCGGCCTTTGAGGAAGATATAAGCTCTGTTACGTGGGACTTAAAAACACAGTTGGTGTAACTTAGGTACGGAAATATACGAACTTTTGCCTAATACTGGATTTGGCGTATGTGTCGTCCATATAATAATCCCACTGCTTCACACTTTAAATGGGATATTTTCGTACATTGTTTACTTACTTGTACCGTCAAAGTAGTAGTTTAGATATTATATCACGTAAGGATAATCTCTGGTAATTTCACAGCTGGGCACGGACAGAGTTTGTCCGACAGACTCTAGGATTGAGACAACTAGTATGTCGACTTGAGAAATGCATTAAGTGATCTTTTTGAAGGTTATTCGATTTTTATACCATGTAAATACTTCCTTAACCATTCAAAGAAATAAAAACATAAGTACATTTAATTATGTATTTATGTAGTAAAATAAGCAGTGATGGCCTCGAGGTTTAGGGGCGCGGTCGAGAATCTCGGCGGTCGCGGGTTCAAACCCCAGGCACACACCTCTGACTTTTCGAAAGTTATGTGTGTATTCGAATTGGATTATCACTTGCTTTAACGGTGAAGGAAAACATCGTGATAAAACCTGCACACCTAAAAGTTCCTAGGAATTTCTTAGGTGTGTAGTCCGCCAACCCGCACTAGGCCAGCGTGGTGGAATATGGCCTAAACCCTCTCAATGGTAGAGGAGACCCGTGCTCAGCAGTGGGCGTATATGGGTTGATGAAGTAGTAAAATAAAAGTTGAACAGAATAAGGACAACACTACCCTTTGATATGATTATTGTTATATTATTCCTTACTTTGTACGAATCTGCCATATTTTTTTGAATTTCATTAAGATGATTCAAAATATTAGCCGATGTCACATTGTAACAAATTTATAATGCTATTGTTGATTATAAGAATTTGACTTAATTGTATTAGAAGAAAAATTAAAGTGTATTAGAAGAAAAGTTTCCTATTTTCATACGTGGGTAGTTAATAGACTGCTGTATTTAGGCTGCACGGTGACAGCGTAGTGTACTTAGGCTAAACCACAGAACAGTTAAAAAAGACTACTAAGGCAGGGTCGCTTCTTAGTAGTTCGGGTAGCGTGTAATATCAAGACAGCCGATAGCATCCCATCAGTTTTGAATTTTTTTTAATTGGTCGTGTACTTAATTGTAGCAGAATGATCAGATGACAGACAAGCGTCAACACTAGCCCCGATACAAAATACCGTCTAATTGCTTTCTAATTTTATTTAGCTCTTCTGTACACAAACCCTTTGAGTTCTATAGGAAGCTAGTGCCGAGCAGTGGAACGCATATAGGACGATGAAACATCACATTAATAACCAAATATCAATTCAAATAAATAAAAGTGCTAGAATCATAAGCAATTTGCAATTGAAGCGTTTTCTATCGCCTTTGAAAAGAGTATTCATATCAATAAAGACATGAATGGCAAAATCAGATTAATACCTACGATAGAATAAAATTTGATTCGTTAAAACTCTATCCAAACTTTTGAACTCAGGCAATAAAGTAATAGATCTACCCCGTGACTAGTTTCGTAGCTAAAATTAAATTTCATAAGGCAATTCGACACTTATATGACAAACCTTTTTACGTGCAAAACTTCTCTAAGCCTGCAAAAATGTTTCTTTTGAACACAAAATATAATTCATAATATTAGCTTCGGAAAAATATTATCATCATTAGCCTAATACACATACGTCCACTGCTTGGCAATCGCCTTCTCTACAACTGAAATGAGTTAAGGTTTTAGTCCACCAAACTGGCCTTATTGTAATAAAAAAATCTTCTTCTTCTTCATCAACCCATATACGCCCACTGCTGAGTACGGGTCTCCTCTACCATTGAGAGGGTTTAGGCCATAGTCCACCACGCTGGCCTAGTGCGGGTTGGCGGACTACACACCTAAGAAATTCCTAAGAACTCTTAGGTGTGCAGGTTTTATCACGATGTTTTTCTTCACCGTTAAAGCAAGTGATGATTCAATGTGAATACTACACCTTATTTCACAAGTCTATCTATTCAGGCTTTGTCCTTTCACAAAAATACAAAAATCTATATGAGGACCGAATTAGAATTTCAAAATTATCCCAAATACAAAGTCGTTACGTACCGTATTTAAGGGTAATGAGACAAATTCAAATAGAACTGGGAGCATTTGATCGATCCCCAACGGGCGAATGAAGGTCTACTTAAAGAACCATCAGTCGAGATAAGGGCCTGACCACAGGGCTCGGCCACAAATATTTAATGATACACATCATGTTTTATTAATGGCATTAGAGTTTTTAGAAGAAGGGGGTTGAGACATCTTGGATCTAGGAATTTGTTTGATAAATAATTTATGATGCTGCAAGTAAAAAGTAATGTAGCAACTTCAAATCTTTGCGTTATCCAAAAATATATGTTTATGAGACTAAAAAGACTCTCGTGGTTTCTGATACCCACGACATAAGACTTGTATGTATCAGGTCAGCACTTCGCATGTACTTTAAAAAATAATATATAATACGTAAAACTAATATTCTAAGACCTTAAGTGTATAGAAAGACGCTAGTATAACAATTGCAAAGAAAGATTCGTAAGTATGAAAAGCAAAGATTTTCTCACCATGTAAGCTACCGCCAGGTTTTCACAAAATTTACAACATTCACTTACAAACCACTTCATCAAAAAATCAACAGAAAGTAATGAATTTTAATCCCGTCAATACAAAATTGTGCCATTGTTAAATTCACAAAAGAATAATTGTGCTCCACCAAGCACTTACATAAGGATATTATGGAAAATTTAAACATGAAAACTCTTTTGTTTCACAAGCCCAATGATGTAGCTTTTGTTAAATATTTATTGATGGTGTATTAATAAATCATTGAGTGGATTCGAAGCCCAAACCGATGGGTGGTATTATCATAAAACTGCCACGCCGTTACTGATCAGGTGCGCTTAAAGTGAATTGGTTTTTTTATAGACAACCCATTGCTTTTAGGGTCTTTTTATTATTATATAAAAATGACACTTCATAAAGTCAATTTGTATGGAAAAAGACCATTTTTTTGATGCTCCAAAAAAATTGATCTTCGCTATTATTTGTCACTTTATTCATAAGACCGAAACGTACAGGTTATAAAAAAAATACTGCATAGTTTTTTTGGACTATAGTATGGCTATGAATTAAATAGTGCCTGCAAAAAAAATCTGTGACGTCCAAGTATATTATTAAAAAGCAAGAGTCGAATTCCTATAATCACGTTGAATATGTTAGATATTTTGCTATAAATAATGAACTTAATAATAAACACAGAAATATCTAGATATACTGACTGCCAAGAAATTTTGCATAATTCTTCTTTGCACCATTCGAAACAACCGTTTAAACTAGAGCGAAAAATCATATAACCGTTTAGATCATATCAAGAACAACTTTATCTTCAATATAGAACAACAACCCCACACAATTTCACACGAAATAGCAATAAATTTGAAACGAAAACAAATCGCACTACATACATCACTGTTTATTGAAAATTAATCTTTCGTAAAAATAAACATTAACACGGTAAAAATGAATTGTGTGTGTCATGGGCCATGTAACTCATTGTCTGGCTGGGCCACCGGGCCACGAGGCCACAATGAGACCACGGGGACAGTTTTGGAGACGCAACCGCTGTATCGGAGACGAGTGCAGATTTACGATGCAGACATTAGGACGTTTTGTTGATCACAGAGAACCAGTGGAGTCGAATTGAGTTTTATTTCTGTAGTAGATTTTTTTTATAATAACAATTTATCGAAAACTTCCACCAGAAAAACCTGTTGGGTATAAAAAATATCCTTCTAAAAATAAAAAGACGCTAGGCCTTCATAATACTCTCGTGAGACGAGGTCTTGTCAGCATTTTTAATGGACATTATCTCAATTGCTATCAAGAGCCACTATTTTTTATACTGACAGAGAATGAAGATTTGCAATTGCCAATCCAAATTAAGTACCAATTACTATCTCTTTGGCGTCATCGCAATTATACTTTTATCTATAGTATGTTCAGTGCTGATTCAAAGTCCCTAAAATAACAAAAGAATACAAAAATATCTAGTATTATAACAAAAATTGTTAAAACAATGAAGTCTCCACACCATGCTTACGTCCAACCCCGCACGCAACATTACCCCAGCGGGTACCATTCGATAATATACTCATTTTATTTTATTAAGCCCCACCCTCGAATTTCCGACCCACGGCTCCCTCCGCGTTTCAACAAGTTTTTGACACATAATTTACTGATTTAATGAACTATACTCTCAAGGGGAAATAGGTCATTTGCGGCGAAATGTCCTTACGCTCACGGTGTAAATATTGTGCTTATAATACGTTATTGTGTACTTTCGGCGACTAGGAAAATGGAGGATGAAAAAACATTTGGATCTTGTTGGATCCTTTACAGAAAATCTTGGAAGAATATTATGTTTAATGTTATAAGATTACGATTGATATAAGAACACGTTCTATTTTGAATACATGTTGATGTGTTACCATAGTTACCATTGTTTTAGTTTCCGTTTTTTGTCGATTTAAATACATACATAACCCCAAAACAGTTGAACCAATATTTAGAGTTACTAAAAGATACTCTTAAGTCTCAACCTATGTTTTGCGATGCCCGTTTGAGTTTATAGGTACTCTCCATAAAACGTCGAGATTTTAATCGTTTACCTGACACATCCCAACTCCGAAAAGAGACCAATAACAGAAGCTAGAAAACGAAACCAGGTCTTTCCAACTTCACACAGCCAACTCATCAACGTCCCAACAAAACAGTTCTAATTCGTAATTCAAATTCGAATAATTTACGCGCGAATAAGCGAGTCCAGTCAATTCGCATCCGCATTATCTCCGATGCAGAATTCTAATTATTATATAGAATTATACAAAACGCCGCGTGCCGGTAGAATTATAAATTTCCGGATGGACAGCTCTGCTCATAATTGTGTGGCGAATTGGTTTGCGTTAGATTCGGTGATTGTGGTAGACTATCTACATTATAAATTCATTGCTTATTTAATACACAATGAAGTAATGAGCCTTCTATGCAAATATGTATGGAGACGATATTCGCAAAGTTGGCAGCGGTTGGATGAGCAGGGTCGAAGGTCGAAGCTCAGTGGCGTGCCATAGGAGAGGCCTCTGTCCAGCAGTGGACGTAAGAAAGGCTGCTGATGATGATGACTGTGCAAAGACTTTAAGTATTTATAACTGGGCAGAGTGACTAAACTGCAACGTGTGATAGGGAAACATTTGTCTCGGTGCGGGGATCGAAGCCGCGGCGTCTCGTCTCGCAACCTGGTGTCTAGCCAACTGCGTCACGGGGCTGTCAAAAAGATCAAAATTTATAAAAAGCGCAAATCCATATCAATTTTATATATTACTGTATACCTATACCTACTTTAAATCTAAAACCTTGACAATTCATCACTCCTTGTAGCCTCGCTCACCCATTTCCAGATTTCGAAGCAGCAATTCCAACAGACTAATCTTGTTATTCAACCCTTGTTACCATTCGCAGATTGCCGCTCCACCGACCCGTACAAAGTAACACGAGGCCAAAACCAAATCCCGTTAAAACTATTCAACATCACTTATAGACATTTCGCTTAGTAACCGCAACAGGGATACAAAATATACACAAGATTAACCCTCAAGAATAAATTAACTCCATTGTTAACCGGAATGATTTGGGAACACAAAGCCATTGTTTTAAACAATTGTTTGAATCTATTATTGTTTAGCCAAAAATGTTTGCGTGTCATGTTTTGGGGTAAGTATTTGTAATGTAAAGTTTGTAACAAGGAGAGTTGGCGATCTAGGCGGGTATGGAACTATCTATGAACAATCGAGAAATGTGAATTTATAAAATACTGATATTTCCTTAATAAGTTATTTTATTACCGCATTAGCTGTATGTAACCACGATGTTACTCGAAGTTTCTAAAAAGTTGAAAATTCTAAATATTTCGATTTACTGGAAGACCAGCCCGTAAATTCCATAGAAGCATCAAACTTAGCCAATAAATATTATTATTTTAATTCTGATAACAGACGGTAGAAACAGAACCATGAATTATTGAACTCTAAAAAGTAGAGACTTTCATAAAAGTTGGAAGAGGGAGAGTCCAAATGGCACGAAATAGAAATTAAAAAAAAACACTTTTCCTGTTAGTATTCCTCGGGAACTGTGTGACAGACACACCCCGATAAACTTTAAAATTTCTTTTTTCCAACTTCACACATCATCATTAGATCCACAGAACTTCCAAAATTACATCACACATCCAAAAACACCTATACACATACAGTCCACGTCCAACATTTCGCAAAATTCATCATTTCATTAAGACCTACATAGCAACAGTTACAGCCGACGAAGCAGCGGCAATAAACGTTCATTCGGCAAGGTTAACCCTTTAATAACAAACCTTTAGCATGGCGGTCACAGAATGTCACTAAAGGAAAACTAAAAGGGTTAATGTTTTCCTTCCCTGCGCGTCTATAAAAGACGTTTCTCCCTCTTTAGGGCTTTATTGGGCCACCGCCGGAGATAGGGTTGGTGTCGATGCGGTTTATAGTGCCCCGGTGTCGTAACTCGTCGCTTTCGACAGCATGACGGACTGTGGGATGGATTTAGGTAAAACAATTATGTACTTTTTTATATACTTCAATAGTAATTAATTAATTACTGCAACGTACGCCCCACTGCTAGGCACGGGCCTAATCTGTAGCCCAGAGGATTTAAACCTTAGTGCACTACGCTGGTCTAGCGTAGGTACTTGGGGGACTACACCCCCAAGTAATTTAAGTGCGCAGCTTTCATTACGATGTTTTCCTTGACCCTAAATTAAAAAATAATTAATTTTGAATAAACATATAACTTCGAAAAGTCGGAGGTGTGTGCCTAGAATTTTAACCCGCGGTCGCCGAGATTCTCAACCGCGCACTTAAACCTCGAGGCCTTCATTTATTATTTTTTAATTACTCATTTAAAATAATTTTATTTTGTCCCACACTCCCTTTTAATATACCAAGTAATAATAAATATAAATCTTAACTCTCAGCTATTAATAATAACTTACAATAGAGACTTATCTAAGTGTATGGCTATCACTTTGTATTGCGGTGCTCAATAAACCCGATAGTTAATATTATCTGTCCATCATCGCATCGGTTTAGCTGTGGTTAGAGCCGGCCTATCGGAACATCCCACCGCATAGAATTAATAACATCAGAATATTATAGAACATTGTGGCGAGCGTTTTGAATGCCTTCCGAAATGGCACGTTCTTGAGGTAAGTTGACCTATAGCTTGAGCTAAATATTAATCGAAGCCTCTTTGAAATGTGGCCTTCAATGTGATATCGAAAATGTTTTGGTAAGATGTTATTGCAAGAAATCGTGTGATACACGAACATTTGTTTTAGATTCGAATTTGTGAGTCGGAAAAGTATCTCATTTTTTCTATTACATGTGACTGTAATGTTATAAATTATTTTAATAAATAAATAAGACTCATATCCTAATAGGTAATTAAGCCAATCTGATGGACTTAGGCCTCAACCCTCTTAGTTGTATATATAGATGGGCATTTGCCCGGAAAAAACCCCGACGTGGGAAAAAAGGGGAAAATACCCGAAAAATATGCGGGAATGGAAAAATATTCGGGTTTTTTCATATTTAGCATATGTAACATTTAAGTAATGTGTAGAGATATGTATATATCAAATAGTACGTCCTATTACTACTAGTTAGAGCTAATCTAACTTTGTCTATATTCATAATTCAATAAATCCATACTAATATTATAAATGCGAAAGTAACTCTGTCTATCTGGAAATAGGCTCGCCCCCTATTACGTGGGACTGATACATACTTGGCGAAATGTGGGTGCAGAAATGCATCTCTGCCTACCCCTTCGGGGAATATAGGCTTGAGGTATGTTATAACTCTGTCTATCTGTCTATCTGTTACGCTTTGACGTAAAAACTACTGAATGAATTTTAATGAAACTTTACAATAATATAGTTTATACATCAGAATGAAACAAATGATACTTTTTATCCCGGAAAATGTAGTATTCCCGTGGGAATGGTTATTTCTGGATCTACCCAAGCGATTTGAATGAAATTTGGTATAAAGAGAGGTAGAGCTCACAAAATTAACATGGGATAGTTTTTATCCCGGAAAATGAAGTATTCTCGTGAGAATGGGTATTTCTGCATCTACTGGGACAAAAAGATTTATGGTTTGGAGATAAATAGGAACCAAGGAAGTAACATAGAATACTTTCTATCCCAGAAAATGTATTCCCGTGAGAATGGGTATTTCTGGATCTACCAAACCGATTTGAATGATTTCTGGTATATGCATAAACATGACTCTGAAAAGTAAAAAAGATTATAACTTATTTTATATCTGAACTCAACCCTGTAGTCTACGCGGACGAAGTCGTGGGCAACAGCTATACGTTATATATGCTAAAAACTTGTCTTGTTGTTTGTCTGTGTGTGTTCATCCGCTCTTAGTGACAAGTAACCCGAAACTACGTACGAGGGTGGGGGGCGGTGAAGCAAGTAGTTGCAGCGGCGTACGCGTTGGTGATCTATTTAACTCAGACGTTGTTTTGACTTCGTACTGCGAACTCGTGTTAATTTGTAGGTTTAATTGACGACATGGATTTTGTTTTGTGGACGTCGATTGCCTAGTGAGATTAAATACGTGGTTTACTTTGGGTTGACGACTATTGCGACTCTTACGGACTTCGATACCTTCTTCTTATTACGAGCCGTTATCAACACCCAGGCAATTATTAAGTCCATTGGGTAGCCCTATAAGTGACTATGATTGATTCCATACTGCAACAATTGCAGCAGCTCCGTGGGCATCAATGATGACGTAGAAGACTGATTGGTTTTTATTTTTATAGTATAAAGTTGATTTGATCTCTTTGTTAGTATATAAGATTAGTGATTCCTATTATAAGATCAAAACTCAAAATATTAATATGTTACGTTTTGATCGTTGACTTTTTCATGTGTTATTAAAAATAATAATAAAAGTATATTTCTAACATGTAATTCTTAATATCTTTATTTTACTATCTAAGCAAAGAATAATTATAATAAACACTATTTAAAATTGGGGTAACTCATTATATTTATTTAAAAAAAAAACATTCAAATTCGGGTCAATATGACCAGGGGTCATCGTCCTATTAACTTTTTTCACGTCATTTGCACCGGATTAATCATCATGACTACTGCGACAGTGACAAAAAAATTTCAATTGTAAAAAAAACATTTTAATAACTTTTGTCAAGAAATGATTTATCATCATCATCATCAGCCAATCTCAGTCCACTGCTGGACATAAGCCTCCCCCAATGACCTCCACCCGGATCGGTCGAAGGCCGCCTGCAGCCAGCGACGTCCTGCGACCTTTACGAGGTCGTCTGACCATCTGGTTGGAGGGCGTCTCAGGCTGCGTATTTCAGTACGTGGCCTCCACTGGAGAACTTTCTAGCCCCATCGGTCATCAGTTCTCCGCGCTATGTGGCCGACCTATTGCCACTTCAACGAGCTAATCCGTTGGGCTATATCGGTTACTTTAGTTCTCCTACGGATCTCCTTATTCCCTTTATGAGATATTTTCTAAGTTATAAGATATGTCTATAAGTTGTTTTCAAGGGTCATCACAAACCGTCTCGAACGCAGGTTTGATGACTTACAGCCTCCCGAACAAGCTGGCTTCCGAAAAGGCTTTAGCACCATAGACCACATCCATACGCTTCGGCAAGTTATACAGAAAACCGAGGAATACAACTTGCCACTTTGTTTAGCGTTTGTGAACTATGAGAAAGCCTTTGATTCGATCGAGACGTGGGCGGTGCTAGAGTCTCTCCAGCGGTGTCACATTGAGTGTCGGTACATCGAGGTGTTGAAAAGTATATACAGCAACGCCACTATGTCGGTCCGAGTACAAGATCAGAGCACGAAGGCTATTCCACTACAGAGAGGCGTGAGACAGGGAGATGTTATATCTCCGAAACTGTTCACTGCCGCGCTGGAAAACGCCTTCAAGCTCTTGGAGTGGAAAGGATTCGGCATCAACATCAACGGCGAGTATATCACACACCTTCGGTTTGCCGACGATATTGTTGTCATGGCAGAATCGCTGGAGGACCTTAGCACTATGCTCGAAGACCTCAATCGAGTCTCCCAACAGGTGGGTCTTAAAATGAACATGGACAAGACGAATATTATGTCGAATGTCCATGATGTGCCCACCCCAATCGCAGTTGGGGGCTCGACTCTCGAAGTTGTAGACGAATATGTCTATTTGGAATAAGTGGTCCGGTTAGGCAGGTTCAACTTCGAGAGATAGGTCAATCGTCAAATCCAACTCGGTTGGGCAGCGTTCGGAAAGTTAGGAGACGTCTTCTCATCCGAAATACCTCAGTGCCTGAAGACGAAAGTCTTCAATAGTTGTGTGTTACCAGTGATGACATACGGCACTGAGACGTGGCCTCTCACTAAAGACGTCATGGGACGGCTCAGAGTCACTCAACGTGCTATGGAGAGGGCTATGCTCGGGGTTTCCCTACGTGATCGAATCAGAAATGAAGAGATCCGTAGGAGAACTAAAGTAACCGACATAGCCCAACGGAAGAAATGATTATCGTAAGTGTTATACCTAAATGATTATCGTACGTGTAATAATGATTATCGTAAGTGTAATAAATGATTATTGTATGTGTAATAAATGATTACTACTACTCTCTCGTCCTTTTTTTTTTCAAAGATTTTTAAAATTTAAATAGTAGTTCCTTCTGCAATTCAGCAACATTCCATCACAATGCACAGAAAAAATCTTATTATAAAACAAGAAGACGTCTTTTTCTTCTAGTTCCTGGATCAGGCTACACATTTGGACGTTTCGAACAGCAGGCAACAGCTAGTACCTTATATACGCTGGTGCAAAGTATGTGCGCATTGCAAAGTACCTATTTTTCGCTGCATTTGTTCTATAAAGCAAAAAAAACGTTATTTTTTTTTTTAAAAATCGCGATAATCACGTTAAGTGATGAAAAAACCCGTCGATTGGTTTTTTCCCGCATAAATACCCGAAAAATTTTTTCCCAAATGGAAATTTCCCAGGGAATTTCCGATTCGGTTTTTTCCCACCGCCCATCTATAGTTGTATATAGCATTGAATTTTAAAAGTTTTAAGGTCCTTCAGAATTTTTTTTTATTTAGCGGTGATGCTCCATAAAAAAATAAAACATAAATGGGTGCGAATTGAACCTACATTTTTGTGAACACCTGATCTGACTTTAAGAAAGTCTCCTTATAATTATAATTATAATTGTAGTAATTTTCTTAAACATCAAAATTAAAATTTTATAGGATAAATTAGTTTCGTAAAACTTCGCTATTCCCACTTACTGACTGATACGTGACCAACAAAGAATACAAGAAAATTATTACACAAACTCAAGGCAATAAATATATTGATTTCACTAAGAAATACAGTTCGAAAAGCGCTGTCTTCGAGGCACTATGGCTGTGTAAAGAGGTCCGTAGATTTATAGGCAATTAAACTTGCCAAATTAACCTCAACTATCCGCCATATAACGGAATAGCCCATTAAATTTCACTAAAACTTGTTTATCTTTCTCGGCATATGTACTGACGAAAATCTTCGTCTGCAATGGTAATAGAAATAAAATTGTACTCTTAGCATTTTGCTATTTTTGCTGCTTGATATTAGTGTTAAAATAAAATCACTATTGTTATGAGAGGAATATGTGATAATTTCACATATGTATATTATTAGTGAGACTAAAATTAATCACGATGTTTTCTTAAATACTCTGACTAATTTCCAGAAAAAAATATTATGGCCACAAATAAATTTGTAATCATTAAATACATCGCCACCTATTGCCTAAGCAGCAAACGTCCTTCCTTCTAACATAAATGCAAGAAATTTAGTTCCTGTGTTTATTGATAGATGGCGCATTTCTCACATTAAGAATTTATTTTAAGTATTTTAAAAATGTCAAATGAACATACTTGTAAAAATAAAACAAATACTTTTTTTTTAAGATTTATTAAAGATATTTACATTACATCATTTATAAAAGTATATAACAGTCGGATGCTTAATTTTTAAATAATTTTAAAAGATAAAATTGGATATACTTACTCATTATTAAATTTAAGAGATTTATAATATCCGAATACAAAAAAATAAATTCATTATCACAATATAAATTCAGCAGGCTTCCCTCAATCATTGCTAACCGAGGATAACGTTCTGAAATTATAAAATATAAGTACAATTTGAATAGATATATAATATTCTTAATTTCCCTGTACTTATATAAATCTTATTCTAAATATTTATTTTAAATTCTCTTTTATATGTACCTAGATTCTTACACCTAGAGAGATACAGAAAGCGCACGATACGTGGCGCTGGTGAGCAAATATTAAAAAATGTGCCAACCTTCCCGATAGATGGCGTAATACCCATCTTTACAAAAAGTTATCCGCTTTTACTGTTAAAAGTTTTACATTACAACCTTGTTTCGCTTACACTATAACTATCATAGTATTTTGGAGTATAAATGCAAGATGTATTTTAAAGTTATCAGAATTGATTAAATAACTAGACTTTTAATAAAACCTTGTAAACTGTTGTTTCGAATCTCTTAGTGTCGTGATCTCGCAAATATAGCAACTATAGGTCATTTTTGATCTGTTGAGAGCGATTGTGTTATTTTTTTTGATAAGAGATTTTTTTTATGTGGTATTAATAAATAACTAAATTTTACGTTCTGGAAGCCTTTGCTACTTTTGTCATGGTATCTTCCATGCTACGCAAATACCTATTTAACGAATCTGAAGTACTCTGCAATATACTTAACCCAAGTTTATACTTAAATTCTACTAATCTCTTTAGAAATGTGAAGAATCCTCCTGATTGGTTCAACGGTGGATACGTTATGACATCAGGCTGGGTTGGTTTTGGTGATGACGTGAAATCAGAAACAGGTGATGGAGAAGGCGGCAATGTCGATGTAGTCTCAGATTTAGTATCCGTAGTAGTCTCTGTCATCATATTTTTAAATTGTGTAGTCGTTTCAAACTTTGTAGATTCCTTAACTTTAGTGCTATCTTCGCCTGTTGAAAAAACTTCGTAAACTCTAAACGCTTTTGTTGTGACATCCACATCGTTATTTTCTGTTTCAGAATTTGTTTTCTCTTTATCATTACCCACGGGTAATGTTGAAACACTTTCAATAATCTCATTTCTAATTGTTGTCGCTTCTGTTTTCTGTTCTGTTGACGGGTCCATGGATACAGCGTATATTGGAATCACTTCTTTAGATTTTTCTATCTCTTTCATAGGCAAAGGTTCTGACACTGCTGCAAGATTTCTTACAGGCACGTTATATGAGTCATCAATCTCGTTGCTTATAAATATGTCTTTGTTCTCCTTTTCAGCTCTCAGTATCTCTTCAAGCGAACTTGAAATACTTCTTTTCTTCAATTTTCTTGGACCATGCTCAGGCACGACTGCTGGGGTGGCTGAATCAACTAGTTCTTTAGGTACGTTGCCAACCACAAATTTGTTCTCATCAGATTCATTGCTTTGACTCGAACTTTCGACACTGGCTTCTTGCTCGTCGTTATTAGTACCCAAATACATAGATGTTGGGGAATATGTCACTGGACTACTAGTAGATTCGCTAAAGAATTGATTGTTATAAGGATAAACCGGTTTGAAATCAGTATCAGACGTAGGCTTTACTCCGTAAACTACTGCATTTGAATTATCGTTTCCATATGACGAGACTCCAGAGCCTGTTTGCGGCGCAGCATATATAGGCTCAACAGCAGGATATGGAGTATAGCTTTGCGGCTTATCGAAATTAAACTTTCCTTCTGTGGTGTACACATGTCTCGTTTCGTATTGAGGATTATAATTCACTGGCTTAGCGTAAACAGCAGCATGGGCTATACCAGTTTTCTGCTGAGGATATCTACTGTAATTAGGGTCATAGGCAGCACCATGACGATACCTCAAATCTTGATCTTTTTTCACCGGGTATCTGTTCATATGTGGTGTCTGAGCAGCGTACGGATTTAATTTTTGTTTGGCGTGACTTGGCATACCAGCTAATACTGTGCCTAACATTTCTTCTTCTGCTTGACCGTTACCGTCGTTCGCATATTCTTCAGCGTTGTACTTATAAATGTCATCTTTCTTATCTACTTCAAATGTTCTTCTGACCGGAGTCGAAAATGGATATAAGAAGTAGCTAGCGATTCCTACTAATCCAGCCAAACCAATCACACCTACACCGACAGATGGCATAACCTCCCTTGAAAAGTAGTTGTAAAGTTGTGTTGTAATTGTACCGGTTTGTTCTGGTTTCTTTGAAGGCTTAGCTGCTTTAGTTTTGTTGCCATTAGTTTTGATTTCTGTAATATCTGTTTCAGTTTCAGGTTTAGGTGTAGATGTTTTCCTTTTCTTTGTCTTACTTTTAGATTTGGATGAACTTCGCTTAGGTTTTTTGGTTGTAGTTGGCGGTGTGCTAACTTCTAATTCAATCTCTTGCTCTTTAGCCTCCATTGGTAATAATGCCGATTCGTTTTCTTCTGGCGCTTCTGTCGTACTTACTTTTTGCTTATTTTTATTCTTCTTCTTCGGCTTAGTCGTCGATTGCGATTTTGTAGTTTCTTTCTTCGGAATAGTGACTTCTGTGGAAGATGTCGTTGTGGTACGTTGGGTGGAGGTGCTCTTGTTTTTTTGTACATTAGACAAAACTGTATCTTTTATTTTGTTGTACACATTTTCATTAATAGCCGATCCACTGGCGATTAAATCAGCTTTATTAGTACTACCAATGACAGGGCGTTTGGGTACGGTCTTATTATTCTGCGGTCTTTTAGTTTTATTTTTGTTGTTCGGCTTTGGTTTCTTCTGCATTTCCTCAGTTTTTGTGGGTTCAGTAGAAACATTTGTTACGTTTGTCGGACTGCTGACTAAAACCCACGTAGAAATTCCATCGTTCGAAGTGGATGACTCATTGGTTATATCATTATTTTTACCCTCAGTCTCTACTTCGTCCAGAGTAATGGGGACAGCTTCTCCAGCATGGCCGTTGTATGTTGCTTCTCCATCTTCATTCCTTGTCTTTATTTTATGTTTATGGCTATGAGACTTTAGTTTTGGTGGTACTCTAGTATCAGCGACGGGTGTCTCAGATTCATTTTCAGATTTTTCAAGTAGTTGATTGGCAACTATTTTGATAGAGTCACGGATTGGAAGCTTAGATTTCACGTCACGAGCTGAATCCGAAACTGGAACTGCTGGGTCAACCGCGTCAGGTTTGCTTTCCTCTACCGGTTTCTGACTGGTGATTCTGAAATGATGAAAATGGTATAATTAGTATTGTTGAAATTAGTTTTTGCTTGGCCTTATTGTTTCAATGTTAATCGCAGACGAAGATTTTTATATAAATAGGCATTCTTGCGCTATATAATTGGAGGAATGAAGTTTACATATTAGGCGTTTCTCCATATTTTCTTGTTATGTTACTATTGTTTAATATTAAGCTTTCACTGTTTTAATAATATAATGTGTCAATACTATATAAAAATTAAAATTCTTTATAATGGGAGTTTATTAGAGGTAATAAATTAACATAAAACCAAAAATTTGAGAATCAGTTTTTTAAACAAAACCATGTAATTAAAACAATTATAGTCAACCCCATAATTTCTTGTGTGTATTGTAATATGAACTTGTGTTGGAATCACGAGTTATGTTCATCTGTAGTTTATAGATTTAAACGAGAAATTGTACTGCATAATAATTTTATTTTAGGAACGTTAAGGTCTTAGTCTATTATTTTAATGTATTAAAAAAAGGATTTATGATAACCAACTAGTTTAAATAGCTTAATAATATGTACTTTACAATGTTATCGTCGATCCAAATTGAGGCAACCAAAAAGGCAGAAATTGACGTCAGGTATTTTTTGTAAAGCAAGGTCTTTAACCCGCTCTATAAAGCACTGAATGAGCGTAAACTGAACCTTAAACGTATTGGTCGTATATATTTGTAACTTTATTTATCACCGTCAGACTATCCATAGCAACATCTTTGCTATTGACATCAATATTCCTAGTTAATTATCGCTATGCTATTTACCATTAAGGTGAAACAAAACCTATAAAAGAAACTTAAATAACTGACTTTAAAAAACAAAATACGAGCATAAATGTGTAAACTAGAGGTTGTGTTAGAAACCTGCATACTAAACTATGCGATATTCTTTTCGTCAACGATTCTGTATAATTAAGTCAACTGGAGATGGTAACAGTTTCTTGGATTAGGTGAAAATTACTATTGGGCGTTACTTCGTACACTATACCGAATGTTGCATAACTATCGTCAATAGTGATTTCTCAAAGTATTCGATACCAAAGTGTTAAACAACACCATATTGAAAATAACAACATATTAATCCCAAGTAAATTCTAGAATATATTGGATTAAAGAATAGTCAGTTGGATATCATTAACCACAAAAGAAAGTTGCATATTCTAGAATCTCTTGACTTTAAAGAATACCGAACACACAGCGTTGAGGCACCTATTCATAGTAAAATAAAATAATAATAGAATAAAATAATATAATCGATATTCAGTCACATTATTTGTTCCACTGCTAGGCAACAGAATTCGAAATATAAGATCATCCTTGTGACTAGTCCGATTCAGAGGCATCCAAGTTATTTTTCTTCGAAGTCAGCCAAGCTTCTTTCACCCATAACTAACAATACACATAAATAGAACCAAAACAACAAATATTTTGAAAGTATTTATTTATTAATTACTTTACCTCATAACGTACATTAATAAAGGATTATATTATTCTAAGAAATAAATAAATTGTCTTAAAATAAGTAGATCAGCCCAAGATATGAACACTTTTACAACAGATCGATTATTATATAGGTATTTAATAAAAATAGGTTACAAAAAAATTAAAACAAGCATTAATATGAGAGTGGTGTATTTTTTTGTTAGCCGTTAATATTTTGGTCTAATCAAACAAATATGTACAAAAACGTATAAGAAATATAAAATCAATTATAATAAATTAATGTTGGACTTAAAAACGTACATATAATTACCCATAGTCTTAGTTATTTCAAGTTTTACCAATCGCAGTTTAATTACTTTCTTTTTTTATACAAGTCTTCTTAATAAAACATTTATGTCTATGCTCTAGGTATTTGTTATACTTCAAAACTATGAAATCCTTATTTTTTTTCATAATTATTATTGACTGTTTTTATTTAAATATTTAAAAAATGCATTTATTATTTTATTGGTTCTTACAGAAAGTTATCGCAGTGTGAGTTTTAGGATTTAATTTTACACTACCGCTATAATACTGGCTCATTTATTGCACATATACATATCGTTGCACCATTTTTATATTTAAAAACTAAAATATTTAAATATAATTTAATACTATTTAACCCTCACATCCCAAGCTTCTCTTTTCTTTCGTTTATCTTTGTGATTGATAAAAATATTTTTGTCATCTTCTAACTTTTGTGCTGTTGCTTTCATCCACTCTTTAAATTTAAGAATCCATGCCGGCCTCGAATTATTTGGTATTATAACTTCTTTATTATTTCTCAACATTTCTGGATGCACTCTTCTACTGTCGGGGAAAGAATGCGACTGCCATGAGCTGATTTTTTCTTCCCATTGCAAGTCAGGTTTATAGAGATGTATAATTTGCGGCGCTTCGCGACCATATGGTAGGAACCATGGAGAAAATAATGCTGCTATACCAGACCCAGCAAATAAGAATGCCAGAGGTGTTAGCAGAAGAGGGAAAAGGCCTATACTCAAAGGATTAATAGAAGCAAGCCAACCTAGTAAATTTACTGCTGGTCGAAAGAACTCTAGTATTGAAGAAAAGCTGAATATATCGTCGTCATCGTTTTGAGGGCGACCCGGTTTAGAAATCGCTGATATTGGTGATGATGGAGCACCATAATTTCCAGGTTCGCCTGACTCAGACGGAATAGCACTACCTGCGTTATAACTATCTAATTCAGTGCCTTCAACGGATGCACTTTCTACTTGACCTTGATTCTCTGTAGATTGGAAATAGTCATTAGCCGATGATTCATCGTTCCCAGAGTCATCGCCTAGAGGAAGGCCAAAGCCATCAGGAAATATATTGTCTGAATCTTCTTCATCTGATTCAACTACTACATTTTTATTAATAACATTTGTATTGACTGCTATATTTAGATCGGGACAGGCTTCTTTTGCTTGTCCTTGGAACGTGTTGTTTAATGTAAGAAATATTGTAGGACAGTCATCAGGCGACCCGCTATATTCTTCCGGACGAATGATAATTTTGTCAGTATACGCTGAAGATGGAGGGAAAGTCGTGACGTCGTAATTAGGATAATTACCAAACATGTTATGATAGTTGTAATCTTTTAACGGTTCCGTCACTGGGGCCGGTTTTCTTGTTGTAGTTTTGCGGCGATCGTAGCCGCTTTGTGTCCACGGCTTTGGGTAACCAACATTCGTGATTACTGGTGTGGGTGTTGGATTAGTTGTATAGTAAGGTCGTTTGGAAGGATAATCTATTACGTGAAATTGATTTGAGTAGACATGAGTTTCCGCTGAGTATTGTGGAGGGGGCCTGTAAAGTTTATTATAGTGGCTATTTGAATGGGGTTGGTTTTTAGATTTAGTATTACCGTTAGCGGAATTTTTTATGGAACTTGATAATGGAATCTTTTCAAGCTCTTCTGAGTCAGAGTCAAGAGCAAAGTCTAAATCTTCATATTTAGTTTTGTCTGTCCATTTTGTTATTACTTTTTTAATTGTAGGCTTCCGTTTTTCGTTTGATTCATCGTCGTAGTCAATTTTAGCTTTTGTTTCAGATGTGGGTCTCGTTTTTGTTTTAGTTTTTTTCTTACTACCGCTACTTTTGCGTAACAATCTACTTCTTCTTGAATTATTATAAGTAGAATTTGAAATAAAAAATTCTAAGTTACTATCATTTGAACTATTTTTAATTTCTGAATTATTTGAGAAAGTAAAGACTATGGGTAATATAGAGTAATTAGGATTTAGATTATTTCTATACCTTAGTGGGTTTTCTGTTGAATCTGTGATTACACTGCTAAGTGTAGTGTCTAATGAAGCAGAGTCCTGTGGCCTACTATGCACATACGGACAAACTACACATACTAATAAAACTAAAGTCCACTTTACACACACACTTCTTCGTCGCGTCATGATGTACTTGATTTTCACCTGCAACAAAAGAAACACCGTCATTAGAATTTTATAAATCATGATCAAATTTAAATTATTGAATCTTAGCTTCTATCTATGGAATTTATGATTAAAATGCATTGCAATGAGGCATCGGATGCGATTTATAGCCGTACGCTGATGAAAAATACTTCGTTATCTTTAGAACAAACCTAACTTGCATTTACATACTGGTAGTTAAAACCACTTATAACTGACATGATTTCGTATAAAGTAAGTAGTTAATCTTAACCTTAATCAGAAAACTAATAGTATACTCAAGTGTTTTTATATGGAAATCCAACTACAAAATAAAAAATATTGAACTAAACAGTTAATCTTCGCCAAGCCCTAGAAAATGTTACTGCTTCTGACATTTAAATAACTTAAAAACTGGTATATGTTAAAAAACCGTTACGACATCGTTAACCTGAGAAGTGAAGCGAAATAACCGCTATTAGCCGCCATAATGTATAGGTGGAAATGGATGGATACGTTAATGACTTGTTGTAGTACTTTTAATATAGTGATATTTATATGTTGAGAAATATAATTGCAAATGCAAATGTTTGAGAAATAAACCTCGTAGATTTAACATACTTTTCCTTCCTTATAGTACAAAACTGGAAACTTAATGACTCCTGATCATTCTCTCTTCTTTCATCTCCTCAATCATTGAAAAAACTAATTATTAAAGAAAATGCGTATACGAGTATGTTTAACCATCATAATACGATGCTGCTTTATAGTCAAATACTTTTTGTATTCTACATGAGTACTCACAGTACATATTTGCTTTGAAAAATGACAATATCAATGTCATGAGTAAACATCAAATAATAAACCGCAAACTTAAAATTCAATTATCATCCATCTTAGGCAAGTGGTGAACAAAAGATTTCAACGAGCGACTGTTGTTTACGCATTGGAAAGTGTGTTTGTAAAATATACAATAAATATTGATTGTTTCTAAATATTAATTCCACGCTTGTTTGTGGTTAGCATTAAAAAAAATGGCATTTGATGACAAATAAAATGAAGAATAAATATGTGAATAGAAGTGGTAACGGTCAGAAAGTCGTGGCCCGATTGTGTGTATTTTTAAAAAGACACAATTTTCAATTTTACCAAAATATAGTCAATTGACCACAGGCATACTTGCAAGTAAGTGAATTGCGGTTGAATTATGAAATCATTGGAACATTTTCACCACATGGCAACAGGTATAAATGTGTCGAATAGCGATACAATATTTATCGGAATAATATGTCAGTACTATCAGGAATAATGATTCATAATTAAAATCTACACACGGACAGATCTGATACTGTTAAATTATAACCTCGTTATAGTTATCTGCGGTTCTTCCACATTCACGGTATATCTTTTAATTGTATCGAAGTAGTATTTAATGCTAGGCCTACTTATAGAGGAGTTGCTTTCATGATGCTTTATTAAGTGATACAAGAGTATATCCTAAACCAAATGATACTAAATGTGATCGGGGATAATAGATCCCTTTATCTCCATTCGTTTATGTAAATATCCACAGCTATTTCGTATTGTTTACTGACAGCACTCAGAAAACAAGGTCAAATTTAAAAATAAAGTTATACAAAAATTATTTTTTTTGTATAATTTAAATTTTGTTATAATAAATTTTGTTTATTAGCAAAAGTATGAAAAAACCACAGAAAGTACAAGTATGTAAACAAAACCCATATTATTGTTGATTTACCACGTTACAACCTTTCACTTTTTCTCTATTCACTTAGTGGCTAAGCGCATTTCTGCGGTTTTATGGAGGCTCACTATTATAAGACGCGTCATAAATATACGGTTTGTGGTAGAGCCACTGTATCTATGTGACTAAATTGTTGGTCTTTTATGCCTCTACCACACACCTGCCACTGTAACTATTATTTTCTAGAATCAACAGCAGCACGCACAGCATTGACGCCGAGCATTAAAGCTGAGCGAATTTAAGGGAGCCTAAATTGTCATGATCTCACAAGGAAATTAATAAAAAAAAGATAATGAGTTTTGACTTCGGTGCTGCCAGTGATACGCAGACAACCGTAAATCTGTATTTCGTGTGGTAACAAAAGGTTTTATGTGGTAGAGTCTTATGTTATACCATTTTAGATGTTTATCGTGTAAAATTCCCTGCGACCTACCCTACTATTATTTGTATTTACTTCCGGGATTGAGCTGAAAGCACTCAATTCAGAGAAGGCATAATTATGTTGACTGATGACACTATCGTAATTGTAGGCTATCGAACGATGCTCAAATGAAACCGCATGCAATGCAACGTATAATTTAGGTCACTCTAGAATGTTTATATGAAATAAGAAAAAGTAATTTCTAAAATTTATTCCACTTAAATTTATCACTATGAAACTTAGAAAAGATGTTATTCAATGATTCATGAAGACGAAAGAACAATGAATCTCGTGGAATTATAATCAGAAATGAATACATTTCCAGTCAAGCCGTGATTTTATATCAAGAAAAAATATTTTCTCGGTACGCGTTTAATAGCCAAGATTAAAGTTTTACGAGATAAATATACAACTGCAACGGCACAATCTGATGGTTTCAGTCATAAAATTAGCTAAAGCTAATTGTTTCCGACTTAAAACATAACTGTTGAAACGTGTGTGACAAAATAAGTCTCCGCTATCCTTATTTAAAAAAATAATGCCTGGAGGCATAAATAGGAATGTATTAACTTTACCTATTATAAACTAAAATAAAAAACTAAAGAGCATATAAACCTTTTATTCCGAACGAACGTTATAATTCAATTTTAATATCCAAACTTAATTTTCATATAAACTTATCACCGTGAACAGGTGAATATAAAAATGACAAAAGGCTCGATATCCCTGCTGTAAAAATTGAACGAGCGTCCGAGGTCAACGCCCCCGCGGCCGTGACCGACAACTTGTTTCGTCTTTATTTAAACCCGCATTACTGACCTCCATTACAACTGGATTTTTGGGTCGCACTCCGTTATGCTGACATTTAGTGCTGGCTAAAGGACTTTAGTAGTTACAATTTTGATGTACAATTTTTAAAATTATTAATTGTTGGAGGAGGGAAATTTTTACACGGTAATATAATTTAATCAATGACATAGACTCTCTATCTTTGAAGGCATATGGAGAGTTATATTTCTATAATATCTTCGATAATTACAGGATTTTCATTAATGCCAGGTTGTTTGGATTTAGCTTTGCTATCACCTGCTTTAGTTTTCGATCACGGTCTGAATACACCGTGTATTTTCTAATAACTTTTTAAGATATCAAACATGGGTTCTCGAGGTCGCATAAACCCTTGAAATATGCCCAGTAAACGACATACTCTCACCTCTATGTATGAAATTTGTATTGATTAAGTAATAGTCACAAATTCTTTACTTCGTCTCTAAGATACAGGCGTGAAAGAACATCCACATAAATTTTAATAGCAAGCTTGAAAGTAGTCCGCTCTCCTTTTACTTTTCGAAGTATTTATTACTTAATTACTGTTAAATTTAATGGCTAAGGAAATTGTTAAGATACCTAGGCTTCCGACTTTCTCTGCAAGAATTACAAAAAATTGACCTTACTCACCCCAAAAATTGTCTGTTCTTATGGAAAATTTATAATAATTGCAAACAAATAAAGGATAAAAAAATCTAATCAGCCAGTAAAAAAATATATACACTTCTATCACGTTAAAGAATATACTAGAATTAGTCTGGAATGTCTAACACTAGAACGGTTGGTACAAAATCACCGCTGCGCGATAAAAAGCTGAACCTGACCGTAGAAACCGGTTAATTAACATCAACCCTCTCACAGTTCGTTGACATTGGCACAAGAGATAAGATACAAGCGATTATAAATAAATAGTACATTAGTTCCTAAACTTGATAAGAGATGGCGCTAAACAATCTTAATGAAGCAAGATCAGTATCGTAAAAATAGATGACGGCGTCTATTTTAATCAAGAGAAAAGTGCGAGTTAGTTTACAATTCACATTATTATTTTAAATGCAAACGCAGTTCTCGTTCTCGTGATGAACACGTAAGATAAGATTCGTTTTAATTCTAAAACTACTGAATAAATCATGATGAAGCTTGTACAAGTGACATATATGGCCCTAGAGATTGAGATAATTTATTGTCTTAAAAACTGAAAGTGATCTTGAAGAATACTCGTATTGAGATTTTTGGATCAGCATCTTTTTGCGATTTTTTTTTGATGTTATTCTACTGCAATGTGTCATCTGGTATTGATAGCATTACTCATACAAACAACTTTCTAATGTTTATTATGATGACGTCAGTAGCGTGTGGTGTGGCACGTAAAATTTTAAACCGATGTTATTTCCCTTACACACATAATGTAATATAACGTTTGTATCGAAAATATTGGCATTATTATGAGGCATAGTTCAAATTTTAACATAATTGTTCTATTTACTTATTGAATAAGATGTGGATTACACTGCGCTTTGCAAATGTCCGAATGAAGAATACTAAGAGATACAACATATTTAATAATGAGCCTTTTTTAGAACTAAGTACTCCAAACTATGTATATTAATTGTTATACTTTACACTAAAGAGTGTCAAGACAAATTATCATGTTTGCATTTTATGTAGAGATATCTGCCCTCCTACTGGGCAAAACTGAACTCCTTAACTGGGCCAAATATTTAAAAAATCAATAAACGATATTAATTTTATTTCATTTTCCTTTTAACTTGCACATTTTAATCAATTTTTTTTAAGTAATTTATATTGAAATGTAAAGTACCAACGCTCATGCCTTAGGCTAAACAAACTTGCACACTATTATGATAATACAAGAACGCGGTGGCCGGAGCGCATCGGAACGCAATTCCGTTTCTACTAGACATATTCCGTACTCATTTGCAATCACTTTTTTGTTCGGCCAATCGAAATGACTGCGGACCTGATTGCAAGTGTGCGAAGATATAGATCCAATAGATAATGTCACATCAATCACCATGCTAGATTTTTTATAGAAAGCTGATAACATTGCTCCTATCTATAAGATATTTAGGAGAAGCGGAGACATTCTCTTCGGTCATATTAATATATTTATGCATTTACATTGAAGATTGCCTTATGTAATATATGTAAATTTACAATTTTTAAAAAGCGTAATAAACAAGAATTAAATATATTTAGCTAATCATTTGAAAGAGGAAGAGAAATAAAAAGTACCTACTACGTAGAATTTGCTTATTTCATAAACTCGGAAATAAAATAAAAATCCTACTACGGGTTCAAAAGATTGACTTAACATATTGTTGAATTATCAAAAGTATCTCAGTCATTTAGTACTCTGTGTAACTAAAAAAAATCGTGGCGTAAAATCGATACAAAATTGTCACTTGTACATTTTATAATGACAAAAACGCTTTCACACCGAACAATTTGTGTCATGCGAAACAATATGTAGTGGAATGTTTTCATTCCCACTTCTCTAAAATGCATTCAGAGTTCAGACATACTCGCTAATTTGGTACGAAGTCATTTTATTGAAGTTCTATTAGATGCTAAAAGGTATATTGAGTTTTAATTCACGCTGTTTTTATGATTTTAAACACCGTTTGTTCAGATGCTTTAAATGGCGCACTATTAAAGTACTACTGGTAAAATGTTATGTTATTAGCAGGGAATCTAAAAATGTTCTAATCCCTTACGCACCAGCATCATCATTAGCCTAAAGGCATCCACTACTAGACGCAGGCTTATTACGATGTAAAAATAGATGTGCATATCAATCACCCTGATTGTGATAAAAGAATGATTTTTTTTATTCTTTTACCCTGTTCCCAAATCTTATTTGGGTCGATTCAGTATATTTTCTCCTTCAACGCATCCCTAAATGGCATACTATGTATAATCCTAAATATTTTCCTCATTCATTATCACATTCTGGTAAGAAGAAACTAAATTATGCTACACTTGATCCTGGTATATAGGTAACTTTAGCTACATCTATCATATATGAAAACAAACATTTGTTACCTAATTTATTACATGCGTGAAATCACTTAAATACTGTGCATTTTTACACAATATAATAAATTACAGTAAGGCATTCTCACACTCAATACAATAAAATTACGTAGCATTTATTTTTGAATGACGTTTACAAGTTTACACGCAATGGATAGTGACTGAGAATAATTTAAATAGAAAGGAAAATAACTAGGGTATTATCTAGATAATTGCATAAGTGTTTGGGAGAAATACATACACCCAACAGTCACATACATATTTCTAAACCCTTACTAGGTTCAATACCGTTGTCATGGGTATCAGAGACTGCAAGAGAATTTTCGGTCTCACAAACACCCAGACCCGAAACAAATATTTGTGGATGGTAGAAAAATTTGTCTCAGTGCGGGGTTCGAAGTCGCGGCCTCTCGTTTCAAAGATTGGTGTTTAACAAGCCAACGAACTCGATCGTAGTTATCCACACATTAAATGAAGACTTTATTAACTACAATTATTAAATCGCGTGCGCTTACTGTGCAAAACGAAGAACTCAAACGTCCGGTAAATGTTAAGCTTTTCCCGTAGTAGTAGCTACTTAATATAGTTTAAAACATCAAAACATTTTCTCTTCCTAAATAAGTACAGTAAATTATAAGGAAACAATGTCATATTCTATCACTTATCATATTCTATCTATACCATGAAACCTGCACGCCTACAAAGTTCTTAGAAATATCTTAGGCGGGTAGTCCGCTAAACCCGCTTTAGAGCAGCGTGGTGGACTAACCAAAACCCTCTCAGTTGTAATGGAGGCCCGTGCCCACTAATTGGACGTATATGGTCTAATGATGATTATGATATATTGCGCATATTTCGTGTAACATCCACTGGCTCAATATAACAGTGACATAAATCAAAAAAATAAGGTGTATAATTTTTATACACTCAAAAGTGCATGATGCGTAAAGCGATGGCACAGCTAGAAAGTGTTTCCGCGCGTTACAAACGCTGTCGCAAGCCGATTGTCGTGCATTAGATGTCAACTGTTCATTAAGTTGTTTGCCATCGAGTGCCGTCCCTACTGGTTATTTATTACATCACGGTTTGATGTCTGTTTTAACTTGGGTCTATGGTGTACCTACCTATGACTATGCGTTGCTTTTTTTTATTTATGCCGACCTGCACTAGGCCAGCGTGGCGGACTAAGGCCAAAACTATCTTGATATAGTGGGACGTTTATGGAACGATAATGATGAGTTTCTCATTTGAAAGTTTTTTTTTTATATTTCTTCAGTATATACCTACATTCTCGAATATATTTATGGTGTGGAATTTCGATAACATCCTATAATTCGATCCCGAGATCTCTATATGCTGGTAAAATGTAACAATTTAATACAAGTCAATAGTTTGTCCAGTTGAAACTCGGCATCTGTAATTTCTTTTTATCATTTCAATCTTTCTTTTTCAATCAATCTTTCTTATCAACCAATAAAAATCGTCTTAATAGCTTTTTCGTATATTAAATCATCTTCCTCACACTAAAATCTAGGGAAAGAGGTTAATCATGTAGACTTTAAACGAACAAACGGATATTTAAATTGGATTATGTTAATATATTTTTACAACGGTTCTGAGGAAACGTATACGTCATAGATTCCAAATTTTGATTTAAAACTGTCATCACTGAACCAGTATTAATTCAGATAAACAAATCTACAAAAATATGTATTTGCGTTATTAGTCACTGACCGCTTAGGCCAGGTAAACGCTTTTAAAAAAAACTCAAGCGATGAACAGCAAAATCATTTGCAAAAATAATGGTACAAAAAACTTTATTCGACATTATTATTACTTAAGTCAGTGATTATCTTTGCATATAAATTATCTCAAATAGCTGCAAATTTATTCATTAATACACACAATTACGGACCAGATTACAGGCTTTCCAAGAAAGAATATTTTAATGACACTTCGCCAAAAGTAACCTGTAGAGCTAAAATTAAGAATGCCGAAATATTATTATATCTAGACAATGAACCTTAAATCTGCGTTACAGGCACCCAAAATCTAATAGACACCCAAAACAAGACAAATCATTCACAAACTAACTATTAAGATTTATCAAAACACGAAATTATTTGAAAAATCATGCCCAAATACGCGAAATTGCGCGGAATGCCATTAATATAACAAATTGCGATTGCGTATCTATGCCGCGCGATGGTGTGGTCCCATTAAAGTCCCGTTGTGGGTCGTGATCGCCTTCTGGCACACTTCGCCGTACATAGCCGTTAGAAAAGGACCGTCTCCTTTTGTTTGAGAGAAGAATTGGGGACGAACAGCCAATGGATTGAACAATAAGCTGTTATTATTGAGATCCAGGCCATGGGAAAATGGATGGATAGTGATGAAAATTGGTGTAAATAAGTAGTATCTAAATTATCTTGAATGGATCATGGGAAAGTCAATTTTAAGAAACATGAAAATCTTTAAATCTTTGAATGTCAAAATAGTAGACCTATGAAAAGACCAGAAAATTTCATATTTTAATGAAACAAAATAAAATGCTAATTGTTACACAAAACTGCCAAACATTTCAAAGAAAACAAAACACTAAACCTCCTTTTTACCACAATAGTAATAAAAAAGTATTCCAAAGATAAACAAAATCTTTTTTACATTTAATTCTGATTTCAAATTTTATCGTCAGAAAGGATGAATCAATAAACGAAAACATTATTTTTAAATGTTAGATTTCTTAAGTTATGAATCATTGCCTATAAGCGGAAAATGCGATGGCCAAGTTACTATTATGAGGTCAAATGTTAACAAATTTAGAAAATGTCACCAAAATTTTTGGAAATTTTGAAGGAAATACTAAGTCAGATAACTTGAATCTTTTAGGCATAAAATCTACATAGATGAATTGATGACATGTTATTCGATTACCAGTATCACATAATAACGACTAATTTTTGCGGTCCTAAAATCCATATTTTTACTAAGAGCTACGTTCCAAAAAAAATAATTCTGTACTCACTAATTAATGATGAAAGTCCAACTAGATAATCTGCCTGCTATTGATTTAAAAAGAAACGAAATAATGAACTAATACTTTGTTACACGTCGAGAGATTTGAGAACATTTTATCTTAGATATAATTTCTTCGCTCCAGTTATGTTATTGTTTACTAAATTTAAATTCTTACAAAAGTCAAGAAAATATTTTATGTCTTCATTATGCTAATTGGCTTAATTGTCCAGTGCTCTCATCGTATATCCACAAGCCCTTAAAGAAACTGGCACACAAACGAAAGTGCCCTTAAAACCGTCAGGCCCTAGCGAAAGTTCGATATTTCTCGTATAAGCAAACGATACCCTGCAAAGATCTAAGAATCTCGCGCAACCGACACTTTCTCCCTCCTGTGTACATTGTTTATTAGTGCACTGCTAAATCATTGTGATGTCTATCTGATGCTAATGTCTCTTTATGTTGTCACATTTCCTGCATTAATTGCTTCAGTGTTAGACAATCCTCATCACCATACGTTACTGTTGTTCTTTACGAAAGTATTAAAGTGTAATTGCTTTTGTAGTGTATTTGTATTTTATATTTATAAAGATGATGAATTAATATAGCATTTCGTGAAAAGTTTTAATTGGAATGCTTGAATTTCGTGAAACCTTATATCTTGCTAAAAGGTTGCTCCAAATAAAAGAGTTCGTTTATGCAATCATACCGTCAAAATCTAAAGCTATTGAATAGTAATTGACATTCATGATACATTAAAGGAGATTTAGGCTTCCATACATATTATTCTCAAAAAGTGAAATATTTTGTGTTATGTTGTAGCATAAATCTTGCGTCACCTAATTCGTGTAACATTGATTCTCCACAATTTTAGAATCACAGCAGGTGCTCAAAATTGAATACTTCCACGATCCAAATAACATTTTCTTTCACTGTATTTTTAAGTAATATTAGTAACATTCGATAGCGGGAGCGCAATTTAATCGAATCCTTTAAGAACAGACAAATTAAAAACATACAAATTCATCAATTTACTATAAAAAAGAGTGATAATAATCGGTGTTTATATCTACATGATTACTTATCTAAATAAGATGATGGGTCCAGTATTATCGATTTACGTATTATGTCCTGTGCAATGGCTTAAAATTGACGATTCAGAAGCACTAATAATAGTTTTGGTTTTCTTCTTCATTAACCCACATACGCCCACTGCTGAGCACGGGTCTCCTCTACCATTGAGACGGTTTAGGCCATAGTCCACCACGCTGGCCTAGTGCGGGTTGGCGGACTACACACCTAAGAAATTCCTAAGAATACTTAGATGTGCAGGTTTCATCACCATGTTTTCCTTCACCGTTAAAGCAAGTGATAATTCAATTTGAATACACACATAACTTTAAGTTAGAGGTGAAGAAAAGTTAGAGGTGTGTGCCTGGGGTTCGAACCCGCGACCGCCGAGATTCTCGACCGCGTGCCTAAACCTCGAAGCCATCACTGCTTGCTGTTTTGGTTTTATCTATTGGTTTTATACCTATCCTACAGGACCACAATTTTATTAGATGGAGTATTATGGATGGGGTATTATTAGGCCCTCATAATAAAAATTTTATATGACCGCGTCTCATAAAACTGACCATATAACCGTTATACGCCTGTCCATTACCGTACCTATACCACGACAAGAAATTTTCACTCCTCGTAAGAGCGTGAAAAATTAATAAGCAAACTATCCCGTCGATTGAGCGCTAATTGGACATGTTAATGGATCTTTTTAGATTAGATCTTAGCTGAATTTAATGGAGCAAACTAAATATAACTACGTTTTTATCTATTTAAATAATTCTTTTATTTTAATGACCATGCGTAATTGACGCAGATTTTAATCATAACTTCTAATACCACAAGATTTAGCTATTAATGCATCGCTATTAAGTTTTAAAATGCTATTATTAGCTTGATGTGTGTAAGTTGATAAGAATGTGGATAGAATTGAACACATAAAAATTTGTAGTCTGGAATAGAATCTATGTACGTACATACAATACGATTCTTCCCATTAAACAAGGACGAAACCATGAAAATACTCTCTTTAATTTTTTCTCTCGTTCCTACCCTGCCATATTAAATACATTTGTGAATTATTATTATACTAAGTAAATATATAAAAAATTACAAGTATTTTGTGTTCCTTATAAACTGGTAGATCGTAAATAATAATATATATATAAAACTTTTCTACATAATAGGAGGCTATTAAGATAAAGATCGAATTAAGTAAAAAATTGCCATTTCTACGCTATTTATAAGTCTGCAATTGTCTCAAGAAAACAATGACAAGAATTTAACAGCGCGTGCGTTTACATCAGGAAAACGAAATCTTATTCGAAGCTGTCTCGCAATAAGAATGGACAAACGAGTCTGGATAAATACTACCAATATATAACTAGGGTTGTCTAACCGTAAACTTAGTATATTGTAACTTAGTTGACTTAGAATGTACTAATTTAAAATTTCTAAAGTAAGTACCAAAGTGTTTGTTTGTGTTTTTTATCCTTCGTCAGTATATATTCAAGAGAGTAGAGGCAGAGGTGCATTTCTGCACCCTTATTTCGCGTAATTGCCATTTTTCGGGTACCTTTTGAGACTCCTAGAACTACAGAGAACTACGTAAGGGAAAAATCTTATAAGCTTTTTCCAACCCGGGACTCAAACCCAAAAATCGTAGCCTATATATTTGTGCAGCAAGACCACAATACAGTTATCTTCGTCTTTAAGCCATATTTATCTTGATCTACACAATTCTAGCTGTTTTACAAACTAAATATTTAAAACTATTTGCATTTTATTACTACCTATATGCTTATATAAAAATCCGGTATGGCCTAACATCTTGACTTCAAGCACAAAAACCTTCTTGACCTGAAAGTCTTATGTAAATATATTTTTGTTTCCTGCATATATGAACTCTCTATGCATTTATGTAACTAATGACGCATCTCTTTATTAGACTTCTGTGAATAAATCTTTCTAATGAATTCTTTTTTCCAAAAGAAGCCCCAAAGGAAGTGGATCTGGCGCAGCCCTGACAGTGTGACGCGGAACGAGATCGATTTCATTATTACTGACAGGCGCCAAATATTCAGAGATGTCTCTGTGATCAACAGGTT
Source organism: Cephonodes hylas (assembly GCA_030295005.1). Classification (NCBI taxonomy): domain Eukaryota; kingdom Metazoa; phylum Arthropoda; class Insecta; order Lepidoptera; family Sphingidae; genus Cephonodes; species Cephonodes hylas. The sequence goes on along the minus strand of AP025374.1, from coordinate 1,555,854 downwards.
CAATACCGGTAGTGATCACCGACTTGTAAGAGGCACTCTGAATATTAACACTAAAATTGAACGAGCGCGTTTAATGAAGTCGACTCTTCGTCCGTCACTGTCCCAGATCGAAGCCGGCTGTGAAGCCTTCCAGCTGGAACTACAGAACCGATTCGCCTTACTGGAAACCACTGACAGCATTGACGACGCCTCCGATAGTCTGGTGCGGATTATTCGCGAAGTGGGCTACAAACACTTTCGACATAAGAGCTGCGGACGTAGGTCTAGGCTCTCTCCTGAGACTCTGGAATTGATGAGAAAACGACGAGAACTATTAAACGCCACACCATCTGAGCGTCAGGTACTAAACCGAGAGGTGAAAAGGCTGATACGGCGCGACATACGACGCTCGAATACCTTAGAGATAGAAAATGCCATTGCACAAAACAAGGGCTCTAAGGTATTCGCTAAGCCACACACCTCCGGTTGTCACCTGACAAAGCTTAAAACCGAACTGGGCACCACCGTCACCTCAATTCCAGAAATTCTCGGAGAAGTCGAAAAGTTCTACGGAGACCTATATGCTCAAAGGGCACTCCCACCTGTAGCTCACAACGTGGATGATCCGCGAGCCAGACTAACCCGTCACTACTCAGACGAGCTTCCCGACATCGAATTGGGCGAGATTAGAATGGCCCTCGACCAACTTCACCACAATAAGGCTCCCGGAGATGACGGAGTAACTACTGAGCTTCTCAAGGCAGGAGGTATACCTGTCTTGAGAGAACTTGTTAAGCTCTTTAACTCCGTCATCCAAACTGGTACAACACCACAGGCATGGAGCAAGAGTGTGGTGGTTTTATTCTTCAAAAAAGGTGATAATGCCTTATTGAAGAATTACCGCCCCATCGCACTCTTGAGCCATATCTATAAGCTGTTCTCGAGGGTCATTTCGAATCGTCTCGCCCAAAGATTCGATGAATTCCAACCACCGGAGCAGGCCGGGTTTCGGAGGGGCTTTAGCACCGTAGACCACATACATACGCTGAGGCAGATAATACAAAAAACTGAGGAATATAACCAGCCTCTATGCCTCGCGTATGTGGACTACGAGAAAGCTTTTGACTCCGTCGAGACCTGGGCTGTTCTGGAGTCCATGCAGAGATGCCTGATCGACTACCGCTACATCCAGGTGATGAGAAGTCTGTACGAAGCCGCAACGATGACCGTCCAAGTACAGAAACACAGCACAAAGCCAATCCAACTGCGGCGAGGGGTAAGACAGGGAGATGTAATTTCTCCGAAACTGTTTGCCAACGCGTTGGAGGACGCTTTCAAGACGCTGGATTGGAAAGGACGGGGCATCAATATAAACGGCCAGTACATCTCTCATCTGCGATTCGCGGATGACATAGTCGTCATGGCGGAATCTCTGCAGGATTTGGAGGAAATGCTCAACAGCCTAGACCGGTCTTCAAGACAAATAGGACTCGGGATGAACATAGACAAAACAAAGATCATGTACAATAGCCATGTTCTCCCGAGGCCGATAGTCGTAGGGAATGCCACTCTCGAAGTTGTCCAAGAATACATCTACCTCGGCCAAACTATCCAACTAGGCAGGCACAACTTCGAGCAGGAGGCAGACCGAAGAATACGGCTGGGCTGGGCGGCATTCGGGAAGTTACGTCATATTTTCAGGTCGTCGATCCCTCAGTGCCTTAAGACGAAAGTCTTCAATCAGTGCGTCCTACCCGTAATGACATACGGAGCCGAAACGTGGACACTTACCAAAGGTCTGGTCCACAAATTCAAGGTCGCTCAGCGTGCTATGGAGCGAGCAATGCTTGGAGTTTCTCTGGCGGATAGAATTCGTAATGAAGTCATCCGCCAGAGAACCGGAGTAATTGACATTGCTCGCAAGATTAGCACGCTGAAGTGGAAATGGGCCGGCCATGTCTGCCGACGGTCGGACGGTCGGTGGAGCAGACAAGTGTTGGAGTGGAGACCGCGCGTAGGCAAACGTAGTGTAGGACGACCTGCAGCACGATGGTCCGACGACTTGAGAAAGGTGGCGGGTAACGGATGGATGAGGGCTGCAGAAGACCGGGATGGTTGGCGCTTTCTAGGGGAGGCCTACGTTCAGCAGTGGACGGCGATAGGCTGATGAGTGAGTGAGTGAATAAATCCATGTGCTATATCGGACTTAATACTTTTTGACGTAAGGCATAAAGACGTGAAAAAGATCCTGATCAAAATTATTTGCCAAGTTTTGAATGAATACTTTATGAGTCATATTTATAATATGTTTTAATAAGTTTTTATAGTTTGATACATCAAGGCTTTTAGAATGAGATGAACTATGAAGAATTCTCAAGTCTATTTAGGACCTAGCATGTGAGATTTGATTTTTCTGATGATATTTTTAAGATACAAGAGATAGTTACAGTAGTACAGAATCTGGTATGTATTTGACAGATTGGCCATGGTTATATATGATTTGGTGTTGTTACACTGTTTTTTGGTCCTATATTTTTGTTTTAACAAAATGTTAAATTGCATAAAAATAATACCTTTCGTTCATAAATGTCGATATTTACATGTTACATAAATATGTTTCGCAAAACGTATTCAGCTAAGCTTTAATTTATGTTATTTACGAGATCACAAAAAATATGGCGTATATACGCTGATTAAATCCACAACACATTTTAATAAATATAAGAGGTAATAGATTCAATCTAAGTAATGTTAATAAAAAGTAATGTAGCCCTCATATTCTCGCGGATGTCGTAAAACTCGAAAAGGTTTTATTAGTAATACTAATAAAGCTTCAGAAGAAAAACTAGTGGAGCTTCAGCATCTATCCTGCGAGTTTCTAGCCCATCCTGTTGAGGAAAGTGGGTTTCAACAAAAAAGTATGTGTATTGAGTTAGGTCGATTTATCTACGATTTTGTGGAACTATTTTGTTGTCATCCGCAATTTTTATACCTTATTTTTCTTATCCGAATTTTTCAAGCATTTTAATATCAATATGATAAGATGCAGATTTTGGAGTTTCTTCCTATGACTAAAGTTTTGTATGGGTCAAAATTTTACTTCTTAACAATATAGTTTTGAATACTCCTTATTTTACAACTTGCTATTAATCTAAAAAATGCGAAGAATTCCACATACATGAAATCGTAACTGTCAACCATAAACAAACAATCGAAAATGGAACAGATTTAAATTTCAAAATCCGAACCACCAGCATTCCTAATCCGAACGAAATCAACCGCTTTTTCACAAAAAATTAAAGAGGTCTTATTTAAAAAAAGAATACAGTATTACATCCTTACCGTTATATCGATATACTGGCACGGAACACAACACTAGCGTCAAATACCGCGGTCGCGTTGGGACTGGCGAGTTGAGACCGTTAACGGGACTCCGTGCCACTTCGGACTCGTTTGACGCACAATGCTTTCCAACTTGTTGGCGTTGGCAGAAGACATGTTTTTATTGTGGGTTTGCCTCGAGAATGTGCTAGAAGTAATAGGGCGTAAGTGACATAAACAAACTCCCTTGAACTCGATTTTTGATGGGTAAACGTTTGATTAGGGGGATTAGCGGAAGTCTCAGAATTCTGAACATTTTTTTTTTCAATTGAGGCAAATAATAAATAAATAAATACACCCAACAGTCACACACATAGTCCTGACCCCACATTAAGATACAAGTCTTGTGTCGTGGGTATCAGAAACTACGAGAGACTTTTTCGGTCTCACAAACACCCAGACCCGAAACAAATATTTGTGGATCACACAAACCTTTGTCTCGGTGCGGGGATCGAACCCGCGGCCTAAAATATATGTAACTTAAACTTAAAACACAGACCTCAGTATAAATCTAAACGCTCTCAATTGCAGAGGAGGCCGGTGCCTAATAGTGAGACGTATATGCTGATGATAATGATGGTGATGAAGTATAAAAACTGTATGCAGCAGTAGATAACCACAGACTGACTTATGATGATGAGAAGATGATGACAAGCACAATAAAATGTTATTGTCCTGATCCAATTAGATACCACTACGAAAGCCTATATAAACCGATATTATATTTTAGCCGCTTGCATTCAAATTTCTAGACTCAGTTTCGTTGGATCATAGTGATATGTTTGTTTTTTATAGGAAACAATAGTCAGAAGCATAGTACAAGTTGTAACTATGCTCAGCAAAAGGCAATACCCGCAACGTATTATTCTTCTGTCTATCCCTTTTCTGGTGCAGGCGTGTATGTATTAGCTTTAAACTGATATGGTATAGTATTTATGTATGTAGAGCTAAAGAAAGTTTCGATTTTACACAAACAGGTTCGGAACGAGTGAAAACGGCGTATGATTCATTTATTACATTTAATACTTGCTTGTTCGTGTTAATGTAGGTGAACATATATTTATAACAAATTACAAGAAAATATTGCCTCGTTTGCTTAGTGGCATAAATTGCGATTCTGGGTTCGATTTCTGCTGTCATGTTTAGCAAAGTATTTTTCAGTTTCTCAAATGAACATTTTAGCAGACACGAATAAAGAGGATATCTCCAATCGAGGAAGCGAAAAAAATGTGTCGAGATAGAAGCATTTGGCGTTTTATAATCTATGCCTACCCCTAACGGGAGACAGACGTGATATAATGTTAATTTGAGAGAAAAGACTGACCTCCGAAAAACAGCTTGCGCCAGTTGTGGGGTCGGGATATTCTCATTTATGTGTAAAATCGCTTTTTACAAATAAGTAAATAAATAAATGTTTGTAGGAACTAAATTTCAGTAAGTACTAACACTTTGCCTAGAAGTAAAATTATAAATGCCTACCCCTTCGGGGAATATAGGCGTGAGGTATGTTTGTTTTGTTTAAAGCATCTGTCTACTAGTCTGTCTATTACGCTTCGACCCCTAAACCGATAGACACAAGTACATGATTGTTGATATGGAGTTAACTATACATAAGGTACTTTTTTTTAAATTGCACTAGCTAAGAGTAAGGCCCAATACCATTTGAAACAACATCATCTTCAATAGCCCATATACGTCTCACTGTTGGGCACGGGCCTGCTTAAAAAATTTTAGGCTTTATTCCAGCACACTGACCTAGTGCGGGTAGTATAAACCATCTCAATGGCAGAGGGAATGATTATGAATTGTCATTTAACAGTTTCAATAATTATAATTTCACTTCATTTCAAATTTGCTCACGGGCTCGAGGTTAAAAGGTAGTGACTATAAAACTTGTATCTATGGGGTAACAATTAAATAACTTGCTTAGAATTACCATATAACATTGGTGGGTGACTGTGAATGGGATTCAGTACACATTTGAAATGTTTTTGAGATCAAAAAATATTTTCCAGAGCCAGAAATATTCTTTTTTTTCTTACTTACTAAGTGATGCCGTAAATATATAATTTAAAAAAGAATTTAAGTAAAAATGATCTGCCAAAAATATATGATTTTAAAGCAACATTCAGGACAATTATTGTCTGTAATAATAAAAGTGTAACAGTGCCATCTGCCGTAAACTACAAAAACTAAACAATGGGCGAAACATCCATTTAGTAAGTCATATACAAACTAGATGGCGCTACATGTTCATGAATTGTATTAATGCAATTTATGAGCTGATTTTCGTTACCAAGTACAAAATCTAGATGGCACTATGGAAAATAAGATAGACGCAAGAAAGGCGAAACCGTATATTAAGCCCTGCACTTCTTGATAGCATTTCTCCTCGGTCGAAGAACCGAGAGTTATAACAAAAAGATGGATATATTAATTATTCCTTATTGCGGGTAACATGCAATTTATTACATAAATGGAATTATAAGTAAAAATAATAATAATATTGGAGATCTAATTGCCGACATAGATGACATAAGCTAGTTCTGTTACAAAATCTTATGCACCCTGGCTGGGCGAGGTCCAACAGCTAATTTACTTTAAAAATGTAAAAGGATGTATAAAGATGGAATTGTTTATTCATGTAGGCACATTCTATGTAAAAAAAACAATCATACACGTAATTCTGACCCCAGACAAGAAACAAGTCTTGTTTATCATCTACCATTGAGAAGTTATAGTCCACTTCGCTGGCTTCCTACGGTTTGTCTAGGTGCGATGATCGAACCAGCGGTCTCTCGTTTTGTAAGCTGGTCACTAACTGCGCTTTGGGGCTATACACAATTTATACACCTCCGATATGTCTATGCGACAAGAAAGCAAGCACTTTCCATCTCGACGCACAATTTGTTTGTTTATAAATATCAGCTCCGATTTTCCACCGTCCACGGCGCGTTAGCGTAATCGATCGTGGCGCGAATGAAAGTAACCGCTTTTGTTTTTAACACAGTATTACGTCGCATTATCATTTCTATGTGATTTATAGATGGGATGTTAAGAATAAAATGATTTATTTAAAAAAAAATAGTTTAACGGTGCAACGACCTTGTGGTCTCGTGGTTTGAGTGTGTGCCGTGCGACCTAGGAGAGCTTTTCTTTTGCTAAATTATGGCTTAAATCCTGGTTAATCTTGAGCCTAAAAATCTTGGTGTTAAAAAACCCACGATGCATCTAGTGTGGATCAGAAGCGTATGTGACTGTCAAATGATTTTTTTTTTCAATTACTCCAATAAAATAATTCAGGTATTAAGTTCACCTTTAGGTACATACATGTGTAGTATGAAGGATAAAAATAATTAATTAATTTTTTTTAATAAAGTTAGAATTGATCAAACGTACCTAACTTCAAAACAGATACCCTGCTCACAAACAAATGATCGTGGGAATACAGCGTTTGATACGAAACCAGTGCATTCCTTAGATGGAATCGGCTCTGCTAGTTGTATAAACAAGTTATAAACAATGAACAACGAGATAGCATCAACAGTTATACAAACGAGAAAACGGTCTCCAACTTAAACAATGTATACTTTACAAAATACTATCTCCTGAGTTTCAAGAAATTCTCATTCGCTGGGATATGATAGTCCACCAAAAACCAAGATTTATTTGCAAGCAATGATTGCGTTTTCCTTAATTAACAGTTTCTATGGCGCCGTTAAAATATTAATGACTAGCTGTTGCCCGCGACTTCGTCCGCGTAGGCTACAGGGTTGAGTTCAGATAGAAAATAAGTTACAGTCTCTTTTACTTCTCATAGTCCTATTTATGCACAAAAATCACTCAAATCGGTTTGGTAGATCCAGAAATACTCATTCCCACGAGAATATTACATTTTCCGAGATATAAAGTATCTTATGTTTTATCCTGATGTATAAGCTATATTATTGTAAAGTTTCGTTAAAATCCATTCAGTAGTTTTTACGTGAAAGCGTAACAGACAGACAGACAGAGTTACTTTCGCATTTATAATATTATAGTATTATAATATTATAGTATGGATATAAATATTAATACTATTATGATCAAGGCTTGGCTTTCTTTAATCGCGCGGTCGAGTAAAATCTCGACAATCCTGGCTTAAAGCTCATCACACATCTCTGAAGATTCGAATTTGTGTTTGTATTAACGATTAATTAATGATCACTTGCTTTTACAATAAAGGAAACTATCAAGGCCAAATATAAGTGTAAAAGAGACAGGTGAACGTATGTATATGGACTGATGATGATAAGTTTTCAGCAATATCAGTCATCAGACAAAACGTAAAAATGTAACTAACTTCAACGTTCATGAAAAAGGCATTAACTTTAATTTACCCAGTAGATTAATCGAAGCAGTAAAAAATTATGATGCAAAATTACCCTAGATCTGCATAAGCGCACCAACCTCATTGTAATACCTGATCCTCGATACAAAACCATCTATTTTTCTACGACATTACTTAAAATATTTTTTGTACGTGTGTTAAATTATCACACTTATTGCCTCGCGTTACGAGTATATCATCTAGACATCCTGGATAAGATACAGTATTATTGTCTTATTCCATTAGAAAATTCTCTATAGCAGAACGGGGTAAGGAATAGTGCCCTTGGCAGAATGTTGGAGCTGAAAAGTATTTATGCCTCCCCTTTGGAGAATTAAGGCCAGAAGGTGTGTATTTAAGTGTTACTAACAGTGAGTTATATTATTTACTTCTTCATCTATTTAACTCTAATAATGAACACTGAAAAATCATACCTGCTGTTTTTATTTCTATCCTAGAATTACCGTTTTATACCAAAATGTTAAACTTAATAAAACTTAAAAAAAAATTATTATCAAAATTTTTCATCAGTTTATACAAACTGGTGTTATTATTTTCTATTGCTCCTCCATCTACAACTTTGAGTGCATTACAAACACACTCATTATGATGTGTATTCAAATTCCCAACCAAGTGACCCAAAAATTTGAATAAAAGAAAATTCAAAACTCACCTGCCGCGATCATTTGTTCGAAGCCACGAGCCGATCTTCAAACACGTCTTCGTTTCTTATTCACTGCATCCGAAGCTATAATTTTGTGCGTGCTCCAATCGTTCCACCCAAAGTCTTTCACAATTACTTTAATAACCCTGTTACTGTCGACATTTGAGTAACCTTCGTCAGGTCGGATCCGTGCTGTGATTAAATTGCCTTAATTTATTCTATTTTTTATGTTGTATCTGAGACAATTTGTATCACGACCAATATTAAGCTCAACAGATTTGCATTGTCAGTTATATAATTTTTTGGTTTCCTTTACTGAATTACTATCATTACTTTTGTTTCAATTACGATGACTCTAATTTTTGATGTCTAGTCAGCAGTTTCTTTGTTTGATACTTTCAGATGCTCTTTTGATGGATAATAATAACTTGTATCTAGAGTTATGTAATGATTAGTAAAAGCGTCACCTATCGAATTATATACATCTGATGTGTTAGGCAACTTATTAATTTTTTTATATCTTCATCTTCCTGCTTAAGTATAAAAATATGTATATGCTAATACTTAGTATTACAATTTCAAAATCCTTTTTAGTAATAAACATTAAAACATATATTCGAGATGTAAGATATTGCCATCTTCGTCTAAGGGTTTTAGCAACACCTCCTAGCAATTATCTTCTGTCCTTGTTCAGTCAAGGAGATTCCTGTACTTTTGTCCTCTTCTTTCTTGAGCCTCAAAACCAATAGCTGCTCTAGGAACTTCTTCATCCAAATGTTTTGTTTATTAACCCCTTCTTTGATTACACCGCGCCCATCTTATGCAACTCTCCGAAGACCAATTTCCTCTTCCATTAGTTCAAAGTGCTTTCATTCAAATAACGACCTCCAGTGATGTATGAAACGATCTGGAAATAAAAGAATTACACACATTTACTTTCGTCAACGTTCGCAATTTTTTTACTTTCATTTCACATTGCGTAATTGTAGGCTTTGTTTGTTATGTAATATCATAGGTTATGATTTCAGAAATGCGATTATGTGCATTTTTACTAAGTATTAGGTATATCCTGAGTCGTGACTAAGACTTAAACCTTCTCAACGATAAAGGAAACTGGTGATGATGATGATGATTATATCGTGGCCTGTCAATATGCAAATAGAAATATTTGACAAATACATGATTTAAATATTATCATCATAATCATAGAATATACACGTCTTCGTACGTAACAACGAACGATAGATTGTCTTAGGGTTTTTTTATAGACAAAAGAGCTTGCGGCTAAATTATGGAAGAATTGATATTAATTTTTAAATAAAACCATCACAAATCTAAATCTAAATCCAGTTCCAGAATCTGGATGAAGGCAATAAAGTGTATCGGGTACAATTTTTAAGCCGCCATATCTGCTGATACTTTTCTGATATATAAATTTCACAATGCTTGACCAGCCTTCTTTCACGGCGTACACTGACGCAGTGGAACCAAAGACACAGTTTAAAAAGTGAGTTTATTGGATTTTTATTATTTGCTTTGTGGCTTTCGATTTTATTAAGGTGATACGGCTGTTGACTGTAATGGCCTTTGCGTTTACTGTCAATGGTCGATTCGCCATAATAGCCGATTTCGCATCACGACTCATAAACAAAATCGTGTCTTATCCTTCGTGAGAAAATAAAATCACAAACAAAAAATATTGTTATGTTATGGTTTCTTAGTATACTTTACAATTACCGTGCAATTTTGGATTCCGGCCTCATTCCACCAGGACGCAAATAAAAAAACATTTCTTGTATAGAATACATTTAACATTAGTGTAAATTTAAAACACCTCTAGTATATATCTGAGCAACATGTTTCATCAATGTGTTTCACTTTGTGTTGGTCCGTGCTCACCCCAGATCAATTTTATATAAAAAATAGTCCTTTGCTGCCTAAAACTAGTCCTTTGCTATTTTTTTTTACAATTATGTTGATTTAGAAGTATATATTGCTGTTATTCGCCAATACTACACTAATAATGATATGTATAAGTATCTTATTTTATTTTTATTTTATCTTATTTTATTTTTATCTTTTACTACACTTTAAAAGAGACAGATTAAAAAGAAGTAAATACTTTTCAGTTTCCTTTTACTTACTTTAAATTATAAGTGAAATGTTAGTATAATGTATTCTACTGCATAATATACTATATTACGAGTAATAAATTCCTAAGTATATTATCAAAAGATAGATCAGATGTGATGCCACAGACAAAATATGTAACAGAATTTATATTACTTCCGCGTCTGATGTGAATTGTAAGGCTCCTTTCTTTTGTATGTCAAGACTTTTAAACCTTTATTTATTTGTAGGATGTTTGATTACTTGCCAAGACTTGTGCCTCAGTAATAAAAAAAAATTGAATACGACTTGCTGTTCTAAAGTGCAAACACGGTTAACAGGGACACGTTGCTTTATTTTAAATTAAATCATCTTGTATTGAAAAAATATTTGATTAAAAAATATTAAATATGATTTTACTGAACTTCTCAAAACAAGCAAGAGTTAGCCAGCTTTTCTCTACATTAATTTGCAAAATTACCTTTTTATTACTGTAATACTTTATTGCGGTTTTACTCATTTACTGTCAATTGTCTGGTTGGCGACTTAGCAAGACAAATTGAAGTGGGCATTATATTTTCTCTACATGTATTAGCACTGAGTGGTTGGAACTGAAAGTGATATTTCTATCATGGCGTAATGTTTTCATTTGCTTTGCTTTAGCGATAGAATCATCATCATCATCATAAGCCCATATACGTCCCACTTTTGGGCACGGACCTCTCTAGCTATGAGGACTTGGGTCTTAGTCAACCATTCTGGATGTGGGTTGGCGGACTTCACACCTAAGAAATTCGCAAGAGCCTTTAGGTGTGCAGGTTTTCTCACGATTACAGTAAGTGATTCATTGTGAATACACTCACAACTTCGAGAAGTCAGAGGTGTAAGCCACTGAGATCGACGGCTAATAATGATATCGAGTTACATTTAGGCGGGTATTGGTCAACATTTTTTTGCACTGAAATCACTTTACGGTTCTAATAAAAAAAACTATACAGAGGATAATTTTTAATTCATTTTTTTTTATTTAATTTGTAATTCAAGCGACAGTCGTATTTTTAATTTTAGAACACATACTGCAGAATTCACACAAACATTTGTAAATTCGCGAGAAATCGTGACAATTTCGCACATTTCTAAGAGTAGAAAAATCTAGAAAGATTGTCTTGTTGAGCACGACTTACGAAGATAGGACTTATCTGTTTTGCGGTTATACTTTAGAACTTTACTTTAGATGTGAAACTAGTACGTGCTTTCCAAATCTGATGAGATTAACTCAGTCTTTGAGTGTGTGGTTTAGTGGTGAATCATACACGGATAGTTAAATAAATATACCCAACTGTAACATCTATCTTCATCAACCCATATACGCTCACTGCTGAGCACGGGTCTCCTCTACCATTGAGAGGGTTTAGGCTATAGTCCACCACGCTGGCCTAGTGCGGGTTGGCGGACTACACACCTAAGAAATTCCTAAGAACTTTTAGGTGTGCAGGTTTCATCACGATGTTTTCCTTCACCGTTAAAGCAAGTGATAATTCAGTGTGAATACACACATAACTTCGAAAAGTCAGAGGTGTGTGCCTGGGGTTCGAACCCGCGACCGCCGAGATTCTCGACCGCGCGCCTAAACCTCGAGGCCATCACTGCTGTAACATACATATTTCTAACCCCCACACTAATATATACATACGAACGTGGTGTTGAGGACTTAAGACACACATATAGATATACGTACGATAGATATATAGACATACATACTATAAGTATTAGATCAGAAACTTCGCGAGACTTTCGGTCTAACAAACACCCAGAGCCGAAACAAATATTTGAACACGCAGTCTATCGTTTCACAAGCTGATGTTCAGTCAACTGCTCCACGAGGCTGTCAAAGTATTTCCAATTTTTGCCACTCGTTCCAACCGATTGAGAGCCTCCGAAGATGTTGGTCGAGGCTCTTTGGTATCAACCCATTGGCAGTAACGACTATCGGAACAATGACGGTGGAGTCAACATCCCACATATGAGTAATCTCATGAGCCAAATCTAAATATTTTTTAGTCACAACTATTTAGTTATACAGTTTATTCTTTCATATACCTACCTAGACTACTAACATATTAGCTTCACCAGCATCTGTTATCAGCACTGTCATTGTGCATTCTCAAGTTTCTCTGTACATTTGTTCTGCACTTTCCATCATTTCATCTTAAATCGTGGGAAATGTAATTTAGTGTGTAATAAAGAGTTTATGGCGTCGGCGGTCATGGTGAATGATTTGCATTGCCAACTTTACAATGGACTTTAAGGCGTTAACAATACAGTTGCATTTCGTGTGACTGTTGCATTTTTCAAAAAATACATATAATTTTAACACGTTGTATGAAAATTGCAGTGGACGGAACAAAATGTGAATTCCTGTTATTAAATACTTTTTTGTTTTTTCTTCGCTTGTATTGACTTTATGAGGTGTGAAATAACATACTTTGTGTTGTAATTGAATAACTGACAATGGAAATACATGTTTGAAATAATAATTATTTCATTCATGTGCCTCGTTTTCTCGCGGTATGAGATCGTATTAGGCGAGTTAGACGTCTAGGTGTCGATTTGGACATTGGGCAAAGTGTAAATATCTTTATTATGTACTTAATGTTCAATATAAGCTTCAAGAAACGTCGATGAATTTTCCCGCATTCTTATTCGTGGAAACAGCTAACGAAATCTGGTTTCAAATATACACTTTTGCTTAACCTTTCAATTAACAGGGATAAGAGGATATACACCTCAATAAAAAAAATATATCCAACGTCACATATCTAGCTTTAACCCCACACTATAATATGAGTCCAGTGCTTCACAAACAGCCATATCCGAAACAAATATTTGTGCATCACACGAACATTTGTCTCGCTAATTGAACCCCCAACCTCTCATTTCGCAACCTACCTAACTCCTCTACTGCGTTTTCAAAGCGACATCACAATATCCACATAGTAAATACGTTCCTTGCTTTCTTGTCATAATTGTCGCAGCCCAAATTCGCGACAAGTCGTGCGCAGTATGTCCTCAATGGAATGACATGATAAGCATTGTGAACGATGAAAGTGCACGGGAAAATGGAGCAAAAACTATAACGAGATTTAACGAGATTCTAATAGTCGTGCGCGAGCGGAATGGCCATTTGTTTAATTGTCATTTGAAGTCTTTGAAGACTGGAAATAGTGTCTATATTTTACGACAAATAATCCTAGAAGAATATAATAATCACCGGTACTTACTAGCCTTTATGGATGTAAAGAAAACGAAAATCAGCTCTGTCGGGAATCTATCGGGGAGGCAGTTTATGATGTTATGTGATGTTTTATGGCAGTGAATGATGGTGATAATAATTAATAATGAATTTTTAAACCTACTTTTCGATGTTCTGTCGCTTTTAGAATACCGTGCAAAGTACTATTTACATTTGGATTTAGCTTCATTGAAAATCTTATACCGATAAAAGGTACGCTAGAAACAATAATTAATTATCTTATTCTCAATAATGTAAGGAGAATAATAATAGCCAACGATAACTAGATGTGATTAAAGATCTCCATAATGATTAATTGATGAAAAGCTTGCATGATAACATAGGAAAGCGACAGCATTTCCCACAATACAAGAACAGTTAAAAATGCAAATCAACCTATAAGAAAAGCAATTGTGCCACTGAGAATACCGTAGATTTCTGCAGCCTAATGATTTGTGTTGAACTGTGGTTATAAAAATCTTTCTACTTAGCGTAGGCTTCCTTGAATGACAGGGTTTGGCCTTAGTCTAGAAGCTAGTATTGGCGGACTTAATATACTGAAATAAATTTTCGAGGAGAAGTCAAGCGTACGGGTATTTTATTCTTCCTTAGTTGTAAAAATACGTCAAGTTTCACTGTGAGTATCCCTTGTTCGTTATGCAGTGATGCTTGTTTTAGACACAGGGTTAAAAATATTTGCAGATGCGATTTAAAATCCTAACCCACACTTCTGATTTAACGAAGTTATGTGTTTATTCTCAATGAGTTGTCAGGTATTTACCGGTAAAGGAAAACGTGATGAAACCTGGGCACCTAAAAGTTCTTAGTGAATTTCTTCGGTGTGTAATCTGCTAGAAATAATATTAATACATAATTATTACGTGACTGTTATTGTAGAAATCTAAAGACAGATTAATTATTACCGAATGACTATTAAATAACTGAGGTAAGAACAAATAAATATTTTAAAAAATAATTACCATAGTTTATATATCTGCTGTTTTACTATTTTAATTTCTTATTTATAATGCTCATTAGTATATTTTGTTAATTTAAAACATATAATATGCTTTTAATTTATTATGTCTGTCAACATAATTAACATGTAGATAATAATCTGGACCGCTTTGAAAACTTGCTTTTTTATTTTCTAAACATCGTTATATCATCGTTGATAGCTTCCGTGGAGCATTAGTTAGACACCAGCTTATGAAATGAGAAGCCGCAGGTTCGAACCCAGCAACGAAACGAATGTTTGTGTTATCCACAAATATTTGTTTCGGATCTGAGTGTCATACTGAAGTCTCCATAGTAGAGATTCTAACTATTTGTATGACTGTTGGGTACATTTTTTATTATGACAAAGTTACTTATTATACAAATTTTAACGTTATCATAGGAAAGGCAATATCAGTTTATTTTGAAATTAATACTTCGAATGCTTGCACACATCTGATGATGTAACTAGATTGACCGAATGTAATGTGAAAAGCAAAATCATTCACAATCCTCCCGAATGATTGACTGAATGGATGTAAAACGCAAAATCATTCGCCATTGGCATCAATATAAAAGCTAAAAATTGACATACAATATTTATATAATGTTATAGCTAACACAAACATATTTCTAAAAAAAATGCCATTTTATAAAATCATGGATAACAGTTTGAATATTGTGGTGAATAACCCTATGTACCGACTATCGTTTAAAATCTCTTTAATATTGCATACAAAGTATAATGTGAAGTAAAACAGTTATTATACAATAATTAGTATTAAACACAGTTTTTTTCTGAGCCAGTGCTTCGATAAGATCTCGTAATGACGGCACTACGTTGACATGGTTTACATGCCACACGATTCTTGTTTTAACTATATTCTGCGATTTGAAACACTGCTGTGGCTGGAATATGGATATGATAAAAGTGAAAGAGATTTTCAGTTATATATGGCGGTACTTCCATAGAAGCCCTAAAGTCTTGCACGTTAATTATGTTATTGCTAATTTGTATTTTGTGGGATCAGGACATTTTTATATATCAAATTGCTTTTGTAGATCGTTATGAGTAGAGATCAGTATGGAAAAACAAAATATTTTAAGCATTTCTAAGTGTCTGACAGCTTCGTGCTCTCGCGGCTCAAGGATGTGCCGGTCAACCTAGACCAGTGGTACCCAAACTTATTTTGTCTACAGCCCACTTTGAGAATAATTTTTTTTTTAGCGCCCCCATTTAAACGCGCGAAACCACAAATAAAAATAAAATAAATATTACATTGTTTATATAGGAATGCTTAAGTAGACCATTATTTATTGAACCGTCATCCTAAAAAAAAAAAAAAAACAAGAACTGCATAGAATGGTCATGTATATTGCGATCTAATACAGTTATTTTTGTCGCTCCTAGCTAAATAAAATTACAAATCACCCCCCAGGCCTCTACACAACGCCCCCATTTTCTTTCTGGGTCTCTTACCGCCCCCCTTGAGACCTGCAGCGCCCACAAGGGGGCGTTATCGCCCACTTTGGGAAAGACTGATCTAGACATACGGGTGGGTCAAAGATTATTGTTTTTTTTACTGTGAAATTCTTAGTAGCATCATGGAGTCTAGATATGGGCTCGCTTGGTACTATGTGATAAGAACTATAATAGCCGAAATATGAGGAGAAATGTATCTCTAGCTTCTTTGAGGGATAAAAGCGCGAGTGTTTGTGTATATAAAAAAATCATGAAGCCGTTTGCAAGCCAATGTTGTATACATTTATTTTAAATAGTCTTCATCGTCATACCAACGTCCCACTGCCTTAATAACTGAGAGGGAATAGGCCTCATGTAGTCAATTTAGAATTTGTTGAACATTACTTACAGAGGCGTTTATGCTTTTACTTAACATGATTTTAATAACCTTCTAAGCAGTGATGGCCTCGAGGTTTAGGCGCGCGGTCAAGAATCTCGGCGGTCGCGGGTTCGAACCCCAGGCACACACCTCTGACTTTTCGAAGTTATGTGTGTATTCACATTGAATTATCACTTGCTTTAACGGTGAAGGAAAACATCGTGATAAAACCTGCACACCTAAGAGTTCTTAGGAATTTCTTAGATGTGTAGTCCGCCAACCCGCACTAGGTCAGCGTGGTGGACTATGGCCTAAACCCTCTTAATGGCAGAGGAGACCCGTGCTCAGCAGAGGGCGTGTATGGGTTGATGAAGAATGAAGAAGAATTTAATAACAGGCGAGTCTATTTTAAATATAGCAACATCTATTACTACACATTGGAACTACAACAGGACAACTTTCCCAAACAACGGGGTTAGGTTAACAAGGCACCATCGAAGACAGGCCAGAGTCGTAAGCCCTAAATCGTGACTCGCTTTCATTTACCGCAAACATTCCTAAATCACAATATAGAAAGTGTAATAAGTGGAAATCTGATAAAATTCATGATATGTGCCATTGTGATCCTTAGAAAGTGGCACATACGACATTTTATTACGCACTGTGCATAAATGGTAGCACAAGACTTGTATGGGACACAGGTTTCTATTTATAGAAGTATTCTCACGACTGTATCCCCAATGGAATAGGCTGAGGTGATTTCTATATTTCTTAAGTCAATATTTTGTCCATTAATAGGTTATTTCCGCTTATCAAGCTCCCTAATCAGGCTGACAACAACTATGCCGAGGCTTTTTATAGACTTTTCTCAAACTGTTATTTCCAACGCCATATATGGCTTAATGCTACTACCATCAGGCATGATTCCAAGCTCTGTTATATTTCTTAAAATTTTATTGATCCTCAAATAAAACTTAATAATTAATGAGCTCGCCTCGGCTACTCATGTCATGTTTAACCAATCATGAAACTCTGTGTAAAGTAGTAGTCATGAATTACACCCATAGAATATAAATCGACCGGTTTGAAATGAAATAATATTTATTGAATCTATAAAATGTCAAATACATCACTTAGATTCAGTCATTTCAAATTTACCACCCTGTTCGGAAGGCAGTCATCACTAGAGAAGAACGGGCAAGAAACTCTAGTGTTGCTCTTTTCCAATCAAGAGATAGCTTACAGTATTGTTACAAAGACTTCATTTCCCGAATTAGATTAATTTGACTTATGTAGTAGGTACAACAGTTTTATAAAACACCAACAATATGCAGCCGTTTTGTGTAAGACTTGGTAAGTGAGGCTTTTTTCTATATTTTTTATAGAGGGTTTTATTTGCATAAATATGCCACCCTCGGAAGGCCTTTTACATGTTCCGCGCTTAACAGCTCGAATATATTATGTTTGAGTAAAGTTTTAATTAACAATAAATTTCAAAATACATAATATTTCCTACACCAATCAGCACTACAATTTTATATGCGAACATAAAACATATAGAAATCGTTCAATTATTGTCGCCAACGAACCACAGCGATACGTTACAGATCAGATTATATCTTTGTTTAATGACGTTCGAAAGTTACAAACGGTGATTTAAATGTACAAGACTGAGAGTTGATTTGAAAGGAAAATGTGTTCCGACAACCACTGCCTTTTATAGAAGCCTTTATGGGTTTCGGCTAAGGAAATTGTTTAAGTAATAATAAAATTTGAGGAGGTACTTCCACCTACTGACTTTTATCCCACGGCATAGTTAGTTCGGCATGGGATAATAGGATGGTAGGCTAATATATATGTATATAGGTCTGTATATTTGACTGATTAATACAATTTTGTCGGGAAATTTCCGTGTCGATTAAAATTTAATAAAGATTTTAAATTAGGAAATACTCAATAGCAAAAATGAGTCTAAAAAACCAAAAAGAGATCGACTTAAATATGAGAGAAAAAAAACTAAATCCGTTACGGTTCCTGGGAGAATACATGCTTTTAAGTTATTTATTATTAAAAAACTAAATAAATGTAAAATCGCAGGCATTCATAGGAATCATCAACACAATCTTGTAGAACAAGCAAGTTAAATGCTATGTAACCAAAGATAACTAAATAGACAACATAATCCAAGCTTTTCTATCCCACATGACGCCGCACAAGATGTCATAAATATTTCATATCGCATACAACGTAAATCTGCGGTTAACATTATGCGGTTTTTGATTATTTTTTTCTTCCAATTAATTCCTGTTAGATCGCTAGAGAATTTGACGCTAGAAATTCCCAAGCATAGTACCTCTTTTCTTGGCACTTCATTTATAGTGTTAAAGATCTTGAGTCATGGTTATCAGAAACTAACACGACAGTATTAAATAAATACGGAACTTTTAATTAAAAATTTGACTTAATTTATTTCGTTGTTTTTTTTTAGCATGGGTAAGTTTTGTAAGACATTTAGTATCTAAACCGCATGTACAAGGGTGAACCCGTGTCGTTAAAATATACAATGTAGGTTACATCTATCGCATAAAAGTAAGTGAAACATTGCTTTCTTGACATACCTTAAAATAAATAGTAATGTTATTACGGAAAAATATAACGTTAGTTTTAATCACACTATGAGCGAAAACAAAAATAAACATATGCCTTGAATCTGGATTTAAGCGCTTTTCGCGCTGATGGTAAATTTAAATGTATTGTTAATAATTAATTTATTATCCTAAATTATTTCATTCACATTTTTTTAAACAGATCACTGAGGCTCATTATTTTTAATTTTTTTTACTTATATAAGTGGATTTTTAAATTTATTTAATATCCTTCTTTGATACACAAATCAATTAATAAAAGGAAGCCTAGGTATATTCAGCTTGAAAAAACAAAGTTCAAAACAATATTTCTTGCAAATTCCCTACGTTTTACCCCATAAAAAAATCCTATTAATTTCTTCATAATATATAAAATCAAATTACCTTTAAATTATCACTCCAAGTATAGCTTTCCCGATTCACTGCACTATAAGTTTTCGAACAAAAACTTTGCAATCAACGACCGTGCGTCACTGGCTTAGATGGTGTAATGGTGCGACAGACTGCAAACACTACACTGATCGCGGTACATAGCGACATAACCAAAAATGTACTTTATTTTGTAGTGGCTAAAGTACAATTTGATGTGCACATCCTATGGCAAGTTGTTGGTAAAAGCAATTTTTTAGCAATGTTTTTATATATAATCCCTTCGATTGATGAAAGTGAATGAAAAAGTTACGCCGAGGTGCGGATTAGGGTTTTCTAGTAATAGTTTAAAGTTTATAGAAATTTTATACGTATAATTTATACAGTAAAAAAAGTTTCGACATAAGTTTAAGGCTCGCGATATAAAGGTTTCAGGTATTCCCAGAGTATATTTCCATAAAAAATCCCTCAGTACTGGCAAAAAATTAGCAGTGGGGTTGTGAAGACTTTTAGGGTTAAAATCGCTTACACTGAGTTACCACCACAATATATATTACGTATTTAACGGTGGACGAAAACATCGTGATATAAATTATAAACTGCATTTCTCAGATTTGGCTATTCTGAAATAATACAAAATTCATTAGCGCAGTCGACTAAATCTTAACATCTTAAAACTGAAAAATAGGACCGTGCCCAGCACTGGGACCTTTAAGAGCTTATGACTGTCTGGATTGTCAAGACAAGCGTAAATGTATTGCTATTTGCTGCATCTACTATTATTATTGATTGTTGCATTAAGTTTTTTTTTTATATTTATGTTTTATTTTTTATTCTTCTTCTTCTTTATGTTTTATTTTTTATTGTAACAATTGTTGGCTAACCTAAATAAATATATTTACCATCATTTCACTTAACCTAAAACCCAAAATAATACCGGGATTCGAACACGAGACGTCTTTATTGCAGTCGTTGCACTAACGGGGCAGTCGATTTTTTATACTATTTTATTTTTACCGTCTATGTAACAGTCAATGATTTATGCATTTTTTTGTAAAATAATTCAATTATATGTTGTGCGAATGGTGTATGGTATGCGGATAATATGTCGGATCAACATACAAAGATTAATATGTGCGTGCGCGACTCGTTTCACTGCAATTATCGCAATTTTGGCATTTACACGTTCACGTACGTTCGATATTGTGTAATATTTGTTTCTTATCGATCATTTTTTGTATAAAAATCTTGATGTGGTTATGATCATATTAGTGATAGCTTATGCGCGCGGTTGAGAATCTCAGGGATCGCAGGTTCACACCGCAGGCACACACCTCTGACTTTTCGAAGTTGTGTGCACAATGAATTAACACTTACTTTGATGGTGAATGAAAACATCGTTATCAAACTCTACTCACGTATTTTTTTTTAAGAAACTTCTTTGATGTAGTCCACCGACCCCCACTGGGCCAGCGTGGTGGAGTAAACTATGTCAATGGTAGACTTGGCCCGGGGCAAGCGGTATACCTATGTAGGCTGACAATGACTGAACATAACATTCTTTGTATATTGATGTTGTTCATATTATGGTTTTAACAGCGTATAAAAAACCGCGGTTAATCATTCAAATTTGGTGTGGAGAAAAAAAAATTGAATCGATTTAAAAGTTAATAAGTCTATGAATATATGTGTGATATATTATGATCTTGAGGTCTCGAGATCGATTCCCGGGTCGATCGAGTATTTGTGGCTTTTACAGGAAGAAAACCTCAATAGCAGCATAGCATTTGTATTTAAATTCGAAAAACGACAACAAACTCCCAATGTAGTTAAAACTAGTAAGTAAATGTACCATGATTAGGGGATTCGATCCCGGTCGATTTTTGTAATCCCGGGATTTCGGGATTAGGGACCGTTCAAGTATTACGTAAGCAGATTTATTACAATTATTTACCCCCCCATCCCCCTTGTCAGCAAAAGTAAGCAAAGCTCTTACCCCCTACCCCCATGCTTACGTAAACATTTTTCAATTAATGTATTGTTTTTTTAAATATTGTAATTATAAGGTTATAATTATAATTTTAAAAATAAGAAAATAGATTTAGGATGGAGAGATTTTACTGATATGGTATTCAACATAGAGTAACAAAAATATTATAATCTTACAAACATAACAAACTTGTTTTAAATTTTTGGTACACATATTAAATTCAAATTAACAGTCTTCAGTCCATGAAACCCGAATCCATGATTCTAAGTTTTCGATGACATTGGATTGCTTGGATTGCTGCTCAGTGTTGTAAGTCTGCTCACTTTCTTCCGATTTTGGAATGTCTACGTCGTTCTCATCGAGCCATTCAACATCATGGTGCTCTAAATTTTGAATAATGCACATCAGTTCATTAGCACGACGAGCAGCGACTCTTACAGGTCTAATTTTCCTATCAGTGTGCGTGTTTACTTTTTTATGGATCTTCTCGATGTGACGATTTAGTGACTTGACGGAAGCATGATAAAGACCACACGTTTTGCATGTTCGACTTGATAGCCTCAATTTTACCGTTGGACAAAAATAATCGTAGGGCATTTGCAGGAAATCTTTGAGTGAAGCACTTAAGCGTAGAGCTAAATTGACTGGAAGATTAAGAAATTGTCCTCCTTCATCCAAAACCAAGTCATTAACTGTTTGTTTTACTTTTACAGGTGGTGGAAGAAACCTGTTGTCTAGTAATCTAAATAGGCCACTTCTTGGACGACAGCATTCTGTATTTTTACATTTTACAATTTGAAGCAAGTATTGGCTTTCACGTACATGTTCTGAATACCATTTAATGTCTGGAAAATCAGGAAGATCTTGATCACCTGCCTCAACATATTTTGCAGTAACATTATAGCCATCAATTACCATTGAACTCCATATTTCAGCTAATACAGTTCCTGCGAATTCGAAATTAGATCTTTCTAAATGTTTATCAATTGTAACGCCACGTTCATCCAAATGAGACCCAAAATGGTCATGAGGCAAAATTAAACCAGCCAGTTCGCGACTAAGAGGAGCCATTCTGCGCTCTACTCTGTTATACGCACTTCTTCCAGGAGCATTGGTAGCTAAAAACAATGCATCGAGATTATGTCGCTTAAAGTGTTGTATAGCAAACCCTATGACTTTTTGATAACGCGGATTTTCATCTGGCCCTCCATCAACCGTCATGATTACCACTGGTTTTACTAGTCCATTGTCAGTTTTAGCTAATGGTCGAAACTCTTCAAGTTCGAGAAGCGTCTCGAAATCCTGAGCATGAGTATTAGCAGTAGATGAACTATGCTTTCCACTTCGAATAGCGATATATGTTGGTCCAGAATATCCAACGGCTTGCGGTTGTCCTAGCATACTGGAAGTGATTTTGATACCAGCATAAACAGATGGTATTAATTTATGACGCTCAGCGATTACCCAATCGTGATCAGGCAATTTGACTCTATATTCCATGTGCATTAGAAGAGGTGCTTGCTTATTTGCCGCAGTTACGCCAATAGGGACTCGAGCTTTATCATCTTGAGATATGAAAAATACTTGATCTGGTCCAAGTATGGATGCTATGTTCTCTAAATAATTAATTGATGTTTCAGCGAACTTGCTATCTAAGTGGCTCTTGTGAAGATCAGTTTGAGCCCGGATGAGCTTAACAGGGACTGTCGATACATGTCTTCGTCCCTCTACAGAATTAGATTTTCTGGGAATCAAACGAAGATATGTCCCACTGCGACTAATATCAAATCCTATTTTACGTAATTCTTGTGTGAGTTCATCAAGAGTTTTTACGCTGCGAATAGATTCCGTTCGTCTTCTATCATCTGCTGCACTCCCAAATAAAGCTATATCCGCAATTGTTTTCAATAGTAATGGTTGATTGCTTTCAAGATTAGGACGTCCCACTGAATCCCTCAGAGATAGTCTTTTTTTTATTTCTGGATTTTCATGACAAATATCTTCTAACTTTCTTTTTATACCATCCCTGTGTTTCTTCTGGGCAACTGCGTTTTGAACCTTTCTGTTTAAAGACTGTTTTGCTGTTTTTATTTCGTCGCGCAACTTAATGATCTGTTTATCAACTTCAGCACGGCTTGGCATAGTATCTCTGGCAGAATACAAAGCATTCAGATTTTTTTCGAGTAGAGCAATCTTATTTTTCATAGCTTCCTGAGAAGGTTTTGCTCTCTGTTTATCTGCATTTTCATTATTTTCGCATTGCTGTTGTGATTCATTACCGGGTTTTATTTTATCTTCTTCCTGTTTTTTAATATTTGAAGCTGGCTGTATAATTTGTGTTTTTTCTGCAGGTTTATAGGTAGTCGTTGCCTAAAAATAAAAACTTTCTATTAATTATTTTCTTATTAAGCTGCATAAATACAAAGTATGAAATAAAAACAGCATTTAAATATTATTTAAAGACCTTAAATTTATTATTTAAAGGCTAAAAATAATTATTATTTAAAGGCTTTAAATAATCTAATCTAATCGAATCGAACCCATCACATACAGAAAATTAACACCTGTATTTTGTGACCAATTGACGGAATCAATCATAAAAAATCCATACTAATATTATAAATGCGAAAGTAACTCTGTCTGTCTGTCTGTTACGCTTTCACGTAAAAACTACTAAATGGATTTTAATGAAACTTTACAATAATATAGCTTATACATCAGGAAAGGACATAGGATACTTTTTATCCCGGAAAATGTAGTATTCCCGTGGGAATGGGTATTTCGTGAACTACCAAAGCGAATTGAATGATTTTTGGTATAGAGGTTGATAGGGCTCACAGAATTAACATGGAATAATATTATCCTGGAAAATGTATTCCCGTGGGATAAACATGTTATAAATGGGAAAATCTCTCTGCACTTAACCCTAGAGTCTACGCGGACGGAGTCGCGGGCAAAAGCTAGTAAATCTATATAATGAACATTACCTCTATACTTCGAGATAGGCCATAATATTTTGTAATCATAAAAACGTCTAAATTATTGTTACAAAATGTAAAAAGAAACTTCTTGGCGACTTTTAATATTTCTAGTACTCAAAGGTACGTAAAATTATTTCGTCACTCACCTTAGAAAAAAAATGTAGTAGATTGGATTTATTCCTAGTCGCCGCTTGCAATTCTTCTTCAATTCTCTTAGATACAATAATATCTAGTTCCTTGTCGGACTTTGCTTGTAATTTATAATTGCGCCACACTTCGTTAACTAATTTTTGTACATTTTGTACTTTCGTACTTGTATGAGATTTCTTAAAACTTTCAAACAATTTTTGGTATAACTTGGATTTGTCTATTTGAAACGACATCTTATTTAAACATTAAACTTTAGCTAATGGAATCAACAGTAACACAAATGTTAACTTGTTTTGCTATGCTTACAATACGTCTACTCGCTATAGGATCCAAACGAAACAATACACTGATAGAGGAAATTTAGGCAAGTGAATAGCGCGCGGTAATTCCCCTACTCGGTTCTAAAGCGAGTGCCTAGCCGTATGCATTATTTGCGGGAATTCCCGAAAATGCGTTTTGATTTCAAGCAAAGACAATGTAGGGTTGCCATTCGGTAAAAAAAAAATTACTACCGATGACGTAATCATCATCTAGACTCCCCTGCCCCCCATGTCATCCAAAATAAGCAAAGCAATAACCCCCCCGCCCCCTTATAGTGCTTACGTAATACTTGAACGGCCCCTTATCAACAGTTAATCCCGGGATCCCGGGGTAGTCCCGGGATTGTATTAGTTATAAAAAGTGGTAACAAAAAGAAAGTAAAGCATTTTAAAATAAATCTTTTATTTTAAATCTTTACTTAAATATTAAAAAATAAAACAAAATTATAATTTCTTCTGATAAAATAAACAAACTAAGCCCTTTTATCTAAACAAAGAAACGCCATTGTACTATAAAAAAGACCATGCAACAGAGATCAATGTATTTTAAATAAAATATAAATATAGGAACTATAAATTACTTATTTAACCCACGAAAATAAAATCTTAGAAATAACAACGCATCCAACGTCTCATCCGAAAGCATACTTCTTAATTTGTGGCATATGTAGAAGCAGAAAAAGCGCGTTCAGACTCGATGGAAGTTGGAGGAATCGTCTATAAATTTTTATAGGTCTTCTCCAAATTATTGCCTCGTGTAAAACTAGCCTCAGAAAGAGTAATTTCTTGTTTAATGATCTTAGAAAGCACATTTTTATTGATTTTTATTATAAATATGTCAATCCCGAAAATCCCGGGATTTATTAAATTTAATCCCGAAAATTTCGGGACTGAAATATGACCGGGATCCCGGGATCCCGGGCTTCGGGATCCCGGGATCGATACCTCTAACCATGATACACCTCTGTCTATCCCTCTTGGGATTCCGGAGTGAGTATATGTATGTAAAATTTCTATAGAAATCTTTCGACTTGCACACTTCACTCACGATCAACGTGCTTGGAACTCATAATTTTTATAGAAATGTCATGTGTGTGACGAAGACACGGTCGTGATTTATACAGTGTGACGGGTGACAGAATATTTTTCTCATTGTTACAGGCAGATAGTATGTGAATGAAGACTATTGTGGATGTCGACTTAAAGTTATAAACGACATACAGAATGACTGTCATCAAAATTTTTAACGACAGAACAGTATAATTACTAAATTTTTATGAAATATTTTAGTCGCTTAGAAGGTAAGTTCCGAAATTAAAATAAACATAGTCTACATGAGACAAATAAGGAATCGAAATATAAATTTGTACATTTTCATCCTTAACTTAATGGTACTTGAAATATTATTTCGACCTCGTGGTCTGTTGTTTCATGCATGGGCTGTGTGACCTACAGATCCGGTTTCAATCACCGGTTCGGGCTGTGTTATTGAGTTTTTCCATTGGCAATTTCGCAGCAGCAGCAAGGAGTCTGGATATATCAGGAAAAAGGGACTGATACACAGTTGGCGAAATATGGCTACAAAAATGACTACTGACTTCAAGGAATGCAAGCATGAGGGGTTATACAGGGTGTATTTAGACTGTGATCGAAAACTCAGGCAGGTAATAGCGATAGTGATTACAAACCCCCTGGCATTAAAGAAAATCCCGACAAAAAATAAAATTTTTGAGGTTTTCCATACAAACCACATACTTTTAACACCGATGGTTGTATGGAAAACGTAAAAATTTTTATTCTTTGTCGGGATTTTTGATATCGCCACTGGGTTTGTGATCACCCTCGCTATTACCTGCCTCAGTTTTCGATCACGGTCTAAATACACCCTGTATGTATGAATATTATTTCTGTGTGTTTTATAATAAACTGTTATTTTAATATTCCATAACGATATATCCACATCTACTTCCTTTTCATTATTAGTTTCGATAGCTTTGAGTTTCAGATACAAGACTATGTCACACACACTCACAAATAAAAAAATACTTCAGAAGCATTATTAAGTCAGCTGTATTTCAAAGGCTGCGAAAAACATAGCCTAATCAAGGTTAATAAGTCATGAGTTTATCATTAGGCATGGCTCGTGAATGCAAATTTCGGAAGGAGCGTCACAAGAAGACATTAAACAACTATTCAAAGCAGCAGACCGTGGATAGTCTCCTAAAGTTAGTAAAGAAAAATACAAAACAGACACATTAATCTAATGACCTAAATTGTATAGAATATTTATTTATATTTTTAAAAGAATTTATGCTCTGCTTTGCATAACCTTATTCCAAGATCATAATCAGCCTTTATGCGCCCCAGTGCTCGATAAGGGCCTCTCCCACAACTGGAAAGGTTTTGATCTCAGTCCTGAGGGAGATCAAGAATCTATCAATTGGAAATACTGCTCAAACATTCCCCCTTCCGATAGTATTCCGCTATCTAAGCAATATCTTTCAGCCAACTCTGGAGTAAGTAAAACCTATTGCTATGTTTTCAGTCGACATTGGTTTTAATTGTAGTTCTTTTTATTGTGATCAATTCAAAAATCTTAGAAGCGTTCGTCTTAGTAGCGAGCTTATTGACATTTTTCGAGTACATTCCTAAAGCCCGTACTGCTGCTATTCCTGTAGGAAAGACCCAATAACACTTTGCCTGACCCGAAAAACGAATGCGGGACCGGCAGATACTTGTGCTGCGAAATCGAATGGTGTCGCCTTTTATAAGTATGAAAGTAAATATAAAATTCACTCATTATACAGGGAATTTGCCAAGCAGTGGGACGTTCATATCCATTTATTATTGAATAGAAAGAAGACTGACTGCCTCGTGGCCTTGCGGTACAAGTATGTGCCGTGCGGTCTAGAGGTCCTGGGTTCGATTCCCGGGTCGGGCAAAGTGTTATTGGGTTTTTCCATTAGGAAATTCTCAGTGGCAGCACGGAGTCTGGAAATGTGCCCGAAAAACGGCAATAGGCTCGCCCCCTATTACGTGGGACTGAAACATACCTGGCGAAATGTGGGTGCTGAAATGCATCTCTGCCTACCCCTTCGGGGAATATAGGCGTGAGGTATGTTTGTTTGTTTGTTTTAGAAAGAAGACTGCACTGGGATTTAATTTAATTCATAGTGCTTGAAAACTTATTTCGCGTCGGTTCTCCTAGATGTTTGTATCTACTATTGCCTCAGTAAAGCCGGTTCGTTTACATAATTAGTCAAGCTAAGCTACAGCGTTGATCTATTTCTCGCATATGCAGTTTATAGTTAATAAATTACTTTCAGTTACCCGTGGTTTCTCTTGCGACGAAAAATTATACAGGTATCTTCATGGAACTAAGAATTTATTTGAGATGAGTTCTGTGTTAACGTCTCTGGTGTACAAAATACATATAGTATGTTCAAACCAAAATGCATATAAATTAGTTTATTGAGCATTGGTCGGCCTAATTTTATAAGTAAAATGATTTTTTTCCTCAAAGAACCTATCTATGTATGTCTCTCACGTCAAATTCATCAAATTTAGTTCGGCCGTTATGACGTCAGTATAACAAACAGACAATCATAAAGACATAGCTATAAGAAAGCATTTAGCGTTTTCTACACTCGCACCTACTCTCATTAACCGGCGGGCAGACCAATAATTTACATTCAATGCAGGCCCTGCCTCAAATGCTTCGACATTTAGCTTTCCAGTACTTAATATGCAGCATTCACTTTCACACAAACAGTCGAGACTGTACCGCACAGGTAATGAACTCGTAAAATTGTTTAATCTTATTAATTCCGTATCGGTTTGATTCTGTGATTTATGGGAATTGTCAATTCGATTCGTGTTTAACAGCGCCATCTATTGAACAATGTCTGAATTAAAAAATGTTTTATTGTCAACTTAAGACTTAAAATTTAAGACAAAAAGACTTTATTGTATTGATACATGTAAGTTTTTTTTTTACTTAACATTATTAATTGTCGGAAATTATGGCATTAAAGTTATTAGTTACAATATACAAATAAATAAATTACGGTCTAGTCAAATATTGTGTATAAAAATGAGGTTAATCAAAGCTACTAAATACATAATTATATTTTTTCTTTCATGATTGTTTTATAATTTTCTACTTCATATAGTTCAAATCGCGCCATCTCTCGGCTCATTGTATAAGGTCGTATAAACTTTCTAATGGAAATAGAGAGTTTAGTATTTTAGGTATCAGTTTACGCTTGCATTACTAGATGGCGTTGTATGGTATTTGTTTAAAAAACTCAATTTAAATAATATGTATTTACTACAATGATTTTTCGTTATATTATAAGTATTATTGAATATTAAGATTTAAGGGTCTTAAATGACGCATAAAGTACTTTATATATCCACTTAGCTTTCTCATTTACATAGATAAAGAGTTAAAAATATTTCTTTATTCTTTCGTTCATAAAATACCAATTAGTGGTTTCCATATTAAAATCCAAGCGGATAACGTTAATAATAAGACCCGTCAGATTCCGGTTGATTACCAATAGGTATACATATTTGCGGTGATAAATGAGTACTCAATTTTATCGATTCGTTGAATATAATGTGATAAAATGTTCTAGAGATTTCTGTTAAGGCAAAGGGATGACGTTGCCTGTATGTGATGATGTTTTAAAGGATCGGTATTAAAAAAAAAAAACAATGATACCATTTATTACCACAATAAATGGAACTTAAAGTACAAATCCACGTTTAATGTTACCCGACGTAAATAACGCAATTTGAACTCAAAACACACCGTGTCCATTATCTTTATAAATAAGAAAGTTTGGTAATAAGGCTCGCGGAAAGTCGACGCCCGGCCCGGCCCTTCAACAAAAATCGTAAAAGCTGAGGGGGATTTAATTAAATTATTTGTTTAATTATAAATTACGCACATTCGCTAATGGACTCCGGGTTTTATGTTCAGTTGCTTTTTACATTTCATTCGCTGTGAAGGAAAGTTTGATACTAAATAACGCTTTTCATCTCTGCAACACCTAAGGTTCGACTGGAAGAGAATGCCTAAGGCATTAAGTCCACCTTTACATTGTCTATGTAAGAAGTGGAAATAATTACTTAATTCAGCAATGGCTACTTAAGCTTCTGTTAGAGCAGAGGAGTGTTGGAATGGACATCACGCTTAGGTAAAAGTAGTGTAAGACGACCTGCAGCACGATGATCCGACAGCATGAGAAAGGTGGCGGGTATGGATGGATAGGTAGGTACTGCTTAAGACCGGGATGGTTGACGCCTACTTGTGGAGGCTTTCTTATAGCAAGCCATAATCGTTCGGAATTGAATCTGTGTGTTTATGCGCTCAAAGAGTCTTGTTGTTCATATGTCGTGAAAATTAAGATCTAAATTTTGTATGGTTGTTATTGGGTGTATTTATTTGTTTCATTAACTATCTCAAGAATCATACGACGAATCGACACTTGATTCTCCTCTCATACCATAAAGTATCTACAACCTACACTGCTCTAAATATACAAATAAATCCATATATGTAAGTGTATAACTTCACTCTCAATTTTCCGACAGAGCCGCGCAATCAGTTAAATTGGCTCGCCGACAACTCATCACGCAGACGAGTGTTTCACGTTCAATTAATAATTTCCAATACACCAAACGGTTCTGTTAACACTTGAATTTTTATTGCATACGCCCTGCGCTCGACGACCACCGGGTTTTAAAATACATACAACTAACGGGATATAAATAAATTAGCATATTAGCAGTCTTATCAACAAGACCAATCTCTTCTAGACAATCTTGCAAGGAGGGTATGTTTATCTTCACTGTTTAACTAAGAAAATGAATTTATTACTTAGAGGTTCGGTAAAGATCCTTAAAACATCAACAAACACGTCCTCTATTCTTTGAGACTAAATATAGATCGGAGTAGAAATATTATTCCGTTTAGGGAAAAATATATACGCTAGAATATCTACCAAGATTAGAAAATAAATAAAAATCAAACGATTTTATAATGGTAAACTGGCAGGCTGCAGGACTCTTCAGAGATATTTTTTGTAATTCATGTTCTTAAACATGATTCAATGAATGGTCAGCGATGTAACTTTTTCATATTCTCCAAGTCAAGAGAGACAGGTTTATTTATTTATAAACTCTTTATTGCACACAAAGAAATAATATACAAATCAAATAAACAAAGAGAAAGAAGTACAATTGGCGGTCTTATCGCACAAGGCAATTTTTTAGAGACAACCATTAGATGGATAAGAAGAAGTGATAGATGGGAGGGTAGAAGTGTGTACAATAAAAATAAATATATTAGGTACATACTTACATACATACATACAATACATCCATACATACGTACATACATACATACATACATACAAACATAAATACATACAGGTTTATTATTTTCCAAGATTTTTCTATATCGAATACACCAGATGTAACCAAAAGGAACTCCCGGCCTTAACTAACAATACGTATTCGGTTAAAATCCCACGTCATTTGTGACGGACAGTGAATAATATTTCCTCACCCAATCTTAGGGCTGCTCAACAGAAAATTACGAGTTTATCAAGGTGCTTCTATGTGAGCGAACACTTTCGTTCGCAACTGCCAACCCTTTTCAAAAATATGACATTATCTATTTACTAAGAACTGTTTTCGCCCTCCAAACATAAGAATGACGGAAACGAGTTTATGTGTTACGAAGTGTGTTCACTTGTGGAGTTAGAAGCTTTAATTATAATCTTTCCTAATAGGCAAAAGGATCAAAGGAGATAGAACAATTCAAAATGTTACTTTAAAGTTGTCGTAACTAAATTCATCGGTGTAGTCTAGATTACCTCAATTTTGGTACTAAAAAAACAAAAGTGAATTTGATAGTACGTTCCTGTGTTCGTTGGTTTTTTATACGTTTACGTTTAAACTTATGAGTTGATGAATTAAATAAGTATTGTTTACCAACTCTTTCTTTTTTTTTTAAGTTCAAATCTATTTTTCTTTTCGTACAAATCACCTAAGAAAACACTAGGTTTAAAAGAAAGAAATATACGAATAACCGTACTTTATTGTAGTAAACACAATCAGAATTATGATTTCGATTTCAACACCTAATATCTGATTTTAGATTGCCATAGAAATCTAAAATGCCACTAGCTCATATATTCATTTTCCACATATTATCAACCTAATAATTCTGCCATATTCTGTCTAAAGACACCTCTGTTCAAATGAATTCCCAAGTAAAAAAATATATTTCGTTTTTGTCTCATGTGTAATACCTTTATAAATCCGCAAGTGTAAGAACAAAAAAAGGTTGAAAAGAGTATTACATACTTCCATTGTGTCTATAATTAATAGCTTTTCACGGGCTATTTTATGCGGAATTTTAGGATTTGTTACTTACGGAGAGCGGTTACATACTATTTAGGCTCGTTTTGTTCCCAGTTCTGGGTAAGGCCTACCTTTAGTATTAACAAATGTAAATAATATGACACGAGCCTTAAAGCAGATGACGACAATGGATATAAAATAAATAATAATACACCCAAAAGTCACGTACATACGTGCATGTATAATTCTGACCCCAGTCTAGGGTAGAAGTCCTGCAGTATCAGAAACTACAATACTTTACGGTTTCAAAATAAGACCAGAAACAACATACCTACCTACATTTTGTCTCGGTGCGAGGATCTGTAGTTTCGCAAGCTGGTATCTAGTAACAACTACATTTCTGATTAACACAACGGCAATACATACAAATTAAGTCTTATACAATGAAATCATCAATACAGTAAATTTACCTTTGCAGAATAATCAAAGTAACCCCTCCACACACGACCCGAAACATCTTAAGCTTCATAATACATTAAGTATAAATCACAATACATCGTTGAACGATAATGGAGCTCTTAGCGCTTGGCAACAGTTTCAACATTACAATATAATCTGATACATTATAAAATCAATAAACACATGAATGTATGTAGAGGATTATTCACACTGACGTGAAGTGAGCGATATTGAGAAGATTAGTGTATCAAATAAATTCATTTTCAGTGTGAGGAATTTTATGTAGAAGAGCCAATAAGACGCGTGGTACTTTTAGAAATAGATTAAAGATTAACTTGATGAAAAGTATACTTAAATTTGCATTAAAGGCCCTGAGAGTAAGTAAATTTTAAATAATCGTGTTAATCTAGTTTGTATAGTTATAACAATTATGATGTGAAATTAAAATTTAGTATATCTTTAATGTACTGCACTACAGGTCTCGAGTTCTATTCCCAGGTCGATAAAGCCTTAAGGTATACGTTTATATGTATATGTTTCTATACGTTTTAATTATGTATATATTGGTACCATTGGCAGTGCTTCCATAGAAATTCAAAAGCGTTACATGTTATCTTGTAACGTGATGTTTAAGAGTGCTCAAATTGATATTTGTTTAATAACGATATAAAGCTTTAAAAAATTTTCCTCAGAATTTTGAAAGGCCAACTGGGCTGTAGATGTACCGCCACTGGTATATACTACTTATTTATTTTAATCATACTTTTCCATTACAGAGTGCGAGATATTTACGCTATGGCAGCTTTCAATCCTATTATCCAGAGCCACAATTACCCAAAAATTGTTAATAGCACAGCTCGTTGATTACACCCAGCGCTGTGGCTCAGACTAGTGAAATTACTCTAATCTCTCGTGAGCCGCTTGTAATAGGTGCCTTGGATTCATTAACTTGTACGGCTTAGAGAGGCTTTGCTGAGGCGGTGTCGGCGGCTCACTACGCTGATATTGATTATTATTTTAGCACGTCCTTTGTTGTGTCTTGTACTTCTCTAAACAGAGTGTATTCAGACCGTGATCGGAAACTACTTCATCAACCCATATACGCCCACTGCTGGGCACGGGTCTCCTCTACCAGTGAGAGGGTTTAGGCCATAGTCCACCACGCTGGCCTAGTGCGGGTTGGCGGACTACACACCTAAGAAATTCCTAAGAACTTTTAGGTGTGTAGGTTTCATCACGATGTTTCCTTCACCGTTAAAGCAAGTGATAATTCAATATGAATACACACATAACTTCGAAAAGTCAGAGGTGTGTGCCTGGGGTTCGAACCCGCGACCGCCGAAATTCTCGACCGCGCGCCTAAACCTCGAGGCCATCACTGCTTTTTGATCGGAAACTAAGACAGGTAAAAGCTAGGGATATTGCAAACGCGTTGACGTTAAAAAAGGCGACAATTTTTTGTTTACTGTTTTCTAACAATCATATGCATTCAATAGTCGTGGTTCTCGGGAGAACGTATTTTTTTGTCAGGATTTTTAATTACGAACTTGGTATTGTTTTTGTCCCCATGTTTCGTCTATTAGGTTTAATGTAAATTGAGCGAGACTATACATTTCATGCATACAATTGCAGACTTCGTGCTCCTAAAAGTTTATTAAACAACCGTCCAGTCCAAGAATCTAACTCCGAGATTTTCTATCGCACGTTCCATAATTATGCTTCAGAATAAACGAACCAGGTAAAAAAAGAAAAAGAAATACAAAGCAAAAGGCATAACGAAGCGAATACGAATTGATTACGTCACACGCCACTGCCTTTAAAACATAAAAGCATTGGAAATATTTATCTATAGCTATATTAAACAAAATAACTTCCCTCTATATCGTACGAACAAAAAAACAAAACAGGCAGCTCGCCCAATTTGAACCAAAACCATTCAAATTGCAACCGACACAGGAATCCGAAAATATGACTGCAAATTGATTTTACCAAACAAATTCTGTCAATTCACGGGATAACCGACTTTATTCCTATCGCACAGAAGTCATATAATTGACAGTTGACTATTAGCTCTCGTAGGGGGATGAGCAGAAATTATTTCAGAAGTGTTTAGGGGGAATTTGAACTTTATACCATTCGTATACAGTTGAGAATAGGTTTGTATGTGTTTGTAAAGGAAAGGCAGCCCCGGAGAAGTATAGTTCGCTCTCGAATAATCGATAGCTGACGTCTGGCCCTCCTCCCGCACAGGTGGTCCCTCTCTCGACGTTTGTTAAGGGCAGTTAGCGCTGTTGCGAATTTTTGTAGCCTAGGGGCGCGGATGAATATACCTATACTATCTTGAAACGGGAGGCCGTTCGATCTTGTTTGTTTGATCAACAAATATTTTTTTCAGGACTGGGTGCTCGTGAGACCGTAAAGTTTCTTGTAGTTTCTGTTAGTCACGACACAGGAAATAGGATATATTTCAATTTTCATTCAGGTATGGGATCTGAACTAAACATGTCTTAATAATTGATGGATCTAAATTTTTGGTTATCAGATTGTTTGATCATTCTCCATAGATTGATAAGTTTATTCTGGAATAAATATACGTCTAATCATGTGCCATTGACATTATAATGAAATATAAGAACTTGTAGGACAATTTGGTAGGTATTTTTTTAATTGACAAAGAAGTTATCGCCACTACTTCATAGTTTCCCTTACATACAAAAACACACCTCAACACCAATCTTTTGAAATATCTTAAAGTTCGATTAATTTCTGCCAACTGTCTCAGTGCGATTTTGTGACAAATCGCAAAGTCGCAGCAGCGGCTCCGCACCTCAAGAAGCGCACAGACGTGCGTCTAACAAGGCTTGTGCATCAATGAACTGGGTGTTGTACAGTGTTGCGCCCGGTAATTGGGCTTTGTCTCCCGTCTGCATTGTTTTATAACAAACTTCGTCTTGTATCGATGCGGTAAACATTTCACATCCAAGATTTATTCGAAGTGCCGCCATGTTTGCATTGAAAATTATGAATTATTGGCGGGGATAAAATATGTACACATTTTTGTGAAATTGTTTTTGCACGTCTGGTTTTTTATGCATGTGTTATTATCGTGTCAATGTAAATGAGAATTTTAAATTGCTTTCAAATTATTAACTTTTGGGTGGTGTTTCTTACACATATTTTATTCATAGTGCATTGAAAAATATAGCTGCTTTAAATCTAAATTATGCTTTCTTAACCTAGGGAAACATACAGGTATTAATCACATTTAATACGTTAAAATTGAAAGCTTTTTTCCGTTTGATAATTCTTTCACTTTGAAGTGACTTTCACTTGTATAACACCTATAAAATATTTTATTTAATGAAACAAAATCCCTCTTTAATATGCTTACAT
Organism: Cephonodes hylas; assembly: GCA_030295005.1. Classification (NCBI taxonomy): domain Eukaryota; kingdom Metazoa; phylum Arthropoda; class Insecta; order Lepidoptera; family Sphingidae; genus Cephonodes; species Cephonodes hylas. Next base: position 1,519,539 of record AP025374.1, on the reverse strand, counting down.
CGTTTAAATAGCTAAGCATGATAACAAAATATACAAAAGAAAAGAAACACAAACAGGTGAAGGTAATTTGCAATATTCGCATGGCGATAATACGAAAGAAAGAAAAGGTAAACAATAAAAAACAGTTATAAAGAGAATATATCACCAATAAACGTAGAGGAACTGACACGTTTAATCTTCATCATCAGACGCAGATGTTGCTCGGCAAACGTTCGGTAGGTGATATAAAAATAACAGAGGCGCAATAATTCCAATTTAAAGGGGTCGGTATAACGGGACTCTGGTGTACCAAGCCTTCGTTATAACGGGGATTTCCTCTATTTTTTATGGAGTGTTGCGCAGTTAAAGAATATTTTCAGCATGCTGAACGTGCCAAACCACTAAATATGTGTTAGACACGGCCGCTAATTAATAATTCGAGTGGCGTGTAATATAGCAACCCATTACATTACTTTGAAATGATTGGTCGTGTGATAGTAGTAGAATTTATAGGTGAAAGTCAAGCGGTGACAATCGTCCACATACCGAATACTGACTATCATTTTTAATATTATGCAATTATTCTGTGATGTAGGAAGACAACCTTGGACGACAGCCCGACATTAGACGACTCACCTACTGGTTTACTTATTTTCCCATAAAAATAGGGTAGCATAACAGTATCAACTGGCTTTCCAGTTATAATATAGAAAATTTTAAAAGATCTTAGCCATATTCTACTTATTAAAAAAGCTATCAATATTTATTGAAAGTCAATATCTTCAACTTTCCACGGTAGAAAGAAAAAAAATGTTATAAAATTTCCTCCAAACATCCGATTTACCGAACATTCGTAACACCGAATCCATACTCGCAAGCCCTATTATTCTGAACTGCAAATACAGGATGGTTGTAAAACTCTTTCATTGCAAATAGGCCGTAAAGAGTGCCGGATGCGTTAGACGACTTTCGATTATCTACTACAGACGGTAATGGGCGCGCGGTATTTGTGGATACGGCCCTGAAACATCTACGAGGAAATTGGCGTAATCGCATTAATTTTCTCATTCGTATTGTTTTTATGAGTAGGGTTTAAGAAGGAAATGGTTGTATGAAAATGTGTTTTACATGAGAATAGCGCTTTGGAATCAATAGTGTGTATAATGTATTTGAAACTTCTTAAAGTCGTTTTTCCTCGCAGTCTCCATAACTAATAAAAGAACGAAAGAATGGACATAAAAAAATAGTCGGATAAAAAAAAATTACAATTAGGTATTATAAATCTATATTTTTCGGCAAACTAGCAATAATTGACTTGATAAAGAGATGACCTATTGAGTGCATCAGGTTTTTTTGTGTTTATTAATGACATATTTTCGTCCATTATAGTTTAATTTGACAAATATTTAATACCAAGTTCTAGTATGATGGCACCGAAACAAATACAATCTATTTTTTTCCAATACTATGTCTTAAACACTATCCGCTCTATTTCCCCATGATTAGTCTATGACGAACTTCCCCTAAGCTCTAGGCTGTATCCCCAGGCAGCACTCGAATAAGAAAGGGTAGTTTTACAGCGCACGAGGGAAAACTTTACGTGTTAGAGGCCAGTCTAACTTCCACCCTTTATTTTGGGGTTCGGAGCTATGATACCGCTAGGGCTGGGATGTAGCTAAGTAAACGCAAGGGCAGGTACGTATTAAGGGGTGGAGTGGTCAGTTTTTTTACGTAATAATGTCATGTGATGTATGTATAAATGAAAGTTATTGATGTCAGATTTTTACGTATTTTTGAATGGATTCTGGTATACGGGGTCTTTTCATCGAAGATCAGCGTTGCGGTATCACTTAAGCGATTAAAAGTTTGCTGGCGCAATGGAAATTCATTGATTTAATTGTTATTTTTAAAACATTATTCAGTATACTAGTAATAGGGTTACTCAGTATTCTGGTAAGAAATCATCAGTACAACAAAGGAGTATATTTCGTCGGGTACATAGGACGTAAAAATTTTTGTGTGTTTCTGAAAAACAAGACAGTTATTTGATGTCGTTCCTTCTAACTATGACACATTTATGCCGGTATTAGAATATATTAGCTATTCATAAAAGTCTTCTTTGTTCTTCCAGATATTTTTTTCAGTGAAAGTATTGACATTTGAATATGCTTTAAGATTAAGTTGGATTATTTCTTAATATGAAGTAGGTATTTCGCTAAATGCTATTTATAACAGAATAAAGTTATCTATAAAAATACCAACCAAATACTTTTGCTCGTGGGTAGAACCCACCAAACCGTCATCCCAAATCCGTCCCCTTTCAAAATGGACTCACGTTTCAGGAATTTTCACTGCGTAAAGCTGTAGGTATACGTTATGTTTATTATCATGAGGAGGGCAATAATTCCGCGCTACTCAGAGATACGTAAGTACGCGTCACGTCGTAGTTTTGTCTTGGATAGGTGGCTTTAAGAAAAGGAATTTAGTGTTACATGTTGAAATACAGGGTGTATTCAGACCGTGATCGGAAACTTAGGTAGGTAATAGATAAGGTCAGTAGAACCCTGGCGTTGAAGAAAGTCGGGACAAAAAATAAAATTTCCGACGTTTTCCATACAAACCACATACATTTAATTCCTATAGTTGTTCGATCAGGATCTGAATACATCCTGTATAGGTACTTCTATATTTAGCAGTAAATTGATAATTCGTCAGTTGATAATTAAAAAAATTTTAAGCTTTATTTATAAAGAGTCATCGTTAGCTAAATAATCTTCTGTAAATTAAGAATGATATTTTTATTTTGTCTGTTAGCAATATTTAAAAGAACTACATACCTAAGAATTTTCTAACAACTTTAAGGTGTGCAAGCCCCATGACAATGTTTTCCTTCATCGTTAAAGCAAGTGATAATTCATTGTGAATACACACAAACTTCGAAAAGTCAGGGGTGTGCCTGGGGTTTGAACCCGCGACCGCCGAGATTCTCGACCACGTACCCAAACCTCGAGGCCACTGCTTCAAATTTTATTATTCAAGTAACATCATACGGGCGTTGAATAATTTACTTTTTTCTATGCCAGAAGATCAGCGAGGCAGTTAAAAAAATGCCTTTTTAAATTGTCCTTTGTAACAAAGAGCGCAGAGTGAGTGTACTCGTGAGCGATGTCTGTTATTTAGCGAGACTCGCTGAGATTAGAAGGAATCTCTCTACGCGAGCTCACTTAGCTTTTTATTGCGTTTTATTTATTTTAACGCCTCACATTACTTATGGAGAGGCTTTTAGATGCCTTTTGTTTTTTATTTGGTCTGCAAGGAAAAAATAATAGTTTTTTATTAAGTAAGTATATATCAATAACAGTCGGTTCTCGCGTGGGATGTATGGGTGGATATAGATAACATAGGTTTAGGTTTATTTTATTTGATCACCAGAAGAGACTTAGATTAAACTAGTTGAACATTTATATTTCAATCCTACATTATTTATATTAAAAGAGTAATAGGTACCCTGAAAATAGTCTTCAAATCGCAATTTTCGATAAAATTTATCGACGACCATATTTCACGTTTTCGACAACCTCGTTATAACTATTAAATTCAGAACTAAAATTCGGACTTAAGCCCGCAAATCCCCAGAGGTTTTATATCTTAATTTATGTACTCGCACATCCCAATACATTTTACAAGGTGAGATTTAATTAAAATACGTTGAACAAAGTTTGAACATGTACGTTCGCACGCACCGCCCTCAAAATTAGATTTTAATTGTATTATAATGGAAATAACTTTGTCCCTTGATTTGGGAATACGGATATGTTTCTTCTGGATATGACAATGACGCATTCGAAGATCATCATCAGTCCATATTTATATACGTCCTACTTTTGGACCCGGGCCTCGTCTACAACTGAGAGGGTTTAAGCCTTAATCTAACCTAACAAAAACCCCAAAATACTTTGCACGTCAAAAATTTGTACCGCAAGACAACATACATACCCACCATCTGTACATGGTATCTTAACGAATTATCACTTACTTTAATTGTGAGGGAAAACGTCGTGAGGAAACCTGCACTCCTAAAAGTTCTTAGAAATTTCTTAGGTGTGTAGTCCGCCAACCCGCACTAGGCCAGCGTGGTGGACTAAGGCCTAAATCCTTTCAATGGTAGAGGAGGCCCGTACCCTGCAGTGGGGTGTATATGGGCTGATGAGAGATACAGGGTGTATTTAGACTGTTAACAAGTACCGACACAAAATAAAAAAATACGTTTTCCATACAAAGCACATACATTTAATACCGATGGCTGTATGGAAAGTAGGTTTGTGGTCTGCCTTCGTTTTCGATCACGATCTGAATACACCGTGTATACACCCATAAACCATTTGTTTTTACCGAAGTGGGTATTGCTCAAAAAATTTTTTAAAACTATCCTACGGAACAGAATGCCTCATCTATTGACTACTATATCGTCTCAAGTCGGCTTGGGATGTTCCGCAAAGAGCTGACCGGAGTTCCGTTTGATCGGCGAATTAATAGATTTGCTCCCTTGGGACCGGTCGTAATTGGGACCAAGTTTGTTCATCGTTACGGTCAATTATGTATATGGGATGTTTCGGATATTAAGACCGGTGTTTTTATAGGATTCTAGTATTTATATTCAACCAATAATATATGGATACCTACTGGTACTGGTACTGATACAGGTGCGTGAAAATATATTCACGCAGCTTAAAACTGAATCTTTGAAGTTATTTTTACTATAGACCGCTTTGTGGTCTTGCGTTACAAGTCAAGTAAGTGCTATGCAATTATGAAGTCACGAAAGTGTATGATAAAATTAATGTTTTTTTACTGTGTATCATTAATTTAAATTCAGTTCTGTGCAGTGCCAAAGTTAACATGAAAGTATAATTCATGTATATTCAAGAACATTTCTTTACATTTTAACTTGTAGTAAACTTTATTTTTCAAATGTTTTATAAAATAAAATATATTCTATTTTTCATTCAGTGAAAAAAATTAGAAATACTCAAGAGCTGTTTTAATATAGGCGAAAATGTGGCTTGTACATTAGCCTTTTCATGTTCATTATTTAGAACAAAGGCTTTCAGCCTAAGATTTCCACAATTTTTCTTTAGAATTCACGAAAATCTTTTTTAAGGAATATAAAACATTATCTACTGCTATCCTGGTATATTCCAGGACAAGACATATGTGGACCTAGATTCTATTCCGAGAAAATTCCAGTTTTCGGTATTATCCTTTAGAAACTCGACAACTAGATAAGGTTTGGAAATATGTTTGGCGGGAATTTCAGGCGCGAAATCATTTACATACATAAAATTTATACAGTTCATAACAAAGAGTTTAGCAACTACACATTTATATCACTTATTCATAAAAAAATATATTAAAAATTAAAAATAATATAAAAATTTTAATGTTTATAACCAGTAGTTTATAAACAGACCATGTTCCAAAGTTAAGACGGGTAATAGTTATGGTGATTAAGAAAACGTTAATTTGTATTTTTTTCTTTTCTGTATTTTTCTTCCCATCAATGCTTTTTTAATCACCGTAATATTACCTATCTTAAACTTCGATTACCTTTACATTCTCTATAGGTAAAATCTTTTAAAAATCTATTAACGCTTATTAATAACGCTGTAAATGAGGTCGGCTCTCAACACGTTATGAGGGAAATAATATAAAAATTTCTCGCCCATGCCCTCTTAGCTCGTAGTCCTCCCCTCCCTACAATAAAACTGGTATTTCAAACATGTCAGGTAATAAACTTGAAAGTCTCGCGCCGCGCTTAAGGCGCCCGCCTAAGAACGTTTAGACAGACTTACATAATTTTATATTTTAACAGCTCCGTGGCGCAGTTGGCTAGACTACAGCTTGCGATGCGAGAAGCCGCGGGTTTGATTCCCGCACCGAGACGAATGTTTGTAAAAAATTTTAAAATATTTGTTTCGGGTCTCGGTGTTTGTAAGATTGAAAAGGTCTCTCGTAGTCTCTAATACCAACGACATAGGTCTTGTAACCTAGTGTGGGGTCAGAGCTATGTATGTGACTGTTGGATGTATTCATTTAACATTATTATTAAGTTATATTATAAATATGGATGCTAACTCTAATGCTTTGCGTTTTCGCCGTTCAACTAAGTCCTGTGAGATGTGGAGATCCCGGGTTCGATTTTTGAGTCGGTTGATTGAGGTAAAGTGTTATTGAGTTATTCTAGTAGAAAATTTTCTATTAGCACGGAATGTGACTGATTATGTACCTCGTGAAATGTTGTTGCAATGTATGGTCACATACGCAACACCAGCTGAAACCTATTCATATCATCATCATCAAAAGTCTCCGTAACAATCAAAGGCTATCACTTCTCCCTTATACACAACTCTACATCTCTTCGCATAACTTTTACCTACCTGGAATGTGGCAATATATCTACGGTGAGCAAAATGTAATTAATCAAAAAGTTTGCTGAGCCCCCCTCCTCTTACCCCCTCCCGCAAGCCTCCCCCGCGGCGTCTCACGATGTCGCACCCCGCCTGAATACTTTCGTCTCTTGTTCGTCCTGTTTATTATTTTCGCTTAACTCCGCGTATGTCATTTGTTTGCTATAGCTTGACGTACTTTATCAACTATGTTTTGTCTCTTTCCGTCTTAGGATGCTGGTCGTGTTAGAGCAGGACGGAGGATAAGTGTCTATTTAGAAGTGTCTTGGTAAGTTTTATAATTGAGCGTTGGTAACGACTGCCTCTTTCTTTCCAAGATGTAAGTTTTCTGTGTGGTATTGAGAGCCGAGAGGTTCTGGATTGTATTGTCGGGCCGGGTAATGTGAAATTCAGTATTTCTGTACCTTTCTATATTCTTCGTAGTAGCGAGGAGTCTAATGCTCAAAATGTTAATTTTCTAGTCCTCATTTTATGAAACCTAAATTTAATAAATATCAAAAGAAAAATATTTTAACCCAATTTTCTCCGATGTAGGTGTGTTAAGGCTGTAAAATTTTCACCTACCTTTCATTTCAAAAGTCGCATCTCCGTTGCCCACCCTCACTTGATTGGCACCATAACAATTTACCCTAAAAATAATGCTGTGAAAATCCCTAAAAGGGGTCCGACAAAATAACAATAACAGCGTAAGGGTCAATTATTTATCCGCTAGAGGGAGCCCTGTGGAACAGATATTAATATAGCTTCCGTCACCATTTGAGGGACTATGGCCAATCGACAATTATCACTGAAGGGAAATGGAGCAAATATTTTGGAATGAGAGGTAATGGACTGGGAAGCTGCTCATATTGTCAGCTGTTCTTTATCCATATAAAGATATAATAAAGAGCGTACCATCACAGAAATAGTCAGTATGTTTCATTAATTGCGTTCTAATTGCGTTGGCCTCGAGGTTTAGGCGCGCGGTCGAGAATCTCGGCGGTCGCGGATTTGAACCCCAGGCACACACCTCTGACTTTTCTAAGTTATGTGTGTATTCAAATTGAATTATCACTTGCTTTAACGGTGAAGGAAAACATCGTGATGAAACCTGCACACCTAAAAGTTCTTAAGAATCTCTTAGGTGGGTAGTTCGCCAACCCGCACTAGGCCAGCGTGGTGGACTATGGCCTCAACTCTCTCAATGGTAGAGGAGACCCGTGCTCAGCAGTGGGCGTATATGGGTTGATGAAGAGAAGCCCCATGTAATAGACGGTATGTTGTACACAGTAGTAATTTCGACAAAAGTTTTAGTAATATTAAAATCGAGGGTCTTCAGTCCCAGGCTTAGTATAAACCAGGATAGTAACCCATGTCAATCATCCATCGGATGCGAAAATGAAATACTACTTCGGAAAAATACTGTAAATATCTAAAAAAAGACTTATAAAAACCTTAAACATGGGTAAAAGTTTACCAAATGTTCTTCAGCCATCATCATTCTCACGCCCTGTTCCCAATTTTATTTAGGGCCAGCGCAGTATCGTACATCCTTTCAGAAATTTCTCTTAGCCGTCATGTTATCATTCATCCTTCTTTTTTCATATCTTTCTTTACGCACTCCAACCATCTTTTATTTGGTTCTTTTCTTCTTGTCCTTAAATCTTTATACTGACTCCACATACTCATTATTATACTTTTTTACCAGCACATATTTTAACGTACGAAATACTCATAAAAAGATTCTACAAATATTTACCGTAACATTGAGTTGAACGTCCTCTTAATTTGGAAGTGTCATAAGACTCTTGAAAGTTCATAACACAAATGAATGGAATAGTCCGATTAATACAGTTAAGTCTAAACTTGTGTAATTTCCAAGTCCGTGTTACGTCAGACGAGAGAGTAAAAGACAAATTTTCGACTTGTCAAAATTCCCCGTGACAGTTGGCCAAACTTTGTCGCGGGGTGTTATTTTGGAATTATTCGAAATTACTTTTTGAGGTGAAGTTTAAATGGTTTATGAAATTTCGTTAAAGCTTTGCAAAGTAGCTTCGTTGTTGGAGGAAAGTAGGTACTGGTATTTATATCTGAGTATTCGTCTATTTTTGTACACCTAAGTACAAGTATATATGTACAATGCATATATTTGACTCTCTTTGGAGAGGTAAGATTGGAAGTGGTAATCCCTTATTACATCATGCTGGTCAGGTCGTCATAATTATCATTATCATTTTTTTCAGGCCATACCCTACTACTGGGTACGAGCCTTCTCTACAACGAAAAGTTTTTAAGCGTTAGTCTACTACGCTGGTCTAGCCGTGCTTGACCTTAGAAATTCCTTATAAGAACTATGTAGTAGTACTCCAGTGGTTATTTAGTAAAAAAAATATTTAAAGATTAAATATTATTATTCAAAATTACGTAAGACAAGTTGCTTTTTAACCTCTATAGAAGTTCCTCCACTAAATAATAGGAAAATCCACTCCCCTACCCCTTAATAGAACAACACACATAAACCATGACAAAGGAGCAGATTAAGCAAATAGTGTTAGATTTTTCTGGATCCAGGTGTCAATATCAAAAGGCAATTTTTCCTCGCCAGAATAAGCCGGCAAGCGCTTGGCTTGTTGCCAATGGCATCTAAGGCTGGTCTGAAGTAGCGGCCACCTGCCTCGGTACTCGGGGTTGTCTCACGAATTTTAATGTCACATTTCGGGGATAACACCGAACTTGAGTTGTGATGGCTTAGCTCTAAAACTAGGGATTTCTTTGTGCTTTTGATAAATTGTTGAACAAAAAATCCTTGTTGTTTTTGAAATTATAATCAGTGGTGGCGTTATTGGGGTTTTCTGTTTGAAGATTTTTAAGCAGTAAGATGTTTTAAATTTGTAATGTACACGTAACAGCAAATAGCCCTTAATCCATTGCCTTGAAGCCTAACTGTTAAATAGGATAATATAAATTACAAAAATGATTGTAGAAATTCACTTCTGCCACTCGACTCTTTCACGAATGTACCGAAGTGTAATTAAAACTATTGTCATCTTCAGTATATCCGTACACAATTATAAACTAGATATAACACAATTGACGTGTAATTCTTTTGGCTTTCTATGGAGGTATGCCAATGTTATCTGTAATCATTTAAATACACATAAAATATTAAGTATGTAAATTTCAAGTCTATAATATATCCATCATTAGTCAACACAATAATACAAGCCTGCGGGTACCTACACTTGCACATATTTACTTGAAATTACATATTCACCTTAATTCCTTCAAAAAACTAACAAATTAAAAATAAACGAGTCCCTAACAAAATTCTCTGAAGAGCGAAGATTTTGAAAGAAATACAAAATTTTCCTTTTACAATTTCTTATCATGTTTTCATAAGCGCGCTACGTTTAATATATGAGTTCAGTACATATTTGCACGCTCCTATTTTAACGGTTCAACAGCTCGTCGAATGATGAATAACCTATATTAATGTTTTGCTTAAAATGGAATGTAATTTATCTTCGCAAAAGCCTTTGAGATTATAATAATAAAGCGTAGGTGTTATCTTAAAGTGTTATTAAAAAAAATAAACATCAGTTATATACTCCCACTGCTCCGCACGGGCTTAGCAACGGAGAGAGTTAGTCTCTTAGTCTATCGCGCTGGCCTAGTGCGTGTTGGCGCACTACACACCTAAGACCTTTTGTAAATAAGTACATCTAACAGTAAAATACCTAATTCCCACTCCACAATAATATACAAGATTTGTGTCGTGGGTGTAAGGGAGTAAGAAAGAAAATTACATAAATACGCCCACACCCGAAACAAATAGTACAACACTCGACAAACGAAGAAAAATACGTAAACATAAAACGTATTTATTCAACGCCAAGCAGATTATAAATAAATAAATTCATAAAAAACAAATTCACAAGAGGATTTATATTAAGCGACGTTTAAATTAGGAAGGCACGAAAACAGGCCACAGAGTACGAATACAACAAAATAAAAAGATTATTATCATTTTCACCCCATACTGACTGCTTTATTTGATATTTCGTATGGTTTGATTTTTTGTCACGGGAAATTTGCCCTAATTAAAAAGTGTTCTATAAAAATACTTGTGAGTATTTCAGACTTCTAGAAAATATTTATTTCACCTTTCTAGATCACTCTGTTCGGAATAAGATGTTCACAAGGTGATGCAACTTCGACTACTGAAAAAGGAACCACATACTAGGTAATTCAATAATCCTAGTCTAAACTGTAATTGAAGGAATATTCAGTAACACTCACTATAATGTAAGTTTTATACTTCATCATAATAGAAAGTTCAGCAAACCATTTTGCTTGTAGTTACGTTAGTTTAATATATTTTCCTGGACACTCAACTAAAAAGCAGTGCATTTATTATCAAGTTAGTGTTGTTATATTTTCTGTATAAAAATACTTAATTGCCACATCAAAAATTTTATACTCCATTATAAAAAAAGTAATAAATCGGTGTCCCGCTTTCGTAAATTCTTAAAGAGGCATCGTATAAATCATTCGCTTTTCATAACATTTTTCACGTCTGGATTTCTTTAGGAAAAAAACCTTATTTAAGTTTCATTGTTGCGGGGAAATTTTCCATTTAAATTGTCTTGAGATCCCGATTTTTTGTCTGAGCCACTCAAAGGATTCCTTTTAATTAGAAATTGTTAATGAATATTTAAAATTTAATCAAAAGTTCTGAGTGTTACATGCTTTTCGAGAAAAGTGGATCATGTAATATTAATGTCTGTGCTTCCCACTGCTTTTTACGATTGAAAAAAGTTAGGTCTCAGTATCGTTAACTTGGTAATGGATAGGTAAAAGTTTGTAGGCATAAAAAAATTCTAACAATGTCATCCTCAGTCATGCATGTGATGTATAGGCAGTTCCCAAACGGAACAAAGTGTTCTTGAAAGAGCAACCTGAAACATTTTTATTCCGTTGAGTTCAGATTGACTTGATTTCAGAGTTTTGTTAGTGGCGGCATCCACATTAATAATTATTGGTGAATCTCGCTGTACAGATGCATTTAATATACCATATTTTAGACGTAATTGTGTCGCCCTCCAACTTAATTGTATACCAAACCATATATCCGCATCGGACGACTCTTTGCGGCCTCCTAGTTCTTCTTCTCAAATAAAATTGTTAACACCGCCATCTATCATCGATTTGCGTAAACATCTTCAACTCGAGTCTGATCCGAGATTGAGACAAGAGGTTCCAGGTGCTCGGGCTCCGGCTGATAAATTAGTTTCATTATAGTATCGAGTAAACCGGGCCGCTGCGAGATTGATGATGTTTTTAAGAATTTATGAAGATTGATCATGTTAAGACGAGTATCGGCCGATAGGGAATTTGATTTAACCGTTGTCTGCGGCTTTTCGGATATTGGATGGGATTAGATATGTGTGGAAATTATAATATGCAGGTTTCTATGTCGCTACCGGGATTATTCCAAAGAAAAAATACAGTCTGCTTGGTCCGAAAACCTTACTTAAAATATATCTATGGCATCTAAAAACATCAGATCAAGAAAAAAGATTTATGCCTTTAACAATTTGAACTAGCTTTATGAATAATATTAATTCAGACGCTTTTTATCTCAACTCCAATATATTATGAAGTATATACAATCCTAATACGACGAACACTTAACGATAATACGAAGTCGAAAATAGTCGTGTAAATAAGTATTCCCATTACGTAGCATCAATAAACCAAACCAGATATATCGGATAGCATCGTGTATTGTATGAATCCGAATAAAATGGAAATACGAAACTCGCAAGAGATTACCAAATATTGGGTTACATTCGAATTCCTACGGGTTTCCGTTTGTAAAGTAAACAATACTTCGGATACGAATTGATGTTAGGAATCAAGTTTACATTAACGATATATTTTATTAGATATTCAATTTCCATTTAAAAATATATTATATGATTCGGAAAAACTGAAATGGTTTATTTAAAAAACTTAAATATAACTTAGTTCTGTTAACTTAACTTAGTTTTAATTTTCCTCGAATTACATCAAACACGAGTCTTGAAATTTAATAGAAATAAAAAAGACTGTGTTTTTTGTTCTCGATTGCTCTAAATCTCCTTTCAATGGAGAAACTTGTGTTTTCTTAAATCCTCCAATTGTCTCCGCTAAAACAAAAACTATAGATTGAATTTCACGTAACTGAAGCAAGCTCCATTTAAAAAACATTAAATAGTCTTTTATCACTCTTCGCATCCAATAAAAAAAGCCTAACAGTTAAAGACTAAATTTCACACGATGCAAGCAGTCTCCATAAAAATAACATCAATTAATAGTCTTATCACCCCAACAAAAAATACTCCAAGAATACAATCAGTAATGGCCTGTAGCCAACAACGGTGGCCTTATTGTTACACGACGGGTCATCAGTAGTTTGACAGTTAGAATCACTGCTACATCGGAGATCGAGTGTGGTCGTTACAACTTTGCCGCTCCGACCTACTTCTCCTGTGTCGTGAGATATTAAATCTTTCGCGGACTTTATAGAAATGTAGGATATTTGTAGTGGGATTTATAAAGCTATACTTAGATTAAAATTATTTTGTATTGCATTGTTGATGAATAAAAAAGGTTATCTGAAATAAATTGATGTACGCACGCATGTATTTCCTAAAGTAGTAGACAAAGATTCATTTTTCCCCTCATATTTTCCCAGGTATGCATCAGTCCCACGTAAAAGGGGGCAAGAATTTCAAACTCCGTGCTGCTACTGATAGATTGTCATTTATAAATACACCCAACAATCATATATTATGTACATACTTCTAACCCCAAATTAGGTTACAAGTCCTGTATCGTGAGTATCAGAAACCACGAGAGACTTCTCTCACAAACACCCAAACCACAAACAAATACTTACGGATCCCACAAGCATTTACCTCCGCACGGTGATCAAACTCGCGGCCTCTCGTTCTGTAACCTGGTCTAGCCAACTGCGCCACAGAGCTATCAAATAAATAAATAATTTGCCGTGTTGGTATGAAAGTAGGTAATTACTTGTCGTCAGGTGAATTTTTTCATTTGCATTACTAACTTTTAATAACGTTAATACCATTTATTCGTGTCACGTTGTGATCAAATTGGCGAATGAATGCTTCAAACATTTACATGTATTGTTAGAAACGTTCGCGCAGAATTTTATATTTACAAAGCATGCGAGCTTATGAGCATATTGTTTGATTTATTCATTCCGTATACAGAGTGTTTCATCGGCAGTGTATGGTACGTCGTACTGCTTGACTCGGGTCTCCTCTACAACTGAGACGATTCAGGCTTTAGTCCAAGACACTGGCCTAGTGAAAGAGAAGGCCGAAAAAATTCCTAAGAACTTTTAGACGTGCAGGTTTCCTCTCAATGTTTTTGTTGACTATTTAAGGCATCAGTTCCTTTCATTGTGAACACATACATAACTACGAAAAGTCAAGAATTGTGTGCTTTACCGACGGCCGACTTTCTTGCGCCTAAACCTCGAGGCTATCACTAATACAGAAAGCTTAATTTCTTAAATTAAAACCATTTCCCAAGATTTCTCCAATACAGACAGATCATTTACGGACACAATGTTAATTTTTTTTTTGCATTGGTACGTGAATAAAATATTGAGGTACTAGGTACTATTCATATAAAGGCTTTTGTGTGTTATCTACAAGAGAATTTTCATATTTATTATTCAGCAAAAACATATGGCATAAAGTGGATGCAGTAATGCATCTTTGCTGACTCCTTCAAAAAATGTAGGCGTTAGTGCATCTGTAAACAGAATTTGACAATCTAAACTTTGAACCATAGAAGAAAGGAACCACCCTGTACACAGATTCGCTTATTACGCTCGTCACGTGCGCTCGTAGTGTTTCACGTGGCACACGCGCCGTATGCTGAATCGAGCGTATCGCTTACAGCGCTCGCGTCGCTTATAGCTTGGCAATCACATTAGCTTAAACAACCAAAGATATTGTGGAAAGGAAATTAATTAGTACTATAAGAAACCACTATATAATGCTATGAAGAAAATTGAATTGCAAAACCATTGCCAGTCTGAGGACTAAAGGCTATTCATGAAACAGTACCGTTGCAAAAATATGATTTGTGCGAAGATGAAATTTTGGGTTCGATTGCGGGGTAAGTCATCAAGGTTTTCATAATCATCAACCAAAATGCTTCGATGAAGATGACATAAGACGATGAAACACAAAATAGTCTGACATACACAAGTATGATATGAATTTTGTGAAATAAAATAAAGACACCTTTAACTTTTACTGTGACATTTTAAAATCCTCAGTCCAATACTTATTTAAAGATTATATTTTCCGTCACACAAAAGCCTCTCCTGTGAAAGCATAGATTATAATTCAATATGTACTGTGCTTCTCCGCGCCGGTCGACAAAATATCAAAATCCTATTAAAATCCACTAGCTGTCCGATAATAAAACGATATCAAAACGATTCAGCTTAAAATATCTTCAAATTTGTTAAGTAATGGACTGCGATATGTATAAAAAAAATCATTACAATTAATGGGATTTAAAAAAATTTTAGATACAGTTTTTTAAAGTGCAAAACAGTTACTTTTATTCAATAATCTTGGAGATTTTTAAACAAATAAATGGTATCTTTCTTATTTTTTTTAAATATTCCTCAAAGGAAAGAAAATTCACTCAGAATATATGTATACATGTTGCGATATACCGAGAAATGGAAAAAAGTGAACAACCTTTACACCATACTGTATAACTTAACAAAAACTTATTACAATATACCCAGATATGATATTAGGTATGGGGGCATTTCTGCACTAACTTCTGCAGTATGTATTGAAATCTTATCTCTATGAAAACCATTTAAATATACTAAAAATATTCCTTTATATTCAACAAGAAATTATTATCACGAACCCTGTTAATGTTTTAATCACGATAATTCCAATGTTTGTAGTACGTGTGGAAATCCATTAGTTTCCATTAGCGTTAGAGAACAATGTAAAGCAAATATTTTGTTAATCGCTTAAGGGTTAAATAATCCCTACATGTTTAATGCACGCTTTATACTGAGCTCCAATGGGATGAACCTTTTTGAAAGTTTTGAAATAGATTGAATACATCTCACGTATGTATTTTTTGAAGGAGTAGGCATCGGTGTATTTCTGCCCCCACATTTCGCCAGGTATACATCAGTCCCACGTAATGGGTGGCGAATTTGGTTGAAAATGGCGTATTGCTATTGAGAATTTTCAAATGGAAAACTCAATAACACTGCCTGCACCGGGGACACATATTAATAATCTTCTTTTCTCTCTTCTCCGCTCATTTGTATAACTACTATTCATAAAAGTCATATTAAAAAGTATGAAATTAATATTTTCTTTAATTTAAAAAATTAATAACAATCAACCCCAGCTAATACGAAAAATTTGTGATGACACTTTTCGAAAAATGCTCTTAATTTAAAATTTCAACTAAACAAATCAAACATATCTGATAAGTATTCTTAAATGTTTCATTCTTCAACAAAGTCAATAGAAATATTTTAAAATATTTGACGCCTTACATCGCAAAACTAGTCTACTATCCCATCTAATATAGGCTGTTATCGTTTCACTATCGTCAGCAAGAATACCCACCGTCGCAATCTTACGTTACAGGCATCACAAAAATTGTTCCCAATCCCACACCAATCCCTTAGCGGCTCTTTTGAGCTCGCCAATAATAGCTTACACTGGGGTCGGCGTCTAGACCTGAAAGTAATAAAGCCTAGGCTTCGGCTGACTGAGGCTTCGTCTACTTTTTAGTGTCGGTGTTATGTTTATGGACGAATATAAATCGGTTTATGGCGATTGATTTACGTGGCTTTTGTGTCGTGTTTATTATTGTAGTGTTCGTATAGTCAAAGATTCAAAAATTTTTATGTGAATATTATATTGTATACATACGCGAACACGCTTGTATAGGCAGAGGAATAGGAGTAACTATACGCATTGTGTCTCATTAAGTCTTCGAACTTTGAATCTTTATTCATTAAAAACTGTTTGACAAATAAATGAATATCCTGAAGACACAATAAACAATTATATGAATAATTAACGTGTAATACGTTCGGCCTTCTATGGAAGTACCGCCACTGCCATCAAATACAACAGTATTTTCTTTTTTTTTCTTTTGTGTGTGTGTGAGTGTGTGTGTTTTTTTTTTTGTAATAACTATGACTACCATTTTATATTCACTTTAATTATCTAGGTTGTCTAGAACAGATCACTAAATTTAATTAAATTGCATAAACTCATCAAACGCAGCTTAACACTTTATTTTGGGAAGAAACAGCTCACTCCACTGCGTTTCCACTTCATTTTCCCATCTAAACGCAGACGAACCCAGCTCATATCATTAAAAGCGTACAAAGGGCACTTTCAATCAAATTTATCTCGGGCCTGGCTAAACAATTGCGGGTAAATCCAGTAATCTATTTCGCTTAGGAGCGCGTGCGGCCGGATCGCTGGCTTAGCCCAACTCCACGAATGGGAACGCCTGGGCGGGGCTTAATTGAAACTTAGTCGCGTGTGCTGTGACCAAGAGGTTCAGTCGGGATGGATTTTATATACTGCTGTTTTATACCAGTCTAGTAGGACGACCTGCAGCACGATGGTCCGACGACTTAAGAAAGGTAACGGATTGATGAGAGCTGCACTGGGGATGGTTTGCGCTTTCTTGGGGAGGCCTACGTTCAGCACTGGATGGCGATAGGCTGAGTATATAATACAAGTCTGATGGTTAGTAGTTTGGTAAAATATGCTATCATACCGTACATATACCAGCATGCTGGGATACTAGTTAAAGTAGTAATGACCTGGAGGTTTAGGCGGGTGGTTAAGAAACTCGGTGTTCGCGTGTTCAATTGTGTGCCTGGGGCACACCAAACACGCCTCTGATTTTTCGAAGATATATCTACTCACAATAAATTATCACTTACTTTGACAGTGAAGGAAAACGTGATGAAACCTGCACATCTAAAAATGTCACCTTATGAATTTAGAGTATGTAGTCTGTCAACCCGTATTAGACTAGCGTAGTGAAGGCCTAAACTCTATCAGTAGTGGAGGAGGCCCGTCCCCAGCAGTGTTATGTATATGGGCTGATGATGGATACAAGTATTTTGTCGTGTCACAAATACATAAAAGAATACCTCGTCTGATCCAATCCGTAGTCTCCCTCAGACTTGACATAAAACAAAACCAAATAAATATTAATTTAATACCTATCACATTTAAATTGCAACTAAAAACTAGCGAGAACATTTCCCAGCGATCCATGGTCACATGGCGCGCGGAGAGTGGTTGTGTCGACAAGTTATTTGGGAGATTAACGTTCTTGTCGGGCGGCGTGTTGCGTTCGGATCCGTGTTTTAAGGCGCCTACGAACAGTGCTCTAACAAGCCGTGATCCCAATAAAATTGGCTAGACTAAACTCCGTGCTCGGATGTTTGTTTACATAGACATTAAGGGCAAAGTTTGCAGCGATTCGTAATATTGTGATGCTAAAGGGATGTATACTTTGTTACGGTACGATTTAAAATAATAAGATAAATTTGAATTTGATTTTTTTATACATGGGTAGATGGTACAATCTCGGCAGTGATATTAGGCTACAGTAAATTAAAATTATTTTGCTGATATTGAAATCAAAATAAGTCAACACAGTTCTTAATGGGATTCTCTCTGGTAGCAAGATTTATCTTCTATCGCCTTATTCCAGTCTTGACTAGCAAAAACAGATTTTACTCCTAAGATTTTTTTTATAAAATTATCTCCCCATTTTCTTTGCCCACCAATAATTTGCTAAATTGCTCCTCAACGCATTATTTCCCACTCAAACTTCCAACACTCATGTAGTTGTCAAACAGAAACGAATTACAGGCGATTTGGCGACATGAGTAGAACAATACGCGGCGAGTACATTTTTCATCAACGTCACAATCTTGCGGACTGTCAGGCCGACAAATTGCCCGATCAGTCATACGGATTCAGACAACTCGCACCTATTTGCCGACGCTTTGAGAAGTTTGTCATTTCGAACATGAGGAACGGTGGGTGCCGCTGTGATCCAACATCAATCACATATTTGCAAGTTGCAAGTTCAATATTAAACGGGAGATGCTTTGCTGTGGCGTACATTATAATTTTAACTTTATTTTTTGGAGGATTTTTGTCCAACAAGGATATAGCAATACTTCTATCAATAGTAAGCTGTAGTCGCTTATCATCGTTGCCCAGTTTAATGCCTTTAAACATGACCAGTCCGCACAATCTTACCCAATTTAAGCACACTTCTTACTTAATTTTTCATAGCATTGAATTGATTTTGGTTCATATTTTCTCCAATCTTTTATATGGAATGATTTAAAATTAATCGATTGTAAAAGTCGTCTGTGCCCAGCAGTGGGAAGTATGAGGGCTGATGATGATAATGATATTTATAACATGACAGGATGGTGGAATCAGAGATAATGTGCAAATTCATTTTACATTAGGGAACTAATATTTTTATTACTTTGTACGTTATTTGGACTCTATTACTAAAGGCCGGCTTTTATCGAGCAGGGTGTACAACGACCGTGATGGAAAATATGACAGGCAATAGCCAAGGTCATAATTAACACCTTGAAATAAAATAAAGTTCTGACAAAGTATACGCTTCCTAATGATCTAATTCTGTTAATACCCATGCTGTTACAACCTTCGATTACAGTATTTATACGCACTGTATAAAAGGGCAATATTGGCAATACCAAACACCCTTCAGCCCCAAACGGAACAAACCCTATGGGTGTCGCGCGGAGGCAAACCGACGGAACTCGGCAAACTCTATTAATTATATTACTCGGCTGTCAGAGCGGCAAGTTTGAGTGTATGCGATGTACTGTGCGTGCGGGACGAGTTTTAATAAGTTCACTATGGTATGTTAGGGCTCCTCCCTACGACAATTTGTGAGGAATTTACGTACAATTACAGTCGATTTGAGTTGATGTTCTATGGAAGAAATATGGATAAATGGGAAATGAATGAATGATTATTTTAAAATATTGATAATGAACGCAATGTTAAGTGTAATGCTTGGTATTAGTGGATCACTGCCATCGAAAGATAGAGCGGTAATATTGTGTCAGGGCGTACAACAAAGTGTTTTATGTATATAAGTACTACCTGTTACAATAATTGAAAAATATTATTATTTATTATTAATTGTAATTAATCACTACACATATCAATTGGTCGTTCCAAAAATGCTGTAACCAAGTTTGTCTTACATTTTAGATTTCACATCAACACTGAAGAAAAAATAATTATTAAGGGAATAAAATGTACAGTCAAAAATAAAATATAAACATCAAGAAAATTTAATGTTCCAATCCTCAATTTTCCTTATCGTCAATTTATGTTTTTCACCAAATTCCATTGTATCGTTTCCAATCAAATTTGCATGAAGTTGCAAAATCGTAATTCGGTAATTAAATTCGCTCGGATCACTCCGATAATTCCAATCAATCCTCCTTTCCAACTTCCAAAGAAACTGTACTCGTTTAATTAAAAACTTTTTCTTGAATAATTAATCTTCAATGGGGTAGGGATCGATTTGAAATTTACCGCACCGGATTCTGAGTTCTCGGGATAATCAATTTATTACGTCTAATTTTGAATTGAGGTACACCGTCGGTTTGTTGTTCTCCAAAATGGTTCCAATCGGAATAACTTTGTTGGCTTTGGTGTTCTTACAATTGAATTTGTGGGGTGTAGCTTCTGTGGGTTTTGGAGTCTTGGAATTTTCTCAATTATATTTTGTATCGGAAAATTCGATGTGGCAGGTAAATTGAAATTTGGTGTGGTAAATAACTTTTTAGAAGCGTCTTGGTTATGAGAATTTATTTTTATGATTTGTCAAATTTAATTCTGTATTTTATGTTCATACCACTATTGTGCAATTCGCTAGACGTACGTAATTATACTAAAAATATGTACAATACTATAAATAAAAATACAAATCCTATCAATCGCCATATTTTGTTATGGTGCCAGCCATGCTTCGTAATTTATTTTATTTATTTTGAGAAAAATAAAAAAGAGCCACAATCACTATACCCTAACAGTAATTTACTTAAAGGTTTTCACTCACATAGTAGCCTTACTAACTCTTTGCATTAATACTACAAAAAAGAAATACAGCATACAAAGTCACTTCAGTAGATACACATAAGTGCCACATCTTCAACTTAAGCCCATGCCTTTGTTTCGTCCGTATTTCGGCGATTATTCTCTTGCTCAGAATCTAGGTCATAACACTCGCATAGGGCTCTTAGAGTGGTAAGTAAGACAGACGTATCCTTTACCCGCTAGTCTTAAGAAGCGGTTACCTGATAGGCGCCGACGCCGCAGTCGACTAAGTGATTTCCAATCCTCATGCCCTTAAGACATCGCTGAGATATACGGTTTAACTGGAACAGACATGCAAGGTGTAAATATATTGAAAACTAAAGGAGGGTATGATTACAGGGGTTTGAGGATTAATGTTAGAAAAAACTCAAAATGAATTTTAAAAAATACGTTTTTTTAAATACAAAGGTATGACTTCTCTAAGTTTTAGATTACAGTGTATTTCCAGGTGTATAAAAACTAAATGAAAAAAATGTGTTTATATTTCGTAATGTTAATTAAGGAGTAAATATACTCTGATAGAAAATTGAGATAGAAGATATAAAGAAGAAAATATGTATATTTAAAGTATGTGAAACTTAACTGCACTAAAATTGGTTAATAAGTTGCATAAATAATTAAAATTGTACTTATTCGAGCAGACTTGATTTCTGGTTTATTATTATACCCATTAAAAACACACTTGTTTAAAGACGTAAAGTCCTTATTTTCCTCCTAAACACTATAAATATAATGAGTATTACTCAATTAATTAACGTTTCCAATTACCGTACTCCCGTGTGTATCTTGTAATTGTCGGGAGCGTAATAATTCCTCGTACAATTCACTTAGCAACTCGCCCACACTGTTACCCAACTAGCGAACTATGGGCACATATATACATCCATACGCTCTCGAGTAGTGGTCGGCAACCCGTGGCCCGTGAATATTTTGAAAATAAAAATACCTAGTATAGGCTGTCTAACTGCCTGGTGGTCTCGCGGTACAAGTATGTGCCGTGCGACCTAGAGGTCCTGGGTTAAATTCCCGGACCGGGCATTGTTGGATTTTCGATTAGGAAATTTTCAGTAGCAGCGCAGAGTTTGGAAAAGTGCCCGAAAAACGGCAATAGGCTCGCCCCCTTTATGTGGGACTGATACATACCAGGTGAAATGTGGGTGCAGAAATGCACCTCTGCCTACCCCTTCGGGGAATATATATGTATGTATGTATAACCTATGTTGTAGGATGTGCGGCCTTTTTTTCTTTTTTTGGAAATTTGTGATAAGTATCACAAGTGCGGTTCGCCTTTATTTATTTTACATTCTGGACCTTGCCTACCAAAAGGTTGCAGACCACTGCTCTAGAATTTCTAAAGCAATGCAAAACTCGATGCGTAATTCGCTAAAGAGTCGTCTACGCTTTTCGCATACATCGTAATTGGACTGTTAGATGCTACGGCGTAGCATACTTCTGTAGCACTTATAACTACCGTCTTATGCATTATGCACTGTTGAAATTAAGTCGTACGTTTGTAGCTTCTTACGGAAATTATTTGCAATGCAGTCTTAAAATAATAAGCAATTTATAGTAGTAGTTGCTTAAGGCTTACATATACGTACATGTTTTGATAACTTATGATTGTTTTTTTTAATTTGGTTAGATAAGGCCTTGAACAATCTGTAGCTTAATATAAACCTAGTTAATAGTCTACGTTATCAAAATATCATGAGCAGCTACGGCGTAGCACAGCTGTCTACGCTCACTACGCCTGCTACGCCGTCTCATTTCTCCATACATCTTCGCTCCACTTTTGTTTCACGCTTCGCTTTGTCGCTCAGTGCGCTCGATCGCCCGCTTATTCGCGATTACGCTCGTTTTTCACCAACCCATGCGGTGAGTCAGCCAGTTCACTCCACTAAGCCAATTGGGAAAAAAGGTGTTATTGGAGAGAAAAAAACCGTTTCCACATTAGCCTAGTTTGGAGCCGTTGTTTTTGTAATCCAACGGGGAATCTTTATTGTTATTATAAACGGGAAAGTCTGAATGTAATTTTGTATTATCTTCTGGGTAGCTCTTTGTGATTCGCTTGGGATTGGGACTTGTTCAATGTATTTTTAAATCTACAGACAAAAATGAATGTTGGTACGTACGTTTTTAGTTCTTGAATAAAAATCTGTACGTATTATAAAAGTGACTCGCATGGTTTAATACTTAAATTGTATTAAAATGCCCAGACTAGCTCAGACGCTTATAATGTTAAACGAAATCAAAATGTTAATTCGGAACGATACGTTGCTCTCAAATATGTATATTGGGATTTAAATCTGCAGTTTAGGGTTTGGAATCACTCTTAAATCTACTATACCAACATACAACACACAAACTAATATTATTACTCCCAGAGCTTATTTCCTTCAAATTATTTAGTATTTCGGAGACAGCACTCATTTAGTCGATCCAGTTCTCATCTACAGTATATTTTCGTCTATTTCAGCGTTATAGCACTTGAGCGACAAAATATCCTCATAATCCGCGGAGCAAAGTCAGCGGAACGTAAATAATGTTCTGTGATGATCGTCTAGATTGAGTTTTATTTGTGCGTTCTTCTGTTTTCAAATCGGAATGATACGTTCAAACAAAATATGGCGGATATCTAATGGAACCCGTTAAATTAAGCGTGAATCGGTGAATTTATCCGAATTAGTAATACGCTTCGTCTGTCTCGCCAACTGAGCCTGACGGTTGCTTCGAATAAAATCTCGCTTAAGGCGAATATAGATATATGGAAGATTGTCACTTGTTTTTCATTTACTCGAAAAGTTTTATTTTCTTTCATCAGTCTGGGTGTTTCTGTTACTGCTAAGATGTGGGAGTATTTTTAGTTCTAATTCTCAAAAAGCCCTAAACAATATTTATCTATATTTTTTACATTTATTTTAGAAAGTCTCTATCAAATACATCTTCACAACATTTTAAGTAAAACATCGGGGAAAACTTGGCCATCGCATGTCAAAAAATCACTTTAAATATTTTCAAGACAATTCTAAAATAATCTACCGTATAAATTCCATAAGTTTACCTTAGTTTCCATTCACAGATTTTTAAAACGTGTGATATACGTACTGTGCACCGGAATGAAACACGTGTTCTTAGCTTAAGCGTTTATTGCGGACTGCCTGCGCGTACAATATAGTCTACCCGCTATGTACAATATTAATTTATAACTAAACATTATACCTACACTACATCCCTCCACCACTATTTTATCCTTACAATTAAATTACATAGTATCTAGTATCATAGTATCATAGTATTATTCTTATTATCTATTGTTACACCTTATAATTAATATTTTTAGCTAGTCTACATTGCCTCATAGGACGGGCTTGAGGGGGCGGTACACTTATAGATGGTGACGGTGACGTAACTGTCTGCTGGGCTTCCCCGGAGCTCTCTTTAACATTATCAGGCAGAGGTGGGCTTTGAGCCCGCGGCGGCGACTCCGATTCCTCCAACCGCCCCGACGGGGTCTCCTCTGAGCTCGTGTTGGGACTTACTGGCTGTTGCTGCGCAGAACCTGTGGGGATTACCAAAGAACTTCTCGTCCTACGCCTTAGTTGATCGACATGCCTATGAACTCTTTTATTATTGTTATCTTTTACCTTAAAATCATTCTGACCATCTGACTCAACTATTCTACCCCCCGTCCATTTCTCCCCTTTTAAATACTGGCGAAACCAGACCTCATCCCCAACACTAAGCCTTCTTTCCGTTCCCCCTACCGCTCTAACCTGTCGTTGCTGAGCTTGTTCGACTTTAAGTTGGCTATCGGGTTTTAAAACATCCAACCTAGTACGCAAACGTCTCCCTAGCATCAGTGAAGACGGACTTGCTCCAGTGGTACAGTGTTCTGTGTTCCTATAGTATAGTAGAAATGTATTCAAAGCCCTTTCTATATTATTCTTTTCAAAAATCGCTTTTTTTATTACCTTCTTCAGCGTTTTGACGGCGTTTTCCGCGGCTCCATTCGATGATGGGTGATAAGGGGCCGTAAATACGTGATTTATGCCGTCCTGTTTAATAAATTGCGCAAATTCACTACTAGTAAACGGTGGTCCATTATCGGAGACTATTTGCCTCGGTAAACCCCACCTACTCCATAACTCGGTTAGCCTGGTTATTGTACTAGCTGCCGTCGTACTCGGAACAGGGAATATCTCTATCCACTTGGATGTCGCATCGACAACGACTAAATATGTTTTTCCAGCAATTGGACCCATGAAATCCAAGTGCAGCCTAGACCAGGGTCTGACCGGCCAAGGCCAGGGGCGTGGTGCGACGCGCGCTGGTGCATCCGATTGTACCGCACATACGTTACACGCGCGACACTCACGTTCCACCGCCTCATCAATGCCGGCCCACCATACGTAGCTGCGAGCTAAAGCCTTGGATTTCACGATACCCATGTGCGGTTCATGAATAATTTTTAGGACTTTTTTCTAACAGCTCTCTGGTATTACAACTCTATGCCCCCACATGACGCAACCTAGCTCTTCGTATAATTCCGTTCTCCTATTGAAATACGGTTGGAAATTTACAATTTCGCATCTTTCCGGCCACCCATTACGAATGTAACTAAGCACCCTGCCCAAAATTGGGTCTTTTTCGGTTTGTTTTTTAATTTCATTATACTCCAACAATAAGCCATCTTGTGCAAAGTGAAGGTACGTTTGCTCCGGTATGGATTCCTCGTCCCTATTGTGAACCCCGTAGCCTACTGGTAGGCGTGACAACCCGTCCGCACAGTTTTCATTAGTCCTTATATATTCTATGTCATAATTTTAAGCGGATAATATTACAGCCCATCTTTGCATTCTACTGGCAGTCATTGTAGGTATACCAGTATGCGGGCCCAAAATGGACACGAGTGGTTTGTGGTCCGTACGTAAGGTAAATTTCCTTCCATACAAATATTGATGAAATTTTCGCATACAAAATATAATAGCTAACGCTTCGCGGTGAATTTGAGAATAGTTCTTCTCAGCAGGAGTGAGAGATCGTGACGCATAAGCCACGGGACGCTCACCCTGCGATCCTGGTTGAGCCAGTACTCCCCCGATTCCCCGCGGACTGGCGTCGCAGGTTACTATAAGCGGTTTACTTGGATCGTAATGGGCTAAAACCTCAGTCCCCGTCAAGGCATCTTTTATTTCCGCAAAGACACGCTTGCACTGTCTATCCCATTTCCACTCCACCCCTTTACGTAACAAATTGTTCAACGGTACTAATAAGGAGCTAAAATTTTTGACAAACTTTGAAAAGAAATTCACTGTACCCAGGAATGAACGCAACTCGCTAACATTACTCGGTGTACGGATTTGACGTATAGCTTTAATTTTTGACATATCTGGTCTGACCCCTTCTTTAGATATTATATAGCCTAAATATTTAACCTGATCCACAAGAAATACGCATTTTATCCTTTTCAATTTAAGCCCATTCTCTGCCAACTTTTGCAAAACTCTTTCGAGTGCTTGCAAATGTTCAGTTTTAGTCTTACCTCCTATTATAACGTCGTCTAAAAACACTTGCACATTCGGAATATTTCCTAGTAAATTTGTCATTATTCGTTGGAAGATTCCCACACTGGAGGATAACCCATAAACTAGCCTGTTATAACGAAATAGACCCCGGTGTGTGTTAATTACTGTGTATCTTTTTGAGTCATCAAGCT
Organism: Cephonodes hylas; assembly: GCA_030295005.1. Taxonomy (NCBI): domain Eukaryota; kingdom Metazoa; phylum Arthropoda; class Insecta; order Lepidoptera; family Sphingidae; genus Cephonodes; species Cephonodes hylas. Next base: position 1,493,116 of record AP025374.1, on the reverse strand, counting down.
CCACTTGGTTGTACGCCTGTGATAAATCAATCTTACTGAAAAACTGAGCCCCATTAAGCCCCACAAGCACATCTTCGATTCTAGGTAGAGGGTAGCGATCGACCAACAAGGCTGGATTGAGAGTAGCTTTATAATCCGCACAGATTCGCAACGTACCGTCCGCCTTATTCACCGGCACCAGAGGTGATGCCCAGTCGGAGCAGTCAACAGGCTCGATGACGCCGGCGCGCAGCATTGAGTCCAGCTCCGCATCACTGCGCTCGCGCAGCGCGTACGGCACGGGGCGCGCGCGGTGAAACACCGGCGCCGCGCCGTCCCGCACCCGCAGCGTCGCCTTACCGCCTGTGTACCTCCCCAGCTCGCCATTAAATAACTCCTTGTATCGACCGAGAATATTTTCGATCTCGTTACTGGAATGCAAATTATTTACATTGTTAGTTTTATTAACAAGAAATCGTGGTATTTTTATTTCTAATTCAGCTAACCACTGGCGACCTAATAATGACGTGTTGCCGGTACTCATTACAAATAACTCTAATTGTTTCTCTCGACCCAGATATCGAACTCGTGGTCTAATTATGCCCATTGGTCTTATCTTTGAGCCATCGTAAAATTTTAAAATTGTGTCATCTTCCTCTAACGGCAGATGAGAAAAGTATACTTCGTAAGTATTCTTATTGATACATGAAACAGCTGTACCCGTGTCTACCTCCATTTTTAACAATATTCCCTCTATATAAATTGGTAAACTTACGGCCTTATAACTATCTAGTCCCAAAAGGTTCAAATTTTCCATGACGATTTCATCGTCATCCTCGCTCGACTCCCGGCCGGCGTAGTTGCACTGTACGCCAACTTTCTGCCTTCCCCGACACGTGGCGTCCACCCGCGATTGTTGTCCATAGTATGCCGAGCACACTCGTCGCAAATGCCCTGTCCGCTTGCATAAGCTGCATTTGTAGTCCCGGAATTTGCAATCACTATACTCATGGTTGGTAGCTCCGCAAGCTGCACAGTTCGCACACTTGATCGGCGCTGTTGCCGAGCTGCTCGCACTGAATGTCGGGCGCCTACCGGCCGACTGGCGGCGGCTGCGCAGCCGCTCGCCTCCGCCGCGCCGCTCAACTCCGCCGCACCGCTCCGCTTGCGCCCTGAGCGCATGTACCGCGCTCGCCGTGTTTGATTGTGCCGCGCTGGGTTGTGGAACACCCTCCACCGCCGCCGCATCCCTCTCCGCCGCCTCTAAGGAGGTAGCCAATTTAACGGCTTCGATAAACGTTATGGTGTCATCTTCCCCGAACAGCCGCTGCCGGATAATATCACTCCGGAGTCCGCACACAAATTGATCGCGGAGGTTCTGGTCCAAATTGGCTGCGAACTTGCAGTGACGGGACAACCTTTTTAGTTCTGCCACGTATGTCGCTATGTCCTCCTCCGCCCCTTGTCGTTTTTGACGAAACCTATACCGCTCCGCCAACGACGACGGTGTAGGCTGTAAGTGGTCGCGCATTAAGTTGACCACTTCACAGTATGGTAAGTCCGATGGCTTCCTTGGACTGGCTAGGTTGACCAGCAACTCGTACGCTTCCTCTCCCATGGTGGCAATCATTGTCGGCAGTTTTAAATCGTCCGTTATTTTGTTCACCATGAAATACATGTCTAATCTGTCCACGTACAACGACCACTGTCCCGTTCGCACGTCAAATTCGCTTAAACGGCCTATCGACATATTTAAACTGTGTATAATCCTCGTCGCCACTGTGATATACGTACTGTGCACCGGAATGAAACACGTGTTCTTAGCTTAAGCGTTTATTGCGGACTGCCTGCGCGTACAATATAGTCTACCCGCTATGTACAATATTAATTTATAACTAAACATTATACCTACACTACAAAACGTATCTCATTAAATCATCTCATATTTTTCTACTTACTACTGACTATAAAACGCCCAGTCATTCATAGCCTTAAGGGATGTTTTCTGTTTCATCCGTCCGAAATTCCATATCTGCTTGTTCATGACGACTACATCCAATTTGGCGGACTGAGTACGCGACTACCAGAAGGAAATGGGAAGCGATTTTGCAATGCGAACGTATTTTAAAATGGATTTGATCTCCATACCACTCATCTTACCTATGACAAAATGGAAGTGGTGTATTTCACAATCGTATTTTCTGGGCTTTTCTCGTAACTTCTATTCATATTGGTATCATAAATGCAAAAGTCACTCTTGTCTGTCTGTTTTACGCTTTTACGCTTAACCGGCTGGTTTGATTTGAATTATTTTGGTATGGGGATAGATAGGACTTAGGAAAGTACTTTTTATTCCAGGAAAATGCATAGTTCCTAGGGAATGAGCTTGAAATTTAAAACCTCCCGCCACAAAAATGTCCCACAGCTAGGAGCACAGTATTCAACAATAGTTATAAATATTACAAGAAGTGTGGTCTTCTTCCATGAAACTGAATAACCACAGTCAATGGGTTAATAATAATATATTGATAACTTAAGTGTACAAATACAAGCTTCGTACCTTGGTTTTTGTCCATGCAGACTTAAAAATTGCGTCCAAATTATAAAGAATATTGACAAAGATTTATTCGAAAGTAACATTTAAATAAATGTATGAACAATAACAATTCCTACCAACATGAAAATTTTCGATCCTCTACACTTTATTTTTATCTAATACCAAATCCTTTCACATACAACCGTCCTTTAATCCACTCGCCCTGAGTATAATTCAAACGGGATAACTGAATTCGTTCGCACTCAGCCAAATAGCCACAATCACGTATGCAAATGTCCTTCCAATGGTATTATTTATCGCCATGAGTGCGTCTGAAAAGATGTCTGCATTCGCACTGGCGTTTTAAAACTGCTTTTTATTCTTAGAAATTGATTCGTAACATATTCGACTCCTTTTATTAGTGGTACCTAATAAATGAGTATTTTACTGGAATAAGAATTGTTTTTGAGATGAGAGGATCTTATCTATCGGACAGTTTTAAAGAGGTTTTTAGTTTAGGTTAATAGTTTTGTAATGAAATTGATGTTGATGCCACTGATACCTAGTATCACTAATACAATAGGAACGGTAATCGTAAATTTTTGTCAAGTGCATTTTTATTATGACCAGCAGAAAATTTTGTTGTTATTTTTAGCAAAAACATATTGTAAGTACATATATTTCACATGCATTAGAAAACATAGGCACAGTTAAACTTAAGTGTTAACAAGGGTCAGGCATATTTTTCGAAATTATTTTCTTACTCGATGCTGCTAGTGAGCATTAAGTTAATAGAAAAAAACTAACACTTTTTAACAAGGAACCTAATCTTTATGTTTACACGATACATACTTCCGCCGCGAGGACATGAGAGTGTTTAGCAGTTGTTTTTTCTTCAAATTTCAACACAAGCAAATAATATGAATAAGTTTTATAACTAATTTTAAAGCGGTATCCCACGGCAGTGCGAACGCAATAAGTGTCATTTCTAATTGGATGGAACGGATATTTGCATATAGATTGCAGAGGGCCCCTTGTGTCACTCAACAAGCGCGCCAGGCTTCTTTCGTCACGGAATGGGGCTTGTATATTAAGGGTATAGTTTAAGACGTTGGGAACAGTTTCTGAGTTAACTAATACTGTATGTTATTAGGCGCGCGGTCGAGGATCTCGGCGGTCGCGGATTCGAACCCCAGGCACACACCTCTGACTTTTCGAAGTTATGTGTGTATTCACATTGAATTATCACTTGCTTTAACAGTGAAGGAAAACATCGTGATGAAACCTGAACACCTAAAAGTTCTTAGAAATTTCTTAGGTGTGTAGTCCGCCAACCCGCACTAGGCCAGCGTGGTGGACTATGGCCTAAACCCTCTCAGTAGTAGAGGAGACCCGTGCTCAGCAGTGGGCGTATATGGGTTGATGAAGTATGTTATTGGGGTAATGTCTTGGAGATTTGAAGGGGTTTCAATAATCATTGTGAGAAAGCTTTCATGAGATAAATTTTGTTGTGTTTTTAAGTTTTATTTTTAAATAGGATTGAAAAACTTTGTACGCCAATCCGTCTCAGGCTAGTTTGATGGACTGAAGAATGACTTTCTCGGTTATAGAGCAAGTCCGTGTTTAGTAGGAGGACGTATATGGGCTGATAATAAAATTAAATAGAATTATTAATTTTAATTCTCTCTTGTTATCTCAGTGTGAAATGATGATGACTGTAAGTAATTAATTCATATTTGTAATGTTATTATGAAAGATAAAATTTTTAAGCATGATTTAATGGTTACGTTATATTTAATTACTAGCTTTTGCCCGCAACTCCGTCTGCGTGGACTACAGGTTTGGATTCAGAAAGAACTTAAGTTGTAGTATTTTACTCCGCAGAGCCCCATTTACTTAAAAATACAAAAATCATACAAATCGGTCAAATTGTTTAAACGTGAAACCGTAACACCCCGCCGGAGCCTTGTGCATCATTATTGCGCGCTTGATAATTATTTTAAAACTGCGATATCTTCTAAGATACTTATTGAAATCAAATGATGTAAAGGGCAAATTTCTTTCAAATTAAATACTTTTAATGAATAACGCATTTATTTGGATAAGGATTAACATACTCTTTATAAAAACACCTTCATAATCAATGCTTTATTTTAGGACAAATTTGGTTAGCATAAAAGAGGTTATAGTGAAGTAATCCTAAAAGATAGATATATGCTGTCGCGGACTTTTTTTTAGAACTTGTAAAGGAGAACAATTTTGTACTACATCGTTTCAGTGTAACTTTAACCGTTTCCGCAGTGCACGCGGCGGAAGCTTTCAAAAGGAAAAAAATATTCCCGATTTTGAAACATTCTTTATTGCTGCTCCGCTCCCATTGGTCGTAGCGTGATTTTATATAGCCTATAACCTTCCTCGATAAATGTGCTAACTAACACTGAAAGAATTTTTCAAATCGGACCAGTAGTTCCTGAGATCCTAGCGTTCAAACAAACAAACAAACAAACAAACAAACAAACAAACAAACAAACAAACAAACAAACAAACAAACAAACAAACAAACAAACAAACAAACAAACAAACAAACAAACAAACAAACAAACAAACAAACAAACAAACAAACAAACAAACAAACAAACAAACAAACAAACAAACAAACAAACAAACAAACAAACAAACAAACAAACAAACAAACAAACAAACAAACAAACAAACAAACAAACAAACAAACAAACAAACTCTCACCTTTATAATATTAGTATAGATATGTAAAGTAATTGTAGAACAATTTTCAAAAAACATACATATTTTAAGCCTACCATTTACCATTTTACTTTGTAGCATATCCAAACTTACCCGTATCCAAACTTCGTAATATAAAACATCATAAATAATCAAAAGTAATCAATAAAAATATTCGAGCTAAAATATTCTGTAATAATCGTAAGAGCCGGGGAAGTTTTCCACGAAATTAAAAAAGTTAGACGTTCTGATTAGACCTATTCATTATTAACCAAGAAGGAACTAATCTAGAAAAAAATCCCCGTCGTTGAGGCGAAGTTTTCAAAAGTTTCAGTAAGTTGACGATGCGAGCCCGAGCCGCTTTTGATGTAGGCCGCGACTATTGGCTCTGGAAGTTTTACCATCGGCAACGGGATGGTACAAGGTATGATATCTTTATGATACAAATTAATATACCTAATTCAGATTTTTTTTAAATTTTCTTGGTAAGCTTTGTGACAATGCTTTGTGACAACCTTTTTTAGACGAAATGAAATGATATATTTAAATATAGTAATATCAAAATTTAGTTAACGATCCTGTTTGGAAGGCAGCAATCACTATAGAAGAACGGAAAATAAACTAGTTATGCTCTTTTCCACTCAAAAAATAGTTAGAATGTTGAATTAAAATAGGCCTCTGGCTGATTTTATCGTCATTATCAGCCTATATACGACCCACTGTTGGCCACGGGGTTAGGCTTTTGTCCACCACGCTGACCTAGTGAGGGTTTTCAGACTACACACCTAAGAAATTCTTAAGAACTTTTAAAATATGTTCAGGTTTCATCACGATGTTGTCCTTCACCATTAGAGTACGTCATAATTATTTGTGAATACACACATAATTTCGAAAAGTCAGGTGATTTAGTAACAGGTTTGTTTAAAATTTATTCCTGAAAATCTGTTTTCAATTGCACCACACATCAGAACAGATCAAAGCGCTCCGTCCGCGATGTCATTAAATGGAGACCACATCAAAACAAACTTACATTTACCGTCGATATCGAGGTTATTCGCGTACAAGTAAACAGCAATCGGTGACTCCGCAACTGCAAAACAAGTTTGTTATCATAACGCGTGTGATTCCATGTCGAAATTCGAATACGTGTAATGCCAAAACGTCGTACGTACAAAGAAATCGTTTGGAACATACGTCGTTTTGGATTGGTGTTGAGAAAATTATTAATTCTTGCCCTAGATTGTTTTATGGAATTCTTAACTTTATGCCATCGAAACAGAGTAGATAATTCTCTGTTGGCTTTCTGGTACTTATCACTGTTACAAATGAGATTAAGGGCTCTATTATCCATTTGTATCCTTTGATCAATTTGTAACAAAATGAGTATGTACAATGATATGTGGATTGAAATTTAATTGACTGAGCGTTTTCAGGAGCATTGAGCCAGGTGGAATTTTTCCTTTTGAAATCAGTTGAACGACTTGTTAGTAATCTATTTAGGAGTGATCGTAATGAAGATGGAATACGAAATGTGCTAAAATTTCCCTAATGTTGACGTAGAAAATACCTAATAAGTCCGCCACTGTCTATGAATAAAAAGCATGAATAAGTAAATATTTATTACATAAACAAACAGTAATTATTGTGTTAATTGGTTGACAATCGAAATGGAGTCCTGTCATCAGAGTCAGGTGCCTCTACGATCACTAGGCCCGTGTAAGAAGAAGTAAACTAACATACAAATAAGTCGAATCGAATGGTATGTCTATACATATAAAACGAATCGAATCCTATGTGTGTTCCGGCAAATCGTTAAGGAAGTCTTTCTACAATCCTTTTATACCCACAAAGAGGGATTTTTCAATGTGGTGATTTTTTTCAAGGAAATATCTACATGACTGATAATAATCATTTATTATGAACTCACGACATCCGAAATTTAAAAAAAAAATAGCATACTTTATCTCAGGCACAAAATAACCAAGAAATCGGAATTAAGCCCAAATGCTTAAAAAAATATTAAAAATAAAATCAATATAGTCAAAATTTCATTTTTTAAAATCACACAAAAAATAAGATGAAATGATTTAATCCCCTACTTTTCCACCACAAGAAGCCTCCAAATACCTAATTACAGAGCATGTCAAAGTGACGCACTCGTTCCTGCCCAATATGTTTCAGCGAAGGCACTTAATTTCACTTTAAAACACATTTATGTTCGTCCCTCCATCTTCGTCACTCTTCATTACGCGAACGATCCGCCTCGCTTATATTAGAAGTAGCATATGTCCGGACCCATTTCACAGTTTATTTCAATGTACACGTAATATTTGGAGTGCTGGAAGCTTTGCTGTTTCATTCTCCGTGAGTTATTGCAGAGGCTTGGGTCATCTTTATTTTATAAAAATAGATTATAATTCGTATAAGATACACTTATATTATAGGAAGGGCAAGGGGTATTTTTTTGTTGGGATATCAATACAGGATTTTTTGTAGTACAGATGTATGTAAACTTGCTTACTTGCATGCAATACAGACGTAGTAGCGCAGCCAACAAACAAGATACAAAAACATTGCGTCTATGAAACAGCGTCGCACCTTTTCATAATACGTTTGCGTTCATATTTTTGCGCCTTAAATATTAAGAACTTCATCAAACAAAAGTCATCATAAGGCGGAATCGGGCTTAGAAGTTAATGAGACTAACGCATTTTACCGGCGCGTCGTATTCACGTCACGTTCCCGTCACGCTCCCGTCACGCGCCCGTCACGCGCCCGTCACGCCCTTCTCACGTACAAGTAAACATGCTGTTTACTTGATGAAAATGTTCTTGTGAAATTAGGTTAGCTTCGTATAAGGCGTGTGTTCTTTAGATACGGTGGATGCGAGAACTTTTGCCTTGGAGTGTAGTTCGAGTTTGGTTTTGTAGTTGTAAATTTTAAGAAAAAAATATTATGTTGATGATAAACAATTTCTTTATCGCTTGTCTATTACATTTCATCGTTGACCGTAATGACAGGTTCTAAGTCCTAAAGTACTTTTTTTTTTTTTTTTTTTTTTTTTTTTTTTTTCTTTTTTTTTTTTGTGTTCACGAGGAAATTCATTTACGAATCGTCTCCAAGCGACTTGGAGGTATGTCGGACTCACCGATCTATTTTGTTAGCAGTAATAGGTCGTCCTACCGACTAAAACCCCGTGATTTCACACAAACTCCTTAAAAATATAGAGGGTCGGGATACGCGTTAACATGCAGCCGGGCCCTCTTTGGAGTTGGTCTTGTTGGTAGACCCCTCACGGCAACAGGCAGTTCTTCCACTGCCACAACTTGGAGAGTATATAGCACGATCACTGAAGTACATTACTACTTGTCTTATTACAACCACTCATCGAACTACTAACCGAGTTGATTGTTTATGGTGGTCGGAAATTCTGCCGCTGATAACGAGTCCGATTTGTGCGGGAAAACGTCCTCGTTGCCCGTTCTCTTTCTCTTTCTTTCGCCTCTTTCGCCGTCATTACGCATTCGCTAAATTGACACACTGAGTTCCATGATTTCTCGCATTCTACCATCTTTCCTACTACAGCTGAGAAAGAGAGATTGCTCCCAATTTCCGCGATAAGCGCAGCACGGGGCGATTCAAATGCCGCACAATCTGCCAAGGTGTGTTGCGCCGAGTCTTCAGCACTGCCGCATGCGTGACACTCAGGCGTCGGCTCGCGTCCGATCCGACACGGATACTTTACGAAACAGCCATGACCTGATAGTATCTGTGTCAATCGGAACGTCAGAGTACCGTGCCGCCTTTTAAGCCACTCCGTTAGGATAGGCCGGATGGTTTCGATGGTAGTTTTGCCTGAGGTAGGATTTTCAAGCCGTCGCATCCATTCCACCATTGATGTTTGCTGGAGGGTCGATCTATACGCCTCAATTTCTCGAGGCGCTAATCGTTGACCCTGGCTTAAAGCCTCTTCACGCCACTGGTGTAGCGATGCTAAAGCTTTTGCTTCTAAATCCCAAGGTGGGAGACCAGCTAGCACTGTGGCTGCTTCAAATGACACTGTTCGATATCCTCTGATAACCCGTATCGCCATTGCTCTTTGTGCACGCCGCAGAATAATGGTGTTGCGAACTGTCAGCTTATTCGCCCATACTGGTGCTCCGTAAAGAGCAATGGATCGGACAATCCCTGTGTACAGTTTCCGACACGTTGAATTGGGCCCACCAAGATTAGGAAGAACTCTCGCGAGGGACATTATAGAGCTCGTAAGCTTAGGACTTAGTTGTCGGAAGTGTTCCGAGAAATTCCATCGGCTATCGAGAATTAGTCCAAGGTACTTCATAGTACCCTCAATTTTAATACGGACACCACCTACTGTTATATGCAAGCCACGAGATGGTTTGTTGCGAGGACCATGAAAACTCATTGCTTCCGATTTTTCAAGAGCCACCTCGAGCCCTAGGCGCCGAATACGATCGATGACTTGAGCTACTCCAGCTGTAGCCATTATAGTAGCGTCGCGATGAGATCTGCCTCGTGCCGTCACAAGTGTGTCATCAGCATAGCAGATCACGTTGACTTCAGGGGCGTACGAACCCCGCAAGACCCAATCATATCCGATGTTCCACAAGAGAGGACCGAGAACGGATCCCTGTGGAACACCGCATACAATGTTACGTCGCGTCCATCCCTCGCGGCTTGGGTAAGCTATTTCTCTTTCCGAAAGGTAAGAACCGACAAAACGCTGCAGGTATAATGGGACTCTGTGGTATTTTAACGCTTCCATGATGCAGCTCCAAGGCAGAGTATTAAAGGCGTTGGAAATATCAAGAGATACCGCCAGCACCACTTCGCCTTGTGCTACGGCTATGTTTGTTAGCGATTTTATTCGGTTTATCGCTTGGATCGTCGAGCGCCCTTGACGAAAGCCGAATTGGTTATCCGCTAGATTTGGGCCTGCTCTTGTTAGGTGATTGACGAGGCGGTTTGCAATCACTCTTTCGAAGATTTTGCCCACTTCGTCAAGCAGCACAATAGGACGGTACGCAGATGGTGCATCTGAAGGACGTTTGTCTTTTTTGAGCAGCACTAATTTGCCACTCTTCCAGATACGTGGAAAATGACCCTGCTCAAGGCAAGCGCTGAAAAGTGCTTTTAGATGGGACTCCAGAAAATCTTCGGCTAAAACCCATGCACGACCCGGAATGCCGTCGGGGCCGGGGGCGGTGTTCTTGGTCCTGAGACGTCGCATTGCAGCACGTATCTCCTCTTGTGTCACCTCGCTACACTCATCATTGACGTTTCTTTCATCATTGAGGAGCTGTGGGGATAATAACATTTGTGGAGGTGGTCTTTCAAATCTTGTTGGAAATAAATAGTCAACAACTTCCTTCAGAAGTTGTGTTTCCAAACTCTCTGTGATAGGCGGAGCTTTTGATCTTAGTTTACCTCGTGCCATTAGGTACGGGCGCCCCCAGGGATCACGATTTAGGGATTCGAGCAGCTCTTGTCTTGCCATAGCCTTTGCGCTGGCAATGGCCAACTTCAGGGTTTTCTTGGCTTCTTTGTATGTCTCGTAAAGCTCTGTCTCCCTGGCCGACACGATCTGCGAGTTTCGACGCCTTCGTCGGTATCTGGAATACTGACGTCGCGCCGTCACGCACGCATAACGTAATTGCGCGATTTCTTGATTCCACCAGTAGACCTCACGTTTAGCGGAAATTCGTCGTTTCCGTGGCATAGCTGTGTCGCAAATGTGAGACATAACTTTCATCAGCTCTAACGCTCCTTCCTCGGCATTAATATGTGCGGTTGTTCCCTGGTCTACCCAAGCTTGTACAACACAGGCTTCTCGGAAGGCTTCTTGGTCAAGACGTTTTAGGGCCCACCGCGGACCAATTTCGTTTAAGCGGTTCGGGCTCGGTCGGGGAGAGTTTTGAGGAGTAATATTAAAACGGATGTACCGATGATCAGACAATGTTTCTACTTCCTTCAAAACTCTCCAATCTTGTATCAGCCTTGCTACACTGGAACTAGCAAAAGTGATGTCTACTATAGATCCACCTCTTTGTCGTATGCAGGTATTTGTTGTGCCTCTGTTGAGAATCAAAAGTCCAGTTTGAAGTGCCCAATCTTCAAGTTTTCTCCCTCGCGGGTTAGTTGAAGGACAACCCCAGGCTGTAGACTTGGCATTGAAATCTCCCAAAACAATGACAGGATAAGGCTGGCTGCGGCCTACGACTTCGGTCAATTCCACCAAGAAGGATTCGAACTCGGCTAGGCATCTGTTTGGGGAAATATATACCCCTACTACCATTAGGTTTCCCAGACGCGCCGCTATAATCCCTCGACTTCTCGTTATACTGGCAAAGTTTGGGGTTTCAATACTAGTCTGAGCTATGATGGCTACTGATTCATCAAGGTCAGCCTCCCAGTCACTCCTTGGCGGTACAAAGTATGGCTCAGCGATGACAGCAATGTTTATCTTCCACTGCACCAAGCTCTGGAGTAAAAGATCCTGAGCTCTGGAGCAGTGGTTTATATTACCTTGAAGAATGCGAAGAGCCATTTTAAAACTCCATTTCTCGAGCCTCCTGAGGTGTAGCGTTGGCTGTGGCCACCTGATGTATTGGTTGCTGAGAAGCCTTGCTCAGCTTCCTAGGTCTTATTTTTTGGCTATCATGAGCCAAGTCGCACGTTCTACTCCAAATATTGTGATCTGCGGGTTTGTTCGCAGCCGCACACACAATACATCTGGGTGAGCCGGAGCAATCACTTGCACGGTGCCCGTATTGTCCGCAACGGAAGCAGACATCGCTGTAGTCCACTTCTGAATTACATTGCACCGCAACGTGGCCACTCTGCAGGCAACGGTAGCATCTCATGGGTCTCGGCTTTAAAACTTTGACTTGAGCCGATATCCACCCAACAAGTATTCTGCGCCCGTCGCCGTCGTTACAGGGCAGGTAATGATAGTCGCCATAGTTCCGTTATAGGATGGGCGTATGCTACCGCACTTCACTTGTTAAGTCCTAAAGTACTACTATACTTTCGTTAATTTTTATTTGCAATATAAAAACACTACTAAAACACGACTAGGGCAAAATACTAAGCTAAAATCTTTTAATTTTCAGTACACAGGATTAAACAACGTAATTGAAAAAGCTTACATAAGCTCTACCAAAATACTTTCGTTGCACTTTGACAATAATTTCATACGAAATGATATAATATGTAGTACAGAATTATCAATGTTCTCTTCTTCTTCTTTCTTCTTTATCAACCCATGTACGCCCACTGCTGAGCACGGGTCTCCTCTAACATTGAGAGGGTTTAGGCCATAGTCCACCACGCTGGCCTAGTGCGGGTTGGCGGACTACACACCTAAGAAATTCCTAAGAACTCTTTGGTGTGCAGGTTTTATCACGATGTTTTCCTTCACCGATGTTGTTTTCTTTCCTTCATCAATGTTCTAGGATAGACTTATTCAAGTTTGAAGAGCGTATTCACGAGCTTTCGAAATGAGAGGCCATGAGGTACTACGCAATGAGATAAGAACGCAATACATATTTATTAGTTTGAAATCTGGCTCTTGGAAAAACGAGTTTCTTGTAGTTGGTACGTCTGCAACACAACACCTATTTATTTATAAGTGAAGCCATATATTAATAGTGGAAGAAGTGGAATTAATTTACTCGTAAGTACACACTGCTCTTGACCATAGACGTTCAATTTTTTTTTAAATATTGGCACCCCTAAAACAAAAATGTTCAAAGTTGTGATCCTCTAAAGCTTCCATTTTTCAAATTTAACGTCCATGGGAATTGTTCCAGGTTGGCTGTAACTTAGAATACTAAAGCTCTATTCTTTAAACCTCCCATTTTCTATATTATGGCGATAAAATCCGCATCATCGATTCATACATTTTAACCTATCCAATAAAGTTATGAACGCAGCCATCCAATCAATAGCAAATAAAGCATACGCCACAGATAATATTCACTAGATTTATATTCAGAGTAGACAGAGCTTTGTCCCGCCGGCCCCTCAATAACTGAGTCGACGAGATAGGGCCCCTCGAAAACAGACGGCGGACTGTTGTAGCTAATAGAATTTACTTGGGTGGAGTGGACAGTAATTGTTGGGGTCTAAAACCTATGTGATCATGCAGCGAGTATATAAAGTTCAAATCTATAGACGGTTACTTCATTCGCTTTGCAGATAGACAGCGGATGAACTAATATTATTAACGCACTACAGGTAGTGTTTGATTTATTTTTACATACAATACAATTTAAAAAAATACACCTATCAGTTTCATACATATTGCTGACTCCGCACTAAGATCAAATTTACTGTTGTGGATATCAAAACCTATTAGAGGCATTTTTATAAACGTCTTAGTAATAAACATTCTTATAAATTATACTAATACATAAAAACTATTTTGAGAATTCAATATCGATCAGTCATATCCATCTTTGCCAAAATTATTGTACCTGGAACGGGTTCAAACCAGCCTCCACTCCACTAAAACTGATTGTTTCAAATAGTAACCTATCCAGACAATGTAGCCAGGCTTAATTTCCTCGCTGCCTCACTAATAAAACCTCATAAAAGGCTGCCTGTTTACTTCTATTGAATTTAAGGGTCGTGTACTATAAAAGATGTCTGCATTTCATTGTAGTTTTAGATATACCTGAATCTTGTTTGAATATTCATTTGAAATGCTCTAGATATGAGTTTGATGATGAAAACCCCAGGCACACACCTCTGACTTTTCGAAGTTATGTGAGTATCCACATTGAATTATCACTTGCTTTAACGGTGAAGGAAAACATCGTGATGAAACCTGCACACCTAAAAAGTTCTTCGGAATTTCTGAGGTGTGTAGTCCGCCAACCCGCACTAGGCCAGCGTGGTGGACTATAGCCTAAACCCTCTCAATGGTAGAGGGGACCCGTGCTCAGCAGTGGGCGTATATGGGTTGATGAAGAAGAAGAAGAAGATATGAATTTAGATTTTGTCTTTGCAAATTCGTAAAAGTTATTTGCATTTTTTTTACTTTTAAGAACATTTTATTTCTTGAATTATTCCGTACCTACCCTAAAGAGTAACTATTTCCATGAGAGTTTGTTTCACTATTTTCATGAGAGTTTTTCATGAAAAATATATAAAAGAATAAAGAGTCTACCGAAGTATGGGGTATATTTTTATATTTTTTTAGGAAACTGTCAGTAGAACCACTGAGCCTGGAAGTTGGCCAGAAATGTCAACAATCAAGTCACTGTGTATGTATCGCTAATAGTGCGACTGTGCCCTAAAACATCTTACATCTTATTGGTTTCTTTAGGATACTGACGTACTTTACTTTGTCTCGAAGATTATGTAAACATAGTTATTGCAAGCTGTATGGATGTAGCTAGAAATTCATCAGGACTAGGATGTAGGGCAACCCAACCAATGCTTCTGAATTTTAAAAATGTAGTAGGGAGCTAGGCCCTTGCTTTTGATTAAGGTTGAATGCGCATTAACACGATCAGTGATAATTTTTCACTAGATGAAATGTTTCGCTGGAAGGATGGGAAAAGAAGAGACCGGAGTTTTTTTCACGAATACACGCATGCTTGGACTTTTCTTGGAAACGCGATACTTGATACTTAAATTAGGTGAAGGGTTCGATCGAGTTCCGATTGAAGGTATATCCAATAACCAAAATCAAAATATTAATTTTTAATTTAGTAAGTTGTACTGATTGTATAAGAAGCAAAGACAAATAAAGTCAAACATCATAATTGCGATCAAATCAGACATGATCAAACAATAAAGTCAAATTGGCATTCCGGTTTTAATTCATCGCAAATCCATAGACAAACATTGTAAGCAAGTTATGTACCACAGAGATAACACAAATGGCCCGAACAAACCGTACAACGCCCGATGTTGATACGAAACGAAGATTTCCTTGATTCGCGTTTGTTTAGGACCTAATCTAATTATGGAGCGTTGGGCTCTGATTGTGAATTTGGGTTTGGTTGAATATGTGTGTGTGTGTGTGGACTGACATTTGGCGAGCAATTTTGATCCCTTAATTATGAGCTTTGTTCATACACGTTATTGGATGAAACTTAGGTTATTGACGTTTTCCGCTGCGGAAGAAATCTTTGTTGTATTTGGCGGAAAAAACCTTTATTGTTTTTCTTATTTAGGTATCACTATTCAGTAACAGCTTGTATCCGATTAACGGTCATAATCAGACACTATAGCAATCTTAAACAAAAGGAGTTGATTTCTGCAGTCAAAAGTTCTATCAGCCGCACGTATAAGAAGGCCGTTTTTCGACCATAATTCCAGACTCTGTACTGAGAATTTCCAAATAGAAAACCAAATAACGCTGCTTCTCACTGACTTTGTATTACCATTTTTTTATCAATATAAGCAATGTAACATCAGAGTCGCAGCCCTCATCAATATTGTCCCTACATTTTTTTAAGCCGCGATCGCCATATGCTTACTTCGATCAAGCGTTAGGAATAAAGCTATTGACACATGATTCCTGTTGCGTGACGCTGCACCGCGTGGCCCCCTATTTAGGGTTCCGTGGGCAGCGCCCGTGGCTAATTGAATGTCGATGACGCGCCTTGATGGGCCGTGACGCCGGGTTCCGCACCAAAAATAACCGTATTATTGGCGAAAACCTTCGGTGGAAATGCTGACCGAAGTGGATTAATTGATATGGTATATACGGAAGTGCAACTTGGATTTTTGTCTTTCTGTAAAAACCCATCCACATTCGGCTAAGATCCAAATTAGAGATTCGATTTTAGGTCGAAATATGGCGATATTAAATTTGATATAATTGACATTCTAAATGAAACTGTAGATTTATGTAGTTTTAAAAAATCCTATTTTAGAATCATTGTCTTCATCAGCCCACGACGTATACGCACATACAACTTAATGCAGGTCACGGGCCTTTTCTACAACTGAGATAGTTTAAGCCTTATTCCATTTTAGAATACCTTCACATTTTTACCATTTCAAATATAAATAATTAGACATATTATTCAAGACAGGTTTTAATTCCTCTAAAATTTTAAAGGTTGTCGCATGCTCTTCAGATTAATCCTCAAAACGTTTAATAACCGTAAAGGCGTCATCACAAAGGATCTTCAAGTGACTGAGTCGCGGAACCGACGCACTTCTGCCGACGAAAGCCGTCACGGGCGGAAATGAAAGTCTGCTTGTCTTCCTCTGGCGCATAGCAGGTGAATTTCCGGCCCTCTGTCCCTCGGGAATTTACTTTTAAATCTTGATTGTGTCGGGAGCAGATGGGACGAGTTTTTGTGTCACGTTGTTTTGAACCTTAGAAAGGTTTGGCTCTTAAGTTTGGGAGGAATATGGTTGTGTTCGTGACTGTCTGAATGAGTTTCAGAATTATTTGTAGAGATGAATAGAACTGTACTTGAAGCGTCAGTAAATCGATTAAAAATTTGCCAGGAGTCTTAATTCTTTCCAATATGTATCTAGTTATATTACAATATCCGTATTTTTAATTGAATTCATAAACTATCGACATTTTAACTGAATTTAGTCATCTTTTGCTCGTTTTTTAACAATCAAACATTTAAATCATTTATCCTTTTAACTTAAATTATTAACTGAACAAAATTTCGACTTCTATTTTTTCTTTGCGATTTTGTCAGGATTTTTCTTCAGTTTGACTAACAATATGAAAACTTTTTCGTTTCGGTAAATGCCTATTTTAATCACTTTTAGGCGAGCAACCAGCCTTTAATGCAGATCCACTTCTAAAACTCGTAGTACCACTATCCCATCAAATCCTCAGTGTTAAAGGCATCTATTCCATCTGCAGGCCCGCATGCGTTCGTGACTAGGCGTTCATCGCATACACACATGGGATCGAGGAGAAACTCCCACAGATGTGCAAATACTACGTGCTGAGGAATTCCAAAGGATTATTGTATCGGTCTGTTTGCGTTCATACCTTTAGGAGATTGATTCTCAAGACGAAGGCTCGGTTCACGGTTTAGTGAGCTATATTGGTGGGTTTACTTTGGGATGTGATGAATAGTTCCTAGTTATTTTAAGCCATATACTTCTCAGTGAAACTGGTCTCTCATAGAATACGGGTTATACTTAAGTTAAACGTAGTAGTCGAGGTAGGTAAATGAGTACCTACATAACAATGGAATCCTTCAAGGAGAACTTAGGTGTGCATGTTTCCTCACGTCGGTTAAATTTACCATTAAATTTCCTTCTTATGATTTCAGTCATAACACGGATAAGTAATCGGGGTGTCATTTGGTCATTGATGTTAGATATCTTCCATTGATTTTGAGGGTATGGAAAATTTATTTATTTACAGATGGCTTAGAAAATCACTATGACTAATATCACATTATATTAATAATAATATTATTCTTACCTTATTATTTTATTCTAAACTTTATGGTAATAAACTCATGGTTAAAAGAGTTTTAATCTGTAAATAAATAGAAATAAAAACAACAAATGAGTGCCACAAACGTGCTTTATTGACAAAAAATGTGGAACGTAGTCCGCAAGTATATACACAGCGAGCCAAGCGTCCTTACTGAGGCTCAAACTCGAACCGCAGTTGAGACCTGAAAGGGACCACGAGACTCAAACATAAGTACTGGAATACATTTCATATTATATAAGTAGTTTGAATGATTCTAATCGTTGTTTACTAGTCCTTAAATACTTATTAAAAAGTGACAAGTATTAAACGACTAGAACCACCATTGAAAGATTAATGTACTTTTGACACTTGATAGAGCTTAAGCTCAAACGACTCAACAAAGATAAGCCTCAGTCCCAAAATAGTCTCAACACGTCCGAGTACGACTCAATCACATTTATCATTAGCGACATTTATACATCAAACACATAGTTATCAAGGGTAGGTAGAGAATATAATTCGGTACAATCAGGATTTATTCTACCTCATACGAAACGAACAAAAAAATGCAAAAAAATATTATTTTCGGATCAAAAATTATTTTTTCTTTTAAGGCTATCAGGAAATCAGAGCCATGTTTTTCAATCCGAAAATAATCTTCACATGAAGAGGATTAATTTAAAATGGCAAGTGATAAATTCATTGCTATCCGAATATTAAAAAAAAACCATCGCCAATTAATTGCAATAGAAAATAATTAGTTTTCTTCTTAATTACGGAAAATTAATGGCCTGCTCCCATAACCAAATGTAGCATTATATTATTGCGTTAAAATTCGCAAAAATGGCAACTTCAACGCAAATCACAATGTTGCCAGCAAAAACGCACTTACTTTCATATTTTTTTTAAATCTAACATTGGCATTGACAATCACAATGTTGCCAGAATTTTTTTGGGATATTTTTTTATTTCATGTTAATTATAAAAAAAGTTATTTGACTGAGAAAAAATAATTCATTACATACAATATGTAGTAGGATTTCATCCATTTTCACGAGAACCGCTCTACAATACTGCATAATCTCACTTAACGCCTTGCTATCACTTCCAGGTGTGTTATTGTTTAATAAACTTTCCATGATTGACTTATAGCTTTAGTATAGTTGGCATAATATTTATATGTTCCTGGACTTTAATCCCCATTCAAATTATAAACCTCTTTTCAATGTCTCTATGATCATGCTAAGATCACTTGAAATAGGTAAGTTCATTAAGCAATAACGCACTCCCAACATACATATATTATGGATAAGTTTAGGGCATAAAGAGTGAATATTATACAAAAAATGCGATTTATCTGTTAAAAAATAAGTTTATATACCGGTTGCTCAAGTTGGATAAAAGTCAACTTTAAGATAAATGAGAGCAATTTGATCGTGTCTTTTTTTATTAAGAAAAATATTATTAATTTGAAATTAAAAGTAGATATTACATATTAGCGAAAAATAATAACTAAACATTACGAAATTTGACTAAATTATAAAAAAAAAACAGGACAAAGTTGAAGTTTCAAAATCCAACTCGTCAAATTGGATAAGCCTTAAAATAAACATAACACCACAGTAGTAATTATAAACACATTACGAAGCATCACAAATGTTTTGTTACTCGCTCTAACTTAAACTTATCAACTACCATTTGACAAACTTAACTCGTTAAAAATAATAACAATTACCGAAAAACGACAATCACATATTCCTTAAATTAAACCCCAAATTAAAAAAAAACATTTTTAGACAATCGAACCACACATCGTATACATTTTACCGACATTTTCTAGTTTTGAATCTAACAAGTATTTATTGGTCATTATTATTAATTCCCCGAACTGTTCATATTTTTTTCGTGAACTTTAGCAATGAAAATATTTCAACGGAGCATTATGTAGTGAAAACCTATTTTTTAAGTATTAATATAAACAAAAAAAAATACTAAAATAAAACGTACTTCCAATAGGACGTGGAATATCAACAATTTCACATCAATCTTCACGTTTAAAGTAATTGGTAAGAACTAGCAATAATTGCCGGTTAATGTGATAAATTGATCACTTAATTCTCCGATCCACTCGACACGACGATAATGACCGGTAAGTGTTAATAATGCCCTATTAATTCCGAAGAGCGTTGGAACTCGTATTATCCAATTAGGAATCATGACACTTTTGACAGAAAAGCAACCTTTTGGTATTTTCTTTGATAGAAAAATATTTTTTATTATTATTGTTCTTAATTTTTGGAGACGTTTTTCTCAATATTTTTGCTATTTCATTTGTTTATTTTAGTTGCTAAGAATTAAAACATTTACTAGGATATATCATTACATACATTTAGCTATGCAGTATACCTGTTTCATTCAAAATAACTGCAAATCGGAAATAAAATGCAATAAATGTAATAATTTATAAGATGGGAATCTAAATACTGTGAATGTGAAACTATTGTGTTTTTAGTATTTACGTATAATAATACTTATATATCTGTATGCTATTTATATGTATATTATGATTAATCCGGTAAAAAAATCATTAACCACTATTTTTTCCTGTAAAATCTGAATGGAGGGTTATTTTATAGGATCAGTTATACCCGGCTTTAATCCGTTATTAAATATATTATTGAGTAGACTTTAATTTTTACTCTAATACGATTTGCTGCTAACTTACTCTTATTCGAAATAAGGTAAATGCGATACGATACTGATTAACATATGAATTGCTCATAAACCATTTAAAATATACATATATAATTTTACGTGTTTATATTTTTATATTTTGTTCTCCATATAAAATGTAATATTCTTTATGTAAGTTTCAAATAACCGCGTTATACATAACTCTATAGATAATCTATCGAATATAATTAAATTAAAATATATTTTTAATTTGAACTGTATTTATTTAATATTTTAGCCGCCAGTACACAACACAAGAACTGTAGCAAATGCTGGACATTTGCTACTCACTATTAAAAAATTAAGATACGTACACAATATTGAAATTTATTTTTAAGAAAGCCGAAAGAAGATTATGAAGTTGTGACGCAAAGAAGCGTGATTTGATACCAATAAAATTTTTTCAACAAAGCTAGGCACTTACGGCAAATATGTTTTGGCATAGGAATATCCAATCAATGTACCATCACCTTCCTGGCTGGATAAAGGCCTACCCAAAACTGACTTATTTGGGGAGCCTGCATCCAGCTGAAACCTTTATCATTCGTCCAATTTCTGATGGACTTTCAACAAAATGTTTGCTAGTACACTAAATATAGTTAAATTATATCGTAACAGTATGTAAACTTTTGTGAGCTGATGGTATGGTAGTCAATGCGAAAAATTCCTCGCATCTTTCAAGCGAAATAAGCAAACCCAAATGCTAAATAGATATGTTCATATAGTATTGCGATACACTTACAAAATACTATGTCACTGGTTGGCACAAAAGCCTTAAAGGATTTAAGTCTATCCGATGGACAAAATGTTCTATCAACATCCTTAACCACACATACCCTCAAATGCTCCTTATATTTACACGAACGAATTAGTATTAATTTTTTGACAATTTACACATTTTTTTTTCTTACCAAACATGTTACAAATGCTAGTTTACATACTGCGTACCTCCTCTATACTGTACATTAATAGCTATAATAAAGGAACAATCTCCAAATTGTAACAGAAATGGTGACAATTATACCAACTAAAATGATATTAGTACAGTGACTTATAACTAGTTTAGACATCGAATAACCTCCTGTTTTTTTATTGGGAGTAATGCATAAAAAAGCTGGTTAAAAATATAGATATGTAAGCGCAATATTCCGGTCCAGCGACCGGAATGAGCAAGACTCGTTGTCCGGAAGAATTTAATAATACGATTTGAGCCCTTAGGATTTTTTTCGAACGGAAAATCGAAATTTGGCTCTGATTTCCCTTTAATGAAGTAGCATTTGCCTGATTGTGGATATTCGTTTTTCCGTTCGAAACTCTGATTCACTCCAACACTGGAATCATTTCCATCATGAAACATGATGCCGTTACCCGGCGCACCTATTTCAACAACATCAAAAATTCCGGACACGAATTGACTCGAGAATCCTTCGTATAAAATTCGATTTTTTCAAATTCAAAGTACGAAGCGAGAGAATCTGATTAGATAGAACGTGAAACGTGATAAAAGTGAAGATAAGTAACTCGTCTATTATTGTCAAGAGGGATTTGAAATTTGGTACGGCGCAAAGCACGAGAACTATGCTAAAGATTTTTTTTCACTTAAATATTGACTTGTTTGTCACAGCACGCTTTGATAAACACGTTTGCAACATTACAGCGAGCACACAAGAATATTCCGGCTACCGTAATTTTCGGTGGAATTCCGGATAATGTATGCCTACCTTAATGTCACCATATAAGAAAGTGCTATTGGTCGATACAATTATTTTACCGTGCCCAAGGCACAAAAATCGAGCGTTCTCTCGATATGTCAAACTCTAACTGAGGTAACCTTATAAAGAAGTATTAACTAAAAAAAAAACTTAAAGTAGTATTCCACAAGTACGCGAAAATTAAAACTAAAAAAATGTACTTCCGCCCACACACATCGCAAAATAAATCAAATCGCTTTTGGTTATCAACGATATTATTTAATAGACACCCTTTTATGTTTGATCCCTTAAGAAGATTCTCGTAAGTTGGACAACGTATTTTCTTTTAACCTATTTTTATTCGTTGTTACTAGTTGATATTCAAAAGCGAATCGATCTTAACATTTAGTCGTCGAATTATAAAAAGTTCGAAATGTGAAATATCTTTTCAGAGTTGAAATTTTTATTCGGTTATATGGTATGGCATGAGCAGTTTAAGAATTCACAGAGATTCGAAGAGGTAGTCTGGTATTGGCTGCGCGAGTAAAAATGCTTGAAATTAATTTGCCATCGAAGGTAAATGATCGCATATTCTATTTAACGAAATGGACAATCTCTTATATTTTTATGAAGGTCCAGATTTCGGAATTTAAGACAAGTTGACAATTGACAGATAGACCAAGGGGACTCATCATTCATCACCAATAGCAATGAGTCTTACAGCGACTTGTATCAGTCCCAAAATCTAGCCCTATCCAAGTCTGAAAAGACATTTCACAATCCAAAAGCCGTTCTTACCAAAAGTAACTCCACATTTCACTGAACATCTTATACTGTAGGATGGTGGACGCTATGAAGAACGTATGCAGTATGAGGTAGCGAAGATTGTCTTGCCTCACTTGCCTGACCACGTGAGGCCCTGAGCCCTTGGAGGGAAACTTGCCCGTCTTGTAAAACTCCTCAAGCATAGCATCTTTCTCGATGAACCTGTCGTACAACCACTGGGTCATACCTTCCGAGTCTGATGGTACCTGGTGAGAGAATATTTCAATGTATTTTATACGATATATTGTTGTTGTTAAGGTTGAGATTCTAACCAAAATCCTAAAATTATTCTTCATATCGAATAAGTGACAAGGATTTAATACTTACTATTTACTTTGATTACTAGCATAGTAAAAAGATTTTTTTACCATAATTTTCAGTTATCTGCACTGACATAATAATCTAATTTTACTTTTTAACAAATATAAATGGTCCGTAGTTGCTTAAAATGGTGTCTCATTGAAGTGAGAATTTAGAACTTAATTATTGTAGTTTCTAGGGCACACTGACAGGCTCCGTGCTAGTAGAATTTCCAAGTAAAAAAACCCAATAACTTCTAGATTGCATGACGATAATTGTTATTAATTTAAAAAGAATACAGATCTCCCCATGTACTCCAAGTTAAAACAAAGAAGAGACTAGAGGTTAGTAACCAACCTCGCTAGCAGGGTATAGCCTGTAGTGTAAGTGCGTGGTGCAGGCCGGTCGGATGCCACACACAACGTCCTGCAAGTGTAGGGGCACTCGGTCGGGGTACGCGATGGTCACGTCCAGGATCCACTCGATGCTATCGCCGACCTTGTTGTCCATAATCATCTTCGTCTTCGGGCTCCTGTTGAAGTTATCGTCTGTTGGACAAAAAAGAAAAATTTGATTTTAAATCAATTAGGGAGTTTATCACTAGCTAGATAGCTTTATTTTCCGCCTTTGCTGTCAATGTCAAGTAATATATATTTTCTTTCTTTCTTTCAAATTCCGTGCTAGATAAGGATAAATAGAAATTATTATGTCTAGATAATTTTGTTAGGTCATGTTGGGTCAATTTTCATTATTTCGAAACGAAATGAAATTGTACATTAATTATATACGTATAGGTTTTAATTGACCAAACTGCATCTAATTTTCATTCCGGTGTTATACTATCAAAAGTATTTAATAATTTCCTAATTTCACGTCCCATTCCGTAATTGGCACTAAATTTCACCAGCCCCAACAGCCTCCTATCTCAAGAAAACCTACAAACTACCAACTACTTTTACAAGGTAGGGTAAATAACAAATTCACGTGACCTTTCTTGGCGTTCTCTTTGGATGTGCTCGCTCCCTCGTCCCTCCTGGGCCCAATCTCCTCCATGATGACTTTCATCGCGCCCGCCCGCGGCAACGACACGTATTCCAACTTCGGCAGATTGTTTTTCTCGGCGAACCTGCGAGTAGCGTATGAATATTTAGTTTGTTACATATATTTGGTGTTGATGTTGATAGTTGAGCTGAGTGGTTGGTGAGACTGGAACGCTGTAGCAGGCGCAGGTTCCTAAGCTGCCTATAATTGTAAATAGTAAATTTATTACAATGAAGTAGTGATGGCTTCGAGGCTTAGGTAAGCGATCGAGAATCTCGGCGGTAGCGGGTTTAAACGCTAGATATATGTACCTTTGGCTTTTGTGTGTATTCATAATGAACTATCACTCACTCTATCGGCAAGAAAATAATGTGCTTCAACCTGCACGCTTAAAATATCTTGGGAATTTCATGGGTGTATAGGCGCGCGGTCGAGAAGTTAGGCGCGCGGTCGAGAATCTCAGCGGTCGCGGGTTCGAAACCCAGGCACACACCTCTGACTTTTCGAAGTTATGTGTGTATTCAAACTGAATTATCACTTGCTTTAACGGTGAAGGAAAACATCGTGATGAAACCTGCACACCTAAAAGTTCTTAGGAATTTCTTAGGTGTGTAGTCCGCCAACCCGCACTAGGCCAGCGTGGCGGACTATGGCCTAAAACCCTCTCAATGGTAGAGGAGACCCGTGCTCAGCAGTGGGCGTATATGGGTTGATGAAGAAGAAGAAGATAGTCCGCTAATCCGCACTGCGCCAGCTTCGTGGACTAAGGCCTAAACCCTCTCAGGGATGCATACGGCTTGATGATGATGATAGAGCAGCAACACCCTCGCTTCCTATTACTAAGAACCCTAAACGCCGCCCGCGAAACGTAACTCAAATACAACCTATCCCCGAAA
Organism: Cephonodes hylas; assembly: GCA_030295005.1. NCBI lineage: Eukaryota > Metazoa > Arthropoda > Insecta > Lepidoptera > Sphingidae > Cephonodes > Cephonodes hylas. The sequence goes on along the minus strand of AP025374.1, from coordinate 1,467,928 downwards.
ATAAAGGCGTCATCATCTGTAATTAGAAAAACAACTGAAGGCGTATTTTGTTCTCGTAATTGTCAGGGGCGGCTCGAGTTTATCGCCCGGTGGCCTTAACCCCCTGAAGCGGCATCAATCATCTACGTGACGAGAGTTACGCGTTGGATGCGTTCCAACTAGCGACGCAAGAACAAAAGTTGGCAACCGTCTGAGTAATTCTCACTGGGCTTCGCGATAACGTTTGATGTATTAAACAGTGCCGCTATTAAGATACGAAGTGGTTGTGCTGGGTGCAATATTTCTTTATGGGTGGGTAATATTGGTGGTGGGTGATGGCAAATTGACTTGCGAGAAATGATTACGGTTTTTTTTTTCAGTCGACGCAATTGTGACTGCTTGATAGAAATTCCTTAGGCATGATTTTACATTAGTTCTAGGATTACGAAATACTTGCTTAAGTCACTGTAGTAAGGTGATATGTAAACCTAGTGTAAGATCATTGTGGGACCTCTTAACTAACTTATTGCAGTTACAGTGGTGTCCGGAGGATTTAAACTCAGAATGTACGTAAATATTCGAGAAGTAAAATAACAGCGTTCTAAAACAGTTGTTATTATATTAAATTGTAACAAAACCACATTTCCCTATATTTTTTCAGATATCAACGACACAATTACTCACCTCTGGCTAACTTCCTTCCTCTTGTGCAAGAAGCCCCCCTCCGGGAACAAAACCATGAACTGCCTGGACAGCGGCACGTAGAACTTGTGGATGTGCTGCCTCAGTTCTTCCAGTGACTGGTCGCGTTTCGTCTTACCCTGGGAACAAAGTAATCAAATAAATAAACACTCCCAACAGTCTCTTATGTACATCTGACACATCACCAAGATCTTGAACTTGTGTTGTGGATGTAAGGAAATACTGAGTCCGAAAAATGACTTTTCGGATCCAGATAAGGTTTCTCGTCTGGCTTGTTAGTAGTGTAGCTTGAAATGATTAAATGCGTAAGATCAAAAGATGCTAATTTCAATTCTCTGGTAGCAAAATGGTACTTTGTTATCGATTAATTTACATTTGAAACGACACGGAGTCTATCATGTATCCAAAAAATACCCTCCATGTATTTTTAAGTAACCTTTCAACGTAGGTTGAATTTTATGCTTTATGAGGTAGGTACCTAATTGAGAAAACTGCTTGCATTAAAATAAAAAAAAATAGCTCCATTAAAGAAAACTTCCATGTCATCCAAATTCAGCCGATACCTCTTTATTCATCTTGAAATATGCAAGAAAATATATCACAAAGGTCACCAGTAAATGGACTCCATACAACAATTCATGGTAGCTGCATTTTTACCATTACATTTAACGCCCCACGCAATTCATTGTACGTGTAGAACAACGTTCGACCACTCAGTACGTTGACTGTTAACATATTACCGTATCCACCACACTGGTGGAAGGGGGGGACTAATGGATATTATCGCCATTGGCAGACGATGAGAGGGCAGGTTTCACCCCAGCAAGCGCTTGCAAGATTAGCTTCGCGAGAATTAATTGAAATAAGAATAAAAGTGGTATATTTCTTTCTACCTACAGCTAGAGGGTCAGAAGTGTTAATAGAGTCGATATTGAGGTTTGTTTATAGGATCTCTTAAGCTGTTCAATGCGTAGGCTGCTAAAGTTGCCGTATACCAAAGACGAAAACTGTTATTATGCAATACTACCTTTAAGTCGTTAACCCGCACTAGACCAACGTGTTGGAGGTCTAAAGTAACTTAGTTATAGGGAAGGCCAGAGCTCAGCCGTGGGCCGCATATGGGGTCATAACGATGATGATGACTTTAAAGTAAAGATTTACTAAGTTTTCTTACTTTATTTTCGACCTTAACAAGCAAACATGATAGTTAAAAGCGAGACGAGTTCCTTGAATTTTAACCCGCGACCGCCAAAATTCTCTTCGCAGACCTTCCATTACATATACCATCAGAGAAGCTCCTACCCTCTCCACTATTAATAAGTTTCAACACTCATAACTCAAAAATCATCAAATAACTCGTCTAAACATATAATAAACTAAATCAAAACAAAACCCGTCATAAAGGAATCTCCAATCTCCATTTAAGTAATAAAGATATCAGATAAACGTGTGGTTTACGTGAATGGCTTATATCGTCCGATCGCAGGTCATAGTGCAACACATGTGAGATAACTTGCAGAAACACACAAAAACAACTAGAATTTTAAAAACCATTTAAGGATTACATAAAGCGCCGCTTTTTAAAGATCTAGTTACGTTAAAACCTACAGTTTGTGACACAAGAAAATGCACGCAGATGGATCGAAGTTTTGTGTGTACTAATGACATGAGATAAAATATGTATTGAATCTAAAAAAACTAAAACTTAAATTCAGTAATTTAATCATATGAAGGTATCATCCATATATAATACCATTTTGGTTATATAATATTCATGAATTCAAGTTTTTCCTCAACTGTGTGCCATAGAACGACAATTTAATTATATTCAATTCAATTATACCTCGATTGTTCTATACTATACGAACATCGTCAGCAATTAACGGCTTAGTCCCCCAAGCTAACCTGAACTACTTTTAAACATATCATCAGCCCAAATACGTCCCACTACTGGGCACGGGCCTCCTCTATCATTTTATAAACATAGCTTGTAAAAATATGTCAGCAAGTCTTCATGACGAGTGAACTCTCTTTAGTCTTCAGATACATTATCACTTTGTCGTATCACGGAATAACTCCAAAAAATATGATCTGAATATATCTATATCTCAATGACCACCCATACTTAAGCCTTCTGCAGTCTTCTACCGTTGTGGTGGTAAGACCGCGTCGTCCTTCCCACGGGTGCGTTGAACCGTACCAAACCGGGAACGATTCCGGTACGACGTTCCGATCGGGAACCGTCCGCGGAACTTTTGAAAACACTAACGACCGACGGATTGCATTCCCGTTCTACACTGTGTCCGACACGGAAGTAGTATTAATTTTCTTTGATGTCGTTTGAATTTAAAAATAAATTAGGTCTACTGGTTAATTGTTTAGATAATTGAGAGCCCCGTGGCGCAGTTGGCTAGACGCCAGCTTGCGAATCGAGCGGCCGCGGGTTCGATATCCGCACTGAGACAAATGTTTGTGTGATCCATAAATATTTGTTTCGGGTCTGGGTGTTTGTGAGACCGAAATGTCTCTTGTAGTTTCTGATACCCACGACACAAGACCCGTATCTTAGTGTGGGGTCAGGACTATGTATGTGACTGTTGGGTGTATTTATTTATAATATTTATATCCAACAAAGCAAATTTTTGTCGTAACTCTCGGGGCAGCATTGTTCCATAAATAGAATGGTTCACAAAAATTAGGATCTACAGGTTTGAAAATTTCTTTTGAATGGAAAACATGTGTTTTTTTATTAAAATGGATGTAATTCAAAACAAGAAACTTATTTCACCATATATGATCTTCTGTTTCCTCTCTAATATTGTGGATATTAAATCTATTTTTAAGCCCACCACTACATAATCTATTTATCGACCTAACAGCAACACCAATGGAACCCCACCCGAGTCGTGAACCCACTCACGTTGCATCGGGCCGGCGCGATGGGGCGTAAGCGCGCTCGGCGAGACGCAGCGCTTACACCGCTTGTCGTTGTTAATAGCTTGTTATGTGAGCGCTCGACCAAGACATGTGCTTTTAATTGACTGTTAGTAACAGGGTTTTTAAATTGCGCGTGAAGAGAGTCGCGTAAGATGCTGTTGTTTTAGGTGTTGTAGAACTGGCATTGGGGTTTAGGCGCGGTCGAGACTCTCGGCAGTCGCGGGTTCAAACAGACACAGCGGTGAATAGTCAGAGGAATTTTCGAAGTTAAGTGTTTCTTCAATTTTACTTACGTTAATGGTGAACATTGTGATGGAACCTGCACACCTAAAAGTTCTTAGAAATTTCTTACGCCAACACGCTAACATGATTTTAAAAAGACTGGCCCTAAATCTGTTATACAGAAACTTAGTTCTGTTATGAAATAGATAGAACACGATACCTCTGAACAATTCATCAGAACATTCGCAACCAGACAGCAGAGCTCGCTAACTAATAAATACATTCAACCATCAACCGCAGACAATGCAAAAATCCATCACATAGCAGCCGCCGCAAACCGCGTCAAACAAAACGCACGCGGCTTAAGAACGACCACATTCCATTGTCGGAAATCATCGTTGGAAATTGTTTAATTAAAAGTTCGCCGCGTTGAGCGCTGCGGGTCTCGGACGTGCGAACTTTGACCGTCATCCGTCCGGTTTATAACTCGATACCGGGTTTTCCGGGTATTCCGGTGATCCGGTTTTAATTGTCGTCCCGGTGCGCACCGCTCTTGAACAAACCTTTGCACAATCGAGTTTCTAACAAGCGCTCATATGTGGATAATGTTAAGGGAAATGCTCACAACCGAAAATATGATTTCTATCTGAAATCCCTAATTATGTAAACGTAAAAGTGTGTTTGTGAGGTTTCTTCATCTGAACCTGAATATTGATATGAATTTTGATAAGGACAAAGACATAAGTTATTTTTTCATTGAAAAGTAATTAAGCTTTGGAATGTGGTTTTCTACACTTACGTTTTGGGGATGCTCCGGACTCCATGCGTAACTTACTTATTAAAAAAATCTAACAATCCCCAACTAGACAGTCTCCAAATCACTCTTCTGCTTAGAAACGGCGAAACAGTCATATTTCTAGACAAATCGATTATAAATTTCTAATTTCGATACAGTATGCACACCTGCTATGTATCATCTCTATATTACCCAAGGTACGACTAGCAGATAATGCCTTAGCCAATAAGTCCACTTTTACAATTATTCACTTTAAGTTTAAATAAATCAATGTACGCTTCTTCGTCGCATGTGCATTGTGCAACCCTCCCATTAGAGCGCACGAGAGACAAAGTGCAGGATTCCGTCAGATTCGAACGCTGTGAGTACACAAGCATTGTGTGGGCTGTCGCAGGCGGACCCGCGCGCCCTCATACACAGCGGTATTTAGACACCTCGTCGGAACTTTCAGCAGCTCTCACGGGATCGGTGAATATGATTCCTATATTGGTGCATTTTATATAATACATTTTACGAATATTTATTTAAAGATAATAGACTTCATAAATTGGTCATAGTAACTTAACGAAGGTTACGCTAATGACGCTGTTATAATTAACAAGTGTGGGAATGTTTCTAGAGAGTCCTTAATAATAATTAAATTGATTGACACATTTATACGCAATAACCAAAAAACATTAAGTCATATAAAATGTCAGTGGCGAGATCGATACGAAATCACTCAAACCAAAAAACAGATATCTTCATTTATGACCGTATTACAAATCAAAATATCTTCACCCCAGTAATCTCTCAAACAGACGAATTAAAATACATATACCATATTTGAAATATACCATGCTAACAATCTAGCAACTACATACATACAGCAGCAACAAAACTCGGCCAACAACAAAACAAAATCCCTAGCAAAAGTATCGAAGGAAAGTAACAAAACGGAACGCGAACCAATCCGAAAACTTCAAAAGGTTTAATCGGCGCAACAGACACACATGGATGGAAAAAACTGCGCACAAACTAGTTGGAATTCGGTAGGGGCGAAACTGCGCTCGGTCGTGTCCAACAATTGTCTAACGAGGGCACAAGTGAAACTTGCCGTCTCGTTACCGAGTGTGTGATGAGGGAGAGCATCTCAGAAATGTCTAGTAGACATGAGAAATTATACAGGTATTTTTATATTTCAGAAACGTTTTTTAAGTCTTAGTTTTAAAGGGTGGCGGTTATGAGATTGCGGCTGATGATCTGTTTCAACATTTAGTCATATGGATTATGGATGTTTAAATTTCAAAAGTATATTTGTGTTACAGTAATAACTTTTTGAAGTAAAGTGTGCTAAAAAATAAAATTTCATGCACTTTAGGGCCGACAAAATATGTCAGAAAATCTGCATTTTTATTCGTATAATGAGACTTTTCTTTCTTGAATATCTAACTCCAAAATTAGCACCCCGAATTCAAAAACATTGGATGTCGTACTTATGATGTATTTAACAGCTTATATTGTTACCTAAGCCGAAACCTCCCATTAAACATAAACCTTGCAATACAATTTCTGAAAATTTACTTTACGACGCCACTTTATTTGGCACAAAGAGGTGATACCGGCACGGGTGTCAACCGTTTTATGTCCTCGTATAAATTATGGAGTGATGTAATTTTGTACCGAAGACCGTAAACCCATATTTGGGGTTAAGCGAAATTCTACTGTTGTGATTGACACTGTTCCGGGTTACAATAGTTTTTATTGTTTAGTTATTATAACTAAACCAGTGGCGGTACTTCCATTCATTACCCAATTATTCAATTGTGCAATTTTAAGAGATTTTGTCTTTGGTCTCTTTCGATACTGCATTTGTTGGTATAATATTTATTGTGCCAGACTGTAAAAAATAGAGTAAAACAAGCGTTCGCCTAAAGATGTCGCCATCTTGACAACAGGACTGTGATTAAAATATCTTTTATTCTAGTGTCACGGAGGTTGCCTGAAAAACATCGCTCGAAGCAATAAATCCGTCTGCTGGCTATATATTTTTCACTTGTTTTGTTGGAAAATCCTATATTTTAAAACATCTTTATAATCGTTTGAATTGTTATTTACAGTATTAGGACACATAATATACTGGAGAGTATTCGGAAACTACTATTTTTTTGTTGATTAACAATAAAATTAAACTTTACTTATTCTAACATATATATTTGTTCATTGCGAAGATAACAAAAAAACGTAACAAATTTTCTTCTTATTTAACCCACCGTCTCGTTCCCCGATTTTCTTGCTAATCTAGTTCAAGACAATTTGCACTTAAAAAATTACCAAACCGTTACACTATTTGGTACGTCAAGGCTATAGTTTAAAGTCTATAATATTTACTCAGCACTTAATTACTTAACAACATTTTCAACAAATTAAAAGAGAAACATTGTTAGAAGTGGGACAATATATATTGTAAAGGGAGCGTTATACTGAGTTCCCCGTATCGTACCGCGTGTACCGCAGCCTAATTACCTGCGGTGGACTTTTTCTATTTCCTCTTTAATTGCACGAGACTGTTGCTTTTGTATGTATATATTTTCTTTTGCAGAAATATGAAACTAGCGTCGACCTCGTTTCTGACCGACTGCGCCAAGATACACGGGCGGGTTTTGCACTTCGCTTTTTCCTGTGACGTTCAAACTGCCACGGAATCTAATTACCTGGTCTTTTTAATGTTTGCATGTGTATTGTAATGGTGAGTTTTGACGAGGATGAATGTGACAGAAAAACTTTATAACTGCAACATGACTCGTTAATTTATTAACTAAGTAGTCTTGGTGTAAAGATGAAAATAAGACTTTCGAGTTTTACAATCTAATTCATACATTGCCACAAAAAACACATCAAAAAACATACACCGCTATGACCGCTACATGGCATGCATATTGGGGTCTGTTACCAGTGTTAACAAAATGAACGATAGCTATTCAGATATCTGGGAATTTTTCAGCATATGTTGGGATATATGGAAACGGATCAAAACACATCTACAAACAATCTTTCATAAACAACACTTCAAATCAACACACATCACAAAACAATGTATCGAAAATAACTACGTATAAAAATCCGCGGGTCACAGTCCAAAACCGAGAAACCATAACACTCATGCTCCATTTAAAAAAATAATCCGGCCATGGAGAAAACCACAAAGGGTCGCGTGGCGCACATCACACGCGGCGCCCACCGTAACCGGCCGCTTGTCATGCAAATTGCACGGAATTAGAATTAGACGAGATCTCCGCCGATGTAAGTTGGGTTCCGTAGTGTTATGTTTTGATTGATTGATGTAGATTAACGTCTTCTATAAAACATTCTTATTAATACTTTTGGCTCGTCGTCTCGCAGTTCAGGCATTTGCCGTGGGACCTAAAGGTCTCAGACTCGATTCCTGCCCCGTGCAAAAAAAATATTTCGTAAGAAGAATTTCAATACTAGGTTACGTAAATATCATTATCTATGCTTGTTACGCTTTAAAAAGCCTAAATAGCTGAAATAATTTTGTGGCGCATCTACAAAGTTGAATACGCCATAGATTCATAAATTTATATCCAAACGAAATTAAGGTATTAGGTAGTAGTAGCCAGTAGATGTGTCGCTAACATGTCATGCTACAAAGCTGGAAAAATAGCATTGTCCGTCATACAAAAAAGTTTGAATCCTTTTGTTAATAGTATAACCTTTTCTCGTATTAAATCATCTAACAGATTAACAATAAAAACTTCAAAACACATTTATAGTCACATCAACCGTAGCAATATGTATGGTTTTACAATTGTACAAATCATCATGCGGAACTCCGGTCCTGCGCGTGCGCACGTCTCGCGCTGCTGGCCATGTCGCTATCCCGTTGATGTGGTAATGAACGCATGCCCGATGAGATCTCATACACCAACCTCATTTGCATGTGTAAAGCTAATTTAATTATGGAGATAGTGTTATAATGATGGCATTTTAATTGTGTTTGAAGAAGCGTGGTTTGGTTAAGCGAAAGTTATGTTATCTTTTTTTATTGCTAGTCGAACATCGCTGTAATCGAGACATCACTTTAGTTTAGCCATGAAATGAAATTTGTACTATATTAAATATAAGTATTTCAAAAACAATATTTATCTATAGTTCAAAGTGTAATTTATTATAATTACCTACTCTTATGGGTTTCGCAGATGTGGGTGGACCTATTTTTCATATTTTCGCATATTCTCTAAATTCAGGATAAGAATTCTTGCGCATTAAAATGTTTTGTTTTCGCCATTAAAAGTACAAAGAAAAATATCTATATATTTATTTAGTTTATTACTTATAAGCGCTGCATAAAGTTGTCTTTACAAAGCAATATTACGTCTCACTCTCTAAATAATAAGCTATTACAGGCTGACACCAAAAGCTTACTCAAGGCAATACAGACTTCAATCAAAGTCCACAACTAAACTTTTAATCATAAAAAACCAATCTCCCTAATCCCTACAAAGAATGTCCAAATCGTCCAAGTGCAAACTCGTTAATTACAATCCCTTCACGCGGTCCCTTGTTATGTAGAAGCGCGTGCGCAGACGCGTGCCACAAGCCAGTGCAGATGCGTCGCCACCAGCCAATTACCATTGTAATTAACACATTAAATTGTACACGCCGTGCAAGGATTTACAATTCAGATGCGACGCTCTTTTGATGTCTTCGTTTAATGCCTATAATTAGGTCCTGATTTGTGTGAATAATAAGTTAGTGGGGCGATAGTTGTGGTCATGGGTTCGGAGCATAATTTTACATATTTAAAATATTTGTAAGTAATTAACGCTTACATTAATAGTAAAAGATAAGAAGGGAAAAATACGACAGTTCTTTAGTAACAATTTGAAGGTTTCAACTTTAGTCCTTGTTATAGACTTTAGGGCAATATCCATGAACTCTAGCAAGTCCCGTTTAAAGTAATGGGAATGAGCTGAAATATAGACAGAAAATAATATTTGCTTTTAAATTTGATATTTTATAACTACAAAAATAATATAAAAATTCCCCTGTAACACCAATCACAGGACCAACATAGCAGTCAAAATATGTAATAGTGTATAATTTAATAATATATCGCAGTAAGATTGTCCCGAACAGTGTCAAAATTCACACGGTGCATGCAACAAACTACATACATTGCCAGCACACCGTGACCCAAACAAAAGGGTTGCGTGCGCGTGCGCAGGCCACGTGCTGCGCGCGACGATGCATACTTCCGCTGGGAGCATATGGACTACAATATGGCACTGACATTGTAACGAGAAGGTAATAGCTTGGCATAGCGAAATATGTAATTAATATTTAGACGAGCATTCGAGTCTAGGTATTTACAATGAAGTAGACATATATGTGTACATACTTTGACGAAGAAAGAAAACATCGTGCAGAAATATGCACAGTAGTTTGCCAACCTGCATTAGGTCAACGTGGGGGACTAAGGCTTAAGGCTTAGTTATAGACGACATCCGTGCCTAACTTCGGTCCGATGATGATCAATCTTCTTCTTCTTCATCAACCCATATTCGCCCACTACTAAGCACGGATCTCCTCTACCATTGAGAGGGTTTAGGCCATAGTCCACCACGCTGGCCTAGTGCGGGTTGGCGGACTACACACCTAAGAAATTCCTAAGAACTCTTAGGTGTGCAGGTTTCATCATGATGTTTTCCTTCACCGTTAAAGCAAGTGATAATTCAATGTGAATACACACATAACTTCGAAAAGTCAGAGGTGTGTGCCTGGGGTTCGAACCCGCGACCGTCGAGATTCTCGACCGCGCGCCCAAACCTCGAGGCCATCACTGATGATCAATAATGATGGAAAAACAAATATGTATATGATAATGTATTGAGATAGAAAAGCTGTCTATATCTTGAGATTTTTAACATATCTGACCAAGTGTAAGTTTAGAAACACAACTCTGCCTTACCCTTTGAAAATGGGAACGTAAACAGATATATGACATGCCCGAAAAGCAAAGGCATTTTCAAAATTCTTCCAAAAATCAATAAAAAAGCTACTACCAATCAAGAAAAATCTCTCAACTACACAAAGTGAAGAGGCAAATAAAGCGAGGTCGATGAGTAGTCTCGTTAATTTCCCGTAGTAAAGTTTCGGCGAGTCTCCGGCATACTACGGGTTCCGTCGGAGTTCGCTCTTCATTTCCTAGAGTGCGCAGTGCCCTTAGAACATCGTCGTATCAAAGGCAGAGGTTTCTTTTTCGGAAACTTTCTAGTGATCTGTATGTAAGTATTTTTGTTTCGGTTACAAAATAAATCAGGCTATAAATCTGTAAAAGGTGATACGCGAATGCATACACATCAGCATAGTTCATTGACAAAAACTTGCAATTGAATAATTAAAACATTAAAAACGACGGATCACTATAAATTTAAACAATAAGAAAGTGAGCATACATTCGTTTCACTACTAAAAGTTACCAATACATATTTCAAGAACAGATCGCATTAATTTCAACGAACGCAGCCCTAAAATTACATATCACAAAACGTCCACAAAAAAGTTCCAACGTTTTTTCTTGCGCCGTTGTTATCAAGCCATACTAATTAGGTATCGCATAATAGCGTGTTTAATAAAAAATGAAAAGCACACATGCTAATGAATGAAACGAACCGTGAAAGAATCGTTTAGGGCCCACGCACGTGGCTTCCGTATCCGATGACCGGTGAATGGGGCTTCCCGGAATTTTTGTGCTCATTGAAAAGACAAATGGTCAGGCAAGAGACTCTAGGCTAATTAAAGTTGCGTACATATTTATGTTTAGAATGATTTATAAGTTACTACTGCCTCGTTTGTTTTGCGAAACAATTATGCAAGGTACGATCACATAGAGACGTATTATACAGGTTTTTCAAGCCCAGAGTCTGCAAATATGCCCAAGAAAATACTTTCAAAACGTGTACGTACCTCTGCCCAACCAACTGATCTATCCTACTCCAAGCACACACTTATGAATTTTCAACATTACATTTTGTACGGAATGTATTTTTACCACGAGATCACATCGCAGTCTGTGCAAAAGGCCAGTTTTAAACTCTTAATTATTTAAATTAATATAATAACCCACTAGACATTCACAGCCTCATTGTTAAATACCAATCCATTTTATCATCGCAGCGCAGGGCTCGCCTCAAACCGCCGATATAGAGAGCCAGCGGACCATCGAACCGCATAGGCTAAAACCGCTTTATTATTAATTAATTTGCCTCCCCGTCACATACTCATTAACCCTGAATTAGTGCAAATCCAAAGTCTATAACGTTACCGCGACGTGTTATAGGTTTAACGCTAAAACGCCGGGCGGTTTGTGAATGCGCCACTCGGGGTATAGGTACTTGGGTTCGAATATGTGTGGGCACAATTAGCCCGCCGAATACATTAACGATGCTATTGCAACTATGCCGGGTTATCGGTACGGTCGGCATAGCAGCCGATAAGCGGAGTACATGCTTTGACAATTAAATAAAGGAAATTGCTGATAAAAAATGTAGGGTTTTTGAAAGTAACTTAAGGAGTTAATAGGGCGTGGAGCTTTAAGTGGTCGTGCATGTAGCTTCTTTTAGTTTTTAGATTGTAACATACAAGGGCTTCCTTGTAAATTTTTGAGATGGGTAGATCGCCAACCCGCACTAGGCTAGAATGGTGGACTAAGGCCTAAACTATTTCTGTTGTAGAGGCGCCCGTGTCGAGCAGCGGGATGTTTAAGATGATGATAAATCTTTGTATCGATATTGTTAACTATTCTTTGATTAAAAAAAAAGCAACACTTGCAACCTTGCCTGTTCTATTCCTGCCTTCGAAACACGGTGGTAAACCAAATGTTGAAATAACTAAATCTAAGTGATCTCTTCGACATTTTATATATAGATCTAACAAAATCATTCCATATTACCAACACAATAAACAAGAGTTTCGATTTTTTTTAAAAGTCGACTTAATATTATTTTTTTATTTTTTTGCAGCGTGTACCTATGGCCGTCGAACAATCCGCCGGTCAGTCCCCAGTCACCGACCGCAGCTCATATCCAAATTTGGTGGGTAATCCCGGCGCGCTGCGGTCGCACGGCTTAGTCCCGTGTTTTGTGCGAATTATAATTATTCCGACAACGCGTCAAATGTTAGGGGTGTTTAAGGAGCGTACTAGCGTGAAAAGGGGGACTGTGTAGGTGTATATTTTTAGGCAATCTAAAAAAATGTGATGATATGTTGGGATATTATAATGTTTTCTTTATTATTTAATGATATGTAAGGTTATTGATTACATAGCTCGTGGAACACTGTAAAACCAAAATAAAGTAGGTACATGAAAAAGTAAAGCAAATAAACTGGAAATATTATTATCTATCCGATTCCGCATTATGTGTCAAAGCTTTATCTATGACTATGCTGCAAATCCCTAGTTTGTTAATTAAAAGGAGGGAATGAAATAAAAATAAATCCAAAATGTGTCAAAGGTTGTTTTTGATACATTCATAGAAGTAAATTCACCTCTACGTTCGAAGAACGAAAAAATGTTAATTCCAAAAAGAAAATAAATTGACAATTTCTGTCTTATCACATTATCGCCCCGCACATCAGAACAGAACACATCTGCAAACATATGAAAACACACACGTCCAAAATTCACACCGCTTGCATATCAAAACGCAGAATCAGCTCAAATTAAAATTTCCCCGCCGGCGAGCAATGACGTCACTCCGAGTGAGAAATATAAAGAGGGAAATAGAGTGAAACAGATAGAGGAGCAGAAATACATAAACAGCGTCGTATTCAATGAACCGATGCGAATTGGGAGGAATCGCTGGCTCGGCAGAATCGCGATCGCACGCACGTTGAGATGTATCGACGGCGTTGCGAGGCGACTGACGTGGCGAATATATTTCTCTGCTGTCGTTTTTGTCAAGCATAATTTTTGTTACGTAGGTGAGTTTTGTTGAAGCACCTGGAAGCGTATTGTACAACTGCATTGTTAGTTATGACTTTGGGTATAGGCGACAGGTTGAGAATTTCGGCAATCGCTGGTTTAACCTCCCCTATACCTGTCTTTTCTAAGTTATGTTTGTACTCATAATGAATGATACATAAACGGTGAAGGAAAATATCGTGAGGAACTTGCACTCCTAAAAGTTCTTTGAAATTTCTTGGGTTTTCTTAGGTATACCTTCGCCAACCCGTAATACACCAGCGTAGTTGACTCAGACCTGGCCTACCTCCTATCAGTGGTAGAGAAACCCGGTGCTCAGCAATGGAACGTTTATGGACTAATGATGATAATGATGCCATACTACCAACTGTAATTTATCTCTTTTCACAATAATGCGTGTGTTCATCGCAACTTGCAATTGTTTAAACCATACAAGGTCTTTGTTAAATATCAGTATATGATTATCAGAGCGACAATTGAATTTCACGTGCACGCATCGAAACAATAGTCGCCGATGGAAAACAAGATTACAGTGATTACCGGCACAATATCGCGTCCGCTCTAAACAGACAAATACAGAGTCGGACTGCAGGCGGGAACAAAGGGCCCGGCGCCCCCGCCCTCGACCGGGGGGGGGGGGTCGAGTGTCGCTGGTCGCGCCGTCAGCAACGGCTCACCAACAATATCGCAATTTATCAAACGAGCCGCATTGTCGCGCGCCCCTGACTGCGTCGGCACACGGTTGTCGCCCCGACACTTTCATCTACATACAAACACGGAAACGGAGCGCAGATTTAGATAAAATCAGCGGGCGATTGAACTTACGGAACTATTCGGAGATGAAATCGCGCTGCGTTGAAACATGTTTATGGTATGGAACGAATACTGAGGTTTTTTTAAACTTTGGAGAGCAACAATAAGGTCCATTACCAGAAGTTTTAGTTTTAGAGCATAGAAAAGTAAAACAACTTAAGTCAATGCTATGTAACAAGGGAACAAAAATGGCATGTTTTCTTAAGGTAATAGTTTAATGAAGTTACTACAAATAATATAAGATTAATAAATCCTGTGTTTACTTTAAAGTATGAAAAGAAAATGAAATTTAATTTGCATATATTCATATTATTATTAAATATCAATCAACGTAAGGAGATTTTATATTAAAAACGAAACAAATCACCAAAATTTAATAACGTAATGTTTCAAAAAGCGAATACTCCATCCTAACATCAAAAGCGAACGAATCTCAAACGTAATTCAATTATACTAAAAACAAATCACGCAAGTCTGGACGGCCAATAAGGGTCTCCGCTTGCAAATCCCTTAAATTTCATACAAAGCAACATAATTAAACATTCAATAAATGTATACCTGTGTTATCCCATACTAATGACGTTGTGCGCTTTTTATTAACGTCGAGGGTATGAGGACAGTCCCTAATCAGCGTGAAATTAAAAACAAACGGGCCTTTATCGAGGCGTCGGGCATCTGAGGTGGCTGACCGCCCGTGGGTCGACCCCTTAATCCGGCCCCGTGTCCGCTAAATACGCGGGAGCGCAGGTGATGTTTTTATTAAATTTCTCGCTAGAGCCGTCACGAATCGAAATTAATTTTGGCTTGTTTACGCGCGGTCTGTTTTATTCACCAGATATATTTTTATTCGGCCATTTTGTATTTTATTAAATGCGAGCGACACGACGGCCGGAGTGCAATGGCTGTGTTAATTTATAACAAAAAGAGATTTTTCTTTTTGTTTTTATTTAAACCGTAAACAAAAAGTAATATTATAAAAATAGAGTATACAAATATCGAATGAGAAATATCCCTCGTCAATAAATACATTGACCAACTGAGGTTCTTCACACTTTTTTTAAAGCAGCCAGGATAATAAGAAAAATCTTCAGATAGATGAACTGAGACAGCACTTCACAACCTGGCGACACTGCAAAGAAGTGAATCAACATACCTTTCGCAGGTATTATATATTACAATATCACACATAAAAGACACGAAACAAATAACTGTCAGGAACCTATACCCAAAAGAACAGAAAAAAAACAGCTCGAGGATTGAACATAATGAGAGCGTAATTGGTGAGTGAAAGAGTGTACGTTTTTGTAATAAATAAGCTATAAAGGCGGGAGGTGGGATGCTGAGACGTCTCGAGGAGCGCAGTTCGGCACCTCCGGCCCTCGCGCTGGAACCCTGTGGTGTGGGGTACGAGACACGAGCTTATAGCGATATAGCTCTCGTCATAAGCCCACACACTTCTATAGAAGTCCAAGAAACCCAGCTTTCCTTAGAAAATTTCGAATAAAATTCTTTCAGCTTTAACTCTTTATTACATAGAAGCAGATAGACTTCATGAAATCAAATGACTATCCTGACCCAAAAATAAACAATTACACACAAGACATTCAATGTGTAACGTGATGAGCCACTATCGAAGTACCGCCACTGCATAAGCCTATACACGTCTCATTACTGAGCACAGGCCTACTGTACGGCCTATAGCTGAGAGTTTAGGGTTTCGTCTACCACGCTGGCCAAGTGCGGGTTAGTGGATTACATTTTGTCACAGTTGTTTTACACCTAAACTTACTTCCTTACTATGTTATTGTTTACCTTTACCGTTAACGAATTTATGTATAATGAATACATTTACATAACAGTCACATACATAATATTTCTAACCCCGTATGAAGATACAAGTGTTGTGTCGTGGGTATCAAAAACTAAGCGAGTCTCTTGAGCCTTATAAATACCTAGACCCGAAACAAATTTGTATCGGCGCAGAGCTAAACTCGCATCTCGTTACACAAGTTGGTGTCTAGCCAACCACGCCGTGGAAGCTTATTTACATTCAAAAGTTTGTGGAAAATCGGGTCAAAACATTTGTAATAAGATTAAGAGACGCTTCTTAATTCATGATATTACTTATAGATCCTAGAGATCCCATCTTAGCATGCCAGTATGAAACAAAACCACTCTTATCATCCCAACTTGGGCCGAACAACAAAACGACTCCACGTACAAGTTAGCGCGAATTAGCGTGTTTGTAATAAGACAAAGAAAGGGACGAGAGCTGTGCGCGTGGCGTGCAGAGGGGATCGAAGGGGGGGGGGGGGCTGTTCGTGATGCCATGTGCGCCGATTGATTCCGAAACATAGCCCCGCTGCCGATACTTACGCGGAACAAATTGAGACATTATGGAGGGAAATGACGATGGGAGTCAACAATACAACTGTGACGGGCTCTGTTCTCCTGGTAAGGCGCAGCTGTTGAGGCGATTGAGATGTGAAATGTTATCGTAGGTTTAAGTCTGTCTTGTCTGTTTGTAATTAAGTTGTTGACATTTCTGTATTCAGTCATTGTCAGACTATAAACATCCAATACCTGGGCACCAGCCTTGTCCACAAATGGGTGGCGTTAGACCTTAGTCACGCTGGCCTAGTGCGGGCTGGCGGATAACTTAGAAATTCCTAAAATTTTAGGTGTACAGGTTTCCTCATAATGTTTTTCTTTTACGTCAAAGAAAGTGATAATTCATAGCAAATAACATAGAATCGCAAAGGTATGTGTCTCATAATTGGTGAGGCTCGGTTGGAACCTGCGATCGCCAAGATTCACGACAACTTGCCTACACCTCGAGCCCATCACAAAACTTTTGAATAATATGACTGTAAACCAATTATCAATAACGCTTCAACAATTCCAGCAGCATCTTAAAAACCATCCGTACAAAACTCCCTAAGCAGACGACAAAATAATTCCGTTAAAATGTCAGCTATTCCGTCGGTGTACAATTAATATGAACAATTTGGCGAATAATTTCAATATTCCCCGTTATTTATTGAAGTTATTATATTTTATATTTGCCGAAGCATTTTCCGCGCTGTCGATCGCCGGGCACGCTAGTTATTCCACGAACGCTCTCATCATTCGCCCCCCCCCGTACCCCGTACCCCGCACGCCTCAACCCGCGCCCCCCGGCCGAGGGGAAGCGTTTAATAAAACCCCCCCTCGATTTTTCTTCAAAAACATCCGTACGTTTCAACCTATTGTGTTTTTATTTGGACAAAACATTGAATGCAGTGTCGTTCATGGTGATGAAAATGTACACGATTTTTTCGCTGTTTTCACGTTGCAAGTTAATTTGTCAAAACGTTCAGTTTTTGCTTTCAACGGAATTCGTTGTTTTTTTTATTTATTTACTGAGCCCAAATTAATAGACATGGCTAGATATTATGTTCTTTTACATACAAAGCAATATTATTTTTATATTATATCATATAATCTTGATCCATTAACAATGTTTTAGATTTCAGCATACGAGTATGTTCATTGGTTCATTATTGTAAACAAACACGTATTCTGCATTCCTTTTACTATACTGCAATTTTAACTTTTAACAGAATATTTATCAGACGAAAACGTTACCCACAGACTAAAATTTGTGCTATAATGGGTATATGGTTAATATTTGTCTTGTTATTAAAACGTTTTTTTATCATAAACGTGACTATATTACTACAACTGAGAGGATTTGGTCCTTAGTCCACCGTGCTGGCTTAGAGTGGTATTTACTCCCAAAAAAAAGGAATAATTGATACTTTCCGAAGCCAACAACGTACCATCTCAGTTCCGCAGTCACATACACAGTAAAATGGACGCTACGTAATTTTAAGTTTACCTCTACCACTTCTAAGATTAGCAATAAAACGTGTTCGCACACCGAAAACACTATTACCACGTAAACTACAAATTATCGCTTATGTTAATACATCGATGGCGCAGTAGGGCTCTTACTAGCACCGTTAATAACCTCAGCAGCAATATTAGACGCATTAGACGATTCGCTCACAATGCTACTAATAGGATTAGCAAGCTTTTGAAGCCAGTGCTGGGGGCGCGATCTGATAGCCAGCAACGGACTGTTTTAATAGATTGGGAGACAAAATTATTCAAATCTATGCAATGATTTATAATACCAGGTCTAATTATCTTAATGATTCTCACCACTAAAAGGACACATTTATCACCGTAGTGACTTAATAAAGTTGTAGAAGAAGGGTTTCCAAATCAAAATTGATTCAAAATCTGCACTATTAGAGAATTCAATGGTTTACACAGAGAATTCTACAATATTTGTAATTTGTATATGGACATCACATTAAAATGTATCCTATTCAACAAAGTATCGGATATTATTAAAGCATGTCCGTGATGCCAAATGACTACAATACGATATTTTTTGTAGTTCAATGAAAATTACACCACGGGGGGTAATGGGCCACACATACATTCCTCTTAATCGAGGATACGGCCCTGCAGCGAACACTCCAACATTGTAGTGTTGTTATAAATTCAAATTGCCTCTCGTATTAAACGGTTTTAATTAAATTTCGCGTTATTTATTAGGCACGCCAACAAGATCTAGATAAGATTGCGTTAATAAAGTCCGGTCGTTGCGACCGAGCTTCGTATTAAACGGTTGGAATTGTTGTAAGCATTTTTTTTAATTTAGAAAATTATTAATTATAACTTGCTGATGTATTTTCGTCATGTCACTTGAAATTCATTTCTATGTAAATTACTAATATAAAACTAGAAAGTAAAGTAGGTAAAAAAGTAATGAGTATGAAAGTAGAAAATAGACGAGCAGAGGAAGGCCAAAGAAAAGACGGAATGGAGCGTGTGAAAAAAGATATGAAAGAAAAAGGGGTGAATGAAGACATGACGAGTGGTAGGGATTTTTGGGAGGATAAAAAATACTGCGTAGAGCCGATATAAAATTAGGAACAAGGGAATGATGATGATTAATTATATGCAGACAATGCTCGATGTTTATTCAAAAAGTTGGACATGGGGTACGAAATAGAGTTCGGTTCCAATGCAAAGTTAATGCATTAGGGTGTTAGGCTGATTAGCGAAATCCACCGACCAGCATAATTATATCGACTGGCGATCGACTACGGCCAGCCTTCTATGAAGACTACACTAGAAATACCATCAGCGTAAATGACCATAAAAAATCATTTTTTTTTGCAATGCAGGTATTATACCTAGATTAGCGATCAACACTGATGGCAATAACTGTATCAACCAGTAATTGAAAATTTCCAATCACTTTGCCATGCTAGTACCAAAACCGCCCAAAACCGAAGACGCAATTACATGAAATACTCAGACCGAGTAATACCCACTCGTACGAAGATTGCGCGTTAGTTAAGCGCGGCGAGTTCAATTGTACGTAATAAGATTGAGACAATAGTGTCCGCTCGGCGAGGGCTGGGGGTCAGGGTCGCCGGACGCCAGGGGGCGCTGCCGACGTATTACAAAAAGCCCTTCTTTGCAATGTATAGTAGGATGCAGTATAGCGAGTTTTATTTATTTAATTTATACACAGAATGTGTAAGGCTGTGATCGAAAACTTAGACGGGCAATAGCCACGATGAATATAAACAAACATTGTGATATTAAAGATGCATCTAGGGTGTCTTTGACTGACTTTACCACACACTTCTGTAAGGCATATTTTATTTTTCTTCTTCTTTGCATACATCCAACTTCTGAAACACGTCACTTTGTTATACGACTCCGACGATATATATAACGACTCATAATAATATTTTTCTTACTTCCAAATTCATCGTCAGCCCATATGTGTGCTTCCGACTGCTGGCGAGTTTAAGCCTTACTTCCAAGTGTCAATATTTCACTTAATTAATAATAATAATAATAAATACACCCAACAGTCACACACATAGTCCTGACCCCACATTAAGATACGAGTCTTGTGTCGTGGGTATCAGAAACTACGAGAGACTTCGGTCTCACAAACACCCAGACCCGAAACAAATATTTGTGGATCACACAAATATTTGTCTCGGTGCGGGGATCAAACCCGCGGCCTCTCGATTCGCAAGCTGGTGTCTAGCTAACTGCGCCACGGGGCTGTCAACTTACAACTTATTTACGTGAAAATAATATTAATACCAATTTGTAACAATCAACCAAAATACATCGTCATACCGTTCTGCACATACTCACGACCGGATCTATGCGATCGAGGGAGCCGTCTCTGGGCGAACACAAGCACCTTTTACCAGTAATGGGCCAGTCCAAGTAACGTCCACCTTGAGTTTAAGTAAATGATTGGTTTCAGTGATTGTTACTTTGAGTCCCGACGATATTGGCTACATTCAATACGTGGCTTTTAGGAAAATAAAGAAACGGTATATAGATTTATATGGCTAAGGGTAATGGATGCTGGCTTTGAATTGATTAGTAAAGTTTTGGGAGATTATATCTAGGGCTACGGAGTTTGTCTACCTTATGTGTCAATATCAATGACAAGGGTCAAAAATTGTACTGAAATTTTGAAAAATGCGAGATAAATGGCGAGCTTGTGGGGAGTGGGCTATGGCCAACATTGACTACGTGTAGGCCTAGAATGATGAGGATACAAAAGATTTAAACGAGACAAGAAGCAAAACTCAAAATAAACTAGACTATTCTGACAAGGTCACTGTCCTACTTATTGTCTCTACGTGTCTGTCGGTGTCAAAATCTCGCCTTCACCTATCTCCTTAACAAAGGAGCCCTTTTTATTATCATTCAAAGTTTATGAAAGGGGCACGGGGTGAGTCGTTTAAAAACCTCGGCCGCCCTACGCACCATTAAATCACCTTTATTATTCGCCCTTAGATCTTCCTAAGTCGCGTGCCTGTACAGAATACGTCACTACTTTATAAAATAAATTGCCAGGTGCGAGACATTGCGAGTGGACGAACGGTTCCGTATCTGATATTAGCAGTATGAAGTTTTATGCTTGGTAATGCTCAACTGAACTATTTGACGTGTAGTTTACCTACTTTTTGGAGTACAGCGAAACGACTACTGGCAATACTATCGAATCGGGGACTAAAGTGGTATGTATGTTATGTTTGATCGTTGTTATCAGTAAGTACCAGAGAGTCTCACAATACCCCCATACTCGAAACAAATATTTGTGAATCACAGAAACAAAGGCGGCTTCCAACAGGTACTTATGAAGACATTGGGACAGTCTTAGTCTCCTTTGGGTGATGGATGTATGATGATAATGGGGATCGCATCCGCAGCTTCTAGTTACGCAAGCTGGTACTATTCGACTGCGACACAGGCCTGTCTCTTACCAATTTTTGACACCATCGCATACTCCTCATTATTTAAACAAACAATATTTCCCCGAAGCGTTTCAATATTCCGCCGCGGGAACCCCAAACGCGTCCATATAAACTCAAGTCACGTTCGCTCGTCGCGAGTGGTCCGCTTCGAACGGTATATTAGATTGAGCAGCTTTTTTTAACTTATTATTGTCCCTGAAACTCATTTAGCCTGCGGTTAAGTCTTTAATTTTGGACCCAAAACGCTCCCTGTTCTTAATTAAAACATTAAAAGTGAGTCTTGATTAAGGAAAGCGAGAGTAAGCGTAGCTTTTATATATTTGTTTTAAATAGTCTGTCTTAGGATACGTTCGATACTACTATCGAAGTAGAGTCCAACTATTATTTTATACGTACAATGTACATACATAACTTCACGCCTATATTATCCAGAAGAGTAGGCAGAGGTACATCTCTTTGCAGAAACGCTTTTGCCAAGTATGTATCAGTGTCAAATAATAAATTGTTGGGGAAATATAGAGATCAATCTTTACATTATGACAGTTTCTTTGTCATACTCATGGTTGTTTCGGGTAGGAGTAAGATCTAAATTTTTTCCAGGTATTAATGTCCCCTTAATTCTAGAGGAGACCCGTGCCTAGCAGTGGTAAACATATGTTGTTTGATGATGATATTTTAATTGTATTAAGGCCACTTTTTGCCCTACAAAACAACATTAACTTTATATACTCCATGACTCGCATCACTCCGCTATAACAAGCTTACTTTTCCTTTATTCGCTGAAATTATTTCTGCTTACGTACACACGTATCTCGTCCCCTTTTGATTTATACCGCCACCGAAGGACGCGGGATGAAAATACGCAGTTACGTAAAAAAATATGTTCCATAAAACGTTTTTAAATATACACAAAATGCGTGAAGCGATGTTGTTACGCGAACGGAAATTAACACTTCCTTCCAAAAGCGAGACGAGGCGAGATATCTAACTGAATTATATCATACACGCTGCGGAATGATATAATGTACATTTTGCGTGTGTAGAAATATTTGGCGGGCTTCTCGCGTATGCACTGACGCGATCAATTGTAACATTCTTTTCTGTAGATTCTCTGCTTAAATTAAAAAAATGGTAGAATCGTGTCGAAAAAAATACTCAGATTTTAACAGTGGCGGTACTTCTTTAGATGCTCAAAACCCACCTTGCCGAATGCCCAAAACTGTAATTTCACAAATGCAATTTGACATATAAATAAGAATATCTTGACCTTACATACAATATACATACAACTATATAGCAGGCATAATTTCACCGCCATAATTTTTTTTTCTAAATTGCATTTGCCTCTGTGCGGGGATTGAACGTAGAGCATTAACTTGATATCTCAATTTATAAATACCAGAGCTACGAAATCTACAAAGTAGACTTACTATCAAAACACTCAGAGACAAATACTATGAAAAAAATATGTAATGATTTGGACGAAGAATTTTTCGTGATATTTGTCACGTCTCCAGATAATAAATATGTTACTTCCCCCGGCTGCCTACTAGTTAATATTACTGCGACAATAGAATTGTGATGGCCTCGAGGTTTGGGCGCGCGGTCGAGAATCTCGGCGGTCGCGGGTTCGAACCCCAGGCACACACCTCTGACTTTTCGAAGTCATGTGTGTATTCACATTGAATTATCACTTGCTTTAACGGTGAAGGAAAACATCGTGATGAAACCTGCACTCCTAAGAGTTCTTAGGAATTTCTTAGGTGTGTAGTCCGCCAACCCGCACTAGGCCAGCGTGGTGGACTATGGCCTAAACCCTCTCAATGGTAGAGGAGACCCGTGCTCAGCAGTGGGCGTATATGGGTTGATGAAAAAGAAGAAGAAGAATAGAATTATTAAATACCATCACAACGCGGCCTTCTAATTTAACCCACCAGCCAATCACCCAGATAGTTCCAAGGTACGGGCAATGTGATCTCAAGGTACCGGTTTTGATTCTCGGGCTGGACAAAGTGATAATTTTGGATTTTTCTATTAGAAAATTGCCCATATTTCATACTAGTTCTATAGCCATCAGTAGAACAACAGGCAGCGCAACACAATTTGCAACAATAAAAAAAAACACTTTGAATGTGGGCGAGGCAAGATAGCAACCCGATTTATTAAAATCGTTTTGAAAAAAATACACAGCGAAACTCACATTTACATAAATTGTTATAAACCCATAAATGTTTATTCGTAAAGTATTACGTGTATAATATTTTAGTACAATTTATTAAACGAAACGACTAAACAATCGTAATAAAATTCAAATATCACTTACGTGCCAATAAAAAAAAATCTGTCATCAAAAACGCGAATCATCGTAACTCATGATACATTTACTACTCATACACATCTTTGCTACTCGGCAGAACCCCGTCTGATAAATATAATAACCGTGTGTATCCCCCGCCCTCTATGTAGAGCAATAACAACGTTTTCATAGCGCGCATTAAAACATTGGTGAAAGTGAAGAGCGCCGAATAATCAATACGGAGGCGCCCCCGGCCGGCGCAGGTACGCAACCCCTCGTCACTACCGCCCCCGCAGGCCTCCCCCCTCCAGCCGCCTTCACCCCCGCCAGTCACGCCCGGGACCGACCCCGCACACTCGTGACGGTCAGACGAGACAGATAGCAGGAATGAGCCCAGCAAGAGATATGCTTCAATTGATCTCCACTCTTTGAATACGATCTTCACTTGTTTTTATAGCACGTACAGAAAAAACGATGCATCAGCTCTAGGGTCCAATTAGATGCCTATAAAGACGTCTTTGCAATGTTAGAATGTAAATTATTCATTGCTACACAAAATCAGTTGAATAAGTTGTGTATGGTAGAGCTACGACGTAGCTAATCGTTGCTACGACATGAATGAGCACAGCTTAACGCGTAGCTACACTCATTGGCTGCCGGAAAATAGACATGTTCACATTTCCTCATTACTTTGTTTCAATTGACAATTTAGCTGTAGATACGACCTCATATTCCACACATTATGCTGTAAAATATAGCAGGCTATATTTTTGAGGTCCCTAAGCTATTCTGAATGATTAAGTAAGAGACTTCAATGGGTTAATTTATGTCTGATGATCATGATAGTAATAAATTAATCCTTATTCATTAAATACTTTTTTCTCGTGATGAGAAAGAGCAACTACGAAATCCAATATCATGAGGCACAGAATTTGCACCGCTGAAAATAACCGTCGTCAAAAAAATGTGCCCCGCCCACTCCCAATTCAGCTTCTTTATCCGCTGAGTCATGTATAATTTATGATTTTCTCTCATTGGAAAATATTTTTAATACTCTCAATACCTTGCTGATATAATTTTTTTTCTTATACATAGGTAAAATAATTTCAATATATGTTTATTTTAATATATGAATAATGCGATGGTTAATTAAGATTTCAGTCTATTAATTCATGCGTTCGCTTGCTGAATTTTTAGCTAGTTGTATTTCAAATACTCAGTCTAATAAATTAGTTACAAACAAATAAAACATAAATAACTCTACCAACCTTTAATCGGGCTCCATGGTCAGCCAAAACGTTTTCAATTCTAAACTTTCATTACAATAAAATCAATACGCGAACAGTCAAATACAAAGCGTTCGGAATTAAGTTTTAAATACAACGTGTACTAACAAACAGGCACTTTAAAGTTTTCCTATCTAAAACAGCTTCTATCATCATTAACCGTTGGGTTCATCAAAACACAGTAAATAAGACTCTATTACGAGTAAATAAGGTTGTATTTTCAAAGGCGGCACAAAAATATCTAGTTACTTTAATTTATCATCCGTCGGCCCGGAAAATCTGCTCTTTGCCGACAACAATATCGTCTAAAAAGTTCAAAACCCGACACAAATTTTGACGGCAGCTGTCCATTGTACGCTTTTCATTGTCTCCGAAGCTATTTAAGCAGAAAAACATTCGGTAATTAATGGAGAAATGTACACGAAACAATGGGCCAAAGTGATTCACGATCGACAATAATTTTATATTACAAATAACCACGTGGATTCTGTTATGCAAATTAATTCCCTGTGAGATTTTATGACCCTTAAATTATCTTTAAAACGACATTCATAGTGTAATGTTTGTGAAACGCGTGACCATCGCTCGGGTTTCAGATGAATGTTTGTTGATCAAAATATTATTTTACTTTCCAAGTAGTGTATATGTCGTACAGCGATCTCTATACAGGCAAAATGAGAATTCCTCAAAGTTTTACAAATTAAATAAAAGAAAATAACAATCAAATTTCATATTAAATATTTTGTGTCGTAGTGCCATCATATAAACAATAAGATATCTTATTATCAATAATAAGATTTTACCTTATGTAAAAAATTACACGTTTACCGTAAGAGTATTTGCTCAGTACGCAAAAAATGTCTAACTAAGGCATGTAAACGCTGTAAGTATTTAAAATGTATATGAAGACAGCTTTATCTATATTAACATAACTAGTCTGAACTACGTCTTAATATCCTATACAACTTGAGGTCTGCCCGACGTCAAAGTGGTTCAAGTTTAGGAATAACTTAATAGTGGTGCTTATGTGTTAGTAACACTTTGCACACGTCATTAGGGGATCCTTTATACTACAACATGTCAACTTAGGGTCATTTTATATTTCTTTGGATAGATTTCAGCCAGAACAGCACTGGAGAGATCTGTTGTTAAATCTGCGACTGCCGAGATTCTCAACCGCGTGCCTAGATATATGTATATTTTATTATAGTTGTATTGAATTTATTAGTGTATGTATACTTATAAAAATCTTATTTGCACACCCGCTATATATCATCTCTGCATCACCCAAGGTCCGACTGGAAGAGAATGCCTTAGGCATTAAGTCCGCCTTTACAATAACCATTGTAGATGTCAAGGCTATTATGTCTCGTCATAAAATTTTATATCGTAGCGCTTGACCGTTCAATCGTTACGTTAACAATTTTATCAATTTGAGAAAAAAAGCTTAAATTTTATCTCTCCCGTTGCCAATAATAATTAATAATTTAGATCGGGCTCTATCAACAATCAGGTGTCATCAATATCAGACGAAAAAAACATTTTCTTGAAATTAATCGTGCCAAGCCAGAAGTTTGTCCCTTCATCCCCTGTTCAGTAAGTTTGTGCACAAAGATTGTGTGTTGTTGAAACCTGTTCGATCAAGTTGATAATGTTGCGGTGACGGTTGTTAGGTAAGTATCTGATGAATTTATTGGCCGTATCCAAGTTATCGAAGCGGAGGAATCTGTGGTTTCTTCAATTAATTAAATTGAGGTAATTTTGCGAATTATCCCCAAGGTACTATAGTATCGTCGAATTATAAATGTTTCTCAATAAAATTTATGTTTCAATAGCATGGACTCAAATGACAATGTGCTTCATCATCATCAACAGCCTTTCACGTCCACTGTTGGACATAGGCCTCTCTCATGGCACGCCACTGTGTCTGCTTAATGTGAATAAATTTACTGTTATTGTGTGTCACATAATATTATGTGCGTGAATTTCATAAGGCACTAAATAAAGTCAATGTTGCAATGAAATGCAAAAAAATTGTAAAGCCTCATTGCTGCGCGGGTCAATTCCCGGGTCGGGAAGTGTTATTGCCTTTCCCGTTGCGAAATAGAAGCGAAACTGTGAGTATGTATAACATACGCACATTTATGTCTAATCCAGTACCTATGTAAACTTACGAACTAAATAACAAATTTCTACTACAAACACCGCGAATCTCAAAAAAACATTTATTTTTTTTTATTCTTAAATTCCCAATATCAATTACAAAATTAGTATTTAACCTTAATTTTGTCAAATTAAATTAAACCATAATTTTGTCACCATACAGGCATCAAACTCGCGACCTCTATTTTCACGCCCAGTTTCACACCCCGATCCCCATGGTGAAATCTTGACCTCATTATTATATGGGCTATAACTTCACACCACACACTTGAACCCGCCGCAAATTCTACTCACGATAAGAACAAAGAAAGGTGACAATGGAGGTCGTGTAATAATTTTGAATGTTCCTCCGTCATACGAGCCTACACGGGACTTAATGGCACCAAACTACGCAGGGTCTTTTGGACCCACCATAAATTAATAAAGGTGAGTCTCCTGAGTAGGTTTCCCATGCTTCGTAAACTTCCTTATCCTTAGATGGTCCCGAAACTTTTAATGTAGGCTTCCAAAAAAACTTTTACTTTTACTTTTGTTTTGAAATATGTCCTTAAAACAATTAACAGATTCCTAACGACTATCGACCGGCAAAAAGCTACCAAAACATGTATATACAACACACCTCTATTTCTTTCTATAATACGTACACAAAATTATTTTCTAATCGCAAAATTTCAAATTGATCCCTATTTTTTTTTTTTTTTCCCTATCCCACCACACACCCGCCACTGCAACTCCTGTATTCCAGGATCAACAGCGGCACGCACAGTATTGGCGCCGAGCAATGAAGCTCAGCGAATCTAAGGGGACCTAAATTGTCATAATCCCGCAACGAAGTTAATCAAATTGATCCATTAAATTTTCCAATCAACATCCGAGCTTTCCCTGTGCAAAGTGTGGCATGCCTACCTAAGCCCACGTGCGTGTCTCACATAGAGCGGGGAACATTTAAACTCACAATAGCCGGAGATAAGGATATAATTCAATAAGCCCCACCGCCCCGGACTATGGCAACTTGAACAATATTTTACTTGTGCGAATGGGAGCACTGTTAGACCGCCGACACTGCGAACTTGCCACGTGAAGTATTTTACGGCCAACTTTGTAACTGTTAAGTTCGGAGTGGAGAGTATTCTTTTTTAATGGAACATTTTTATAGAAATATAAATTAGAAGAACCAGTCATATTCATTGTTATTGAACTTTATGGGCTCACAAACACCCAGATCCGAATCAATATTTGTGGATCATTTAAATTTTCGTTTCGGGGCCCGTATCGAGCCCATGGTCTCTCATTTCGCAAATTGGTATCTAGCCAACTGCGCCACAGGTCTATTAAATTCTGTAAATAATATTTACAGTCAATAACGTCTCCAAAATGGGCAGGCAACTTCTCTGTTTGTATAGACTATCATTATCAGCAGCCGAAAGGCATCCACTTCTAGACATAGGCCTTCACAAAAGACCTCCTGAGCGCTTTGGTAGAAAAGAAATAAAAATAAATTAAACAAAATGCCACGACGGCACGAACCGAAAAATAAACCTCAAAATATGTCAGTGTAACGAGTCCATTCGAAACTGGAGCATCGGGGATCGTTATCTGCGACCACTCGGATCTACTCGAGATAAGACACGGATATACGCGATTCAACTGTGTTCTTACGTGCTTAATCGCAATCCGAAGATTGTTAACTTCAGTCGAGGGCATCGTCAACCAGTTGTTACGTCACAGAAATGTCAGCTCATTCGTCAAGTTATATGGAATTTGATTCCTGAATTGGGGACGATGCTTTACTTGATAGCTTTACAAAATTTTGAATAGACATATGCCTACCAAATCATCATTATCACCATCATCACCATCGCTTTCACCATCATCATCATAATCATCAACTAGCATCCCATTGCTGGGCACAGGCCTACTCCACAGCTGCGAGACGTACCCATCAAATAAGAGCTAAAGTAAAAATAACCCAAATTTCTCCTTTATAATACTGTCCGACCCGGTAATAGAACCAGCGATCCTAGGATAGGTCGCACAAAACAAATTAACACATGACCTACAACAGCCTAGTTGGTCAGATCTTTAACTGAATTACTTGCCACGTCTATAAAACAATTTTATCATCATATATACAGGTGAATAAAGTTTATATAGCCAAGTCCACACTCTGGTAAATGCAGGTATAACATTATGAGAAGTTATGATAGTGGTGTAAAAGTTGAGCTGTGCTCGCTAGTTCCAGCCGACTGTAACACTCGTAACTTGCGTAATGTAATTTTGAATGTCTGGCAATTTTATTATATCACGTTTGGCAACTTCATGAGGATGGATGTGGACGCGTCACGGTAATATTTTTACATTTCGTGCATCGTTTAATGATATTACGGCTTCTGTGGGTTGTTTGTGTGATTGGAAACTCGTAGCTTTAAGTTTCGCTGGTTATTTGGGTTCTTTCTAACTGGAAATTCTGTAATTTATTGGATATTTTTTTTCTAAGAAATGAAAAACAACAAAATCCCATAATAATTGGGATGACCTCAAATAAACTTCTTCCAAATTTATTGAAACGAAAAAATACACATTAACTTAAAACCTCATATTGTTTCGAATCACTGAATCACTTTAAAAACTTTCATATTGTTCAATCAGATTCAATCATCCAAATCGTATTACCAGCTGTCCCCTACTCCACGGCTCACTCCAAAACTACACACTTGAACTAATAAAAACTCTTATTATACGTATCAAGCAACATTTATCGCAGCGTTCAGAGAGCACGTATTGGGGTAAATTCGAACATGGCATTATAAATACTGTTGCCCCCTGTTGCCCACCAATCGCCCCCCAAAGCCCCCCGAACGCCCCCCCGGGATATAGTAGAGCCCCCGAATCGCAATTTTCCCTCACCACCAACTATACCCCACTAATCCCACGGCGAGGGATCCGACGTTTTTATTATATGATGAAACAATTTGACGGGAATAGATCCCTTTTCGACTTTCATCCGTCGCCGATTACTGTTGGACGATATGAGTGGAATTATTGTTCAGGTAATATGTCATTTGTGTCTTCGCGTTATTTATTGACAAAGCCAGGATTGTGATGTGGGATTAATCAGCCCTCGGTAATGTCATTTTTGATGGGACTTTCTATTGACAGATTGGTTTATTACTTCCGAGACATAATTAAAAAATAAGACCATGTAAATCCTTTGCACCTAGGGGCTGTTGGCTCAAATTCCAGACACCGATGATTTTTCAAAGTAACGTGTGTATTAATTATCATTCATCTTCATTTCAGCTTCCATGGCATCTACGGATGAGAAAATAATGGAAAACTGAATCAAACTTTTCCCGAACGGGGAATAGAAGCCGGGAAGTCTCAAGATCGCATAGCACATACTTTTGCTGCGAGATCACGACTTAAAATTCTTCTTTAGATGCATGAAGTCCACCAATGACTCTAGGCTAATGGTGTTGACTAAATATCCTTTACTACGTATCTAATCTATGATTCTTAACTGATGCTCGTATGAACAGAAAGATTTCCTACCTACTGAAATACTCTAATAACTGTACCGACGCCATAGAGTCATGTCTCACTCGGAGTTATTTGACTCACGCACCGCTCTAACTACAGGTAGGAAGGTGCGCCGCCCCGCAATATTTTTCCGTCAACTTCGCATTTATATGATAATGCGCACATCGGCTAGTGATGGGCCCGTTATCCGGCCGGCTGCCGGTATCCGGCTTATCGGTATATTTTATTTTACGGTACGGTGAGATCCCTCCGGGGAATAACAATGGTAATGTTTATTCTTGCCCTTGTAACAGAGTGGATAAAACTGTCTACGTTGTTCCAGTGTCGAGTATAATGTAAAGGTATTTCGCGCTAAAAGTTGGTAGCGTATTTGCGAGTGCTGCTGAATTTTGTAAAATGAATGCTCTATTTTTAATCATTAGTGCGTCAAAATTAAGAATCAATTGACTCGGGTCATTCAGTTTCTACAACCAAAAGCACGAGTAATAACTACCTATGCCTAATTGTTGGGTGTGTATCAAAGCAATTTTAATTTATAATCATTTTAAACCTCCTACCATGTTTTTATTAAATAACTTTATTAAAGCATTAATATAGTCTTCAAACTTCCTCTGTCTCTAAAACACCTGTATCAACCATGATATAAAAAAAAACACTCGATAATATCGCAACATTCGGCCACACCGTCTATTCGTCGAACACCACCATCCCTATCAATCCGCAAGCGATCCCGAAACTTGCCCGATGAGTTCCGAAAATTGCCGAAGTCGTAAATCTAATTTGGGACCCACCTCGGCACCGTCTCATTCGCGCTCGCTTTTTGTTTGCGAATCGGCAGTAACACCAAATTGTATGAGACTAGTTGAAGATATATCCCTTTGTCGTCCCCTTGCGTTTTGCTACATGAGGTGGTGCAATATCTACAAGTTTATGAGTTCATTCTCGGAAGTATCTTGGTGTGTGAATAATATATGTTTTTTTTAGAGAAAAAGGGGGCCTACGAATATCTAATTGGCTGACATGGAAGTGGCAACTACACAGTAGGATGTTATAGATTTCTCGTAGTTCCTTGCAGATTTGTTTGGTCTTAAATATCTGTGTGTGTCAATTACAGATACTACAGATTAATTAGGTTTGAAAAAGGCCTATTTTGAAATTAAAATTCAATACATTCACCGTACAATAAATCCGCTATAATGAAAACAAGAACTTTAAAACACAACAAATTGAATGCTCACGATTCACAATTCCGTCAGTGGGCGCACCTAATTCCATTAAACCTGGCAAACCCTAAAACGTCTAAATAAGACAGGCGGAAGGAAAATAAAAGAGGACCGGAAATGACCGGGATGCGCAAACCGGGAAAAAAGCGGACCAAAAAATTACCGAGTGACGTAGGTAGGAATAGCGGAACTAATGTGCATCGCTTTTGGCAAAGAGTTTTACAGATAGAGACGACACTCGATACATGGGCACAGATCATATACCACACAATTAGTCTACTGTCAGTATTGGGCAATTCTGAATCTTTACGAACGGATTACTGTCATTCTTTCGCAATAACATGAAAAACGGACAATATACTAAATCCCAACCTGATTCGGTAGAACAACGAGATATGGTTTTTGCCTCACTTTTTGCTATTGTGCCGGGGTTTCAACCTGCGACCTGCGAGATTCTCGACCGTGCGCCTAGACGTCGAGAACGTCACGATTCACTTAGATTTAATTTTTATATAGCTTGCTTATTTTCATACTGTGTATCACATTTTCCTGAAATAAGACGACACTTTCATTTCTAATACTTAAACAAAAGATTAAAATTGCACCACACAATGTGGTAAAAAATTAGCACTATATTCAGATTTTCATGTAATTTATAAACCAAATTACGCAAACCCGAAGCGATAATATCTAAGTGCTTAATTTAAATGGGTTACTGGTATTACTCTTGCAGCATAATATTTCCGGATTGTGGCCGCGAGATCGGCTTAAAACGAGACGAGGATTTGCTGTGCACGCCCAAATTATGATTATATTAAGCGCTGAATAGTTGCCACATTTAATATTAAACTGTGTCGTTAAATTTGTTGCACTTTTTGATAATTGCAGTGGTTTTAATGTGTGTCTTTTTTGTATTTGTATGTTTGTTGCCTTATTACGTAAAAACCACTTAAAATTTTATGCTTTTGTTAAATTTTCGTGTAATTGAAACAATTCTAAACTTAATACATATAGTTTTTAAATGTTAATGAGGTATGCTAAATTAAATAAACGAACTGCTATAATTTAGTTTTTTAGGTCCTTACGTCGAGTAAGGGTTTTATCTTAATCAAAATTATTGTTCTACGAACAACTTCGATTATTATGTTAAGTTATGAAATACTAAAAATACCCACAGTTATTCAGTCATCCAAAAATACATAGTTTATTGTAAAACCGCAACAAATTACATAATTAAACCATCGTAGGCAGCAAAACCGCGTCGGAACCGACACACCCTTCTGCAGCTCGCTGATCATCACCGAAAAAAAACTGCTCAACGTCTCACTTCGAGAGCAAAGGGTTTGTTAATTTAAAAAACCGCCCTTTTGCAAATTCCACGAATTTCCACGGCCCAACCGCAATAAATTACATCAAATGTCGTATTAATTAAATCGGTGTCAGTACTGTGGCGGATAGACGCGCGAGAAACTTTAGGCGGGATGAAAAAAAAACTCTAATAAAAATTCATAACTTGATTGAAGTGGGAGCTAATTGCGAAACGCCGACGTAATGAGATAATATTGCCTCGTCCCATTATCTCTGGTTTTCGCGATTGATGTTATGACAATGGATTTTCTGCTCTTTTTTTCTTGCTAATTACGTATTCGCAATTTGAGTTTGCTAATCTGAATAATTCGAGTATCTCCGAATGGTTAGGCAGAAAGTGCATTAATGTATTAAGTTTTCCCTTAGAGTTGTCAAATCGTGAGTGCCGTATTTTTTGTTCGCCTCTTTGAGAAAATAGACATGAAAATCTTTATATGTATGTAAATTATTCTAGTATATAATAAGGGAAAATTGTAAGTGGTTTGATAACAACTGAATCCGGAAACTCA
Organism: Cephonodes hylas; assembly: GCA_030295005.1. Classification (NCBI taxonomy): domain Eukaryota; kingdom Metazoa; phylum Arthropoda; class Insecta; order Lepidoptera; family Sphingidae; genus Cephonodes; species Cephonodes hylas. Next base: position 1,433,750 of record AP025374.1, on the reverse strand, counting down.
CTTTGAAACGAAGGTAGGAACAAATGATTTGGTTCTTAAGTGACATACACAATCTGCATACTTATATATCTTTATAAAAAGCTGAAAGTGTCAACTATCTGACAAACCTGCCACAAAGGCCGTCTAATAAAATAAAAGAAACAGAATAAAAATTCAAAGGTAATTTCGTTAATGTCTATTTTTCTTTTAAAGTTCGAAAGAAGATTACACAGCATTTGAATAGCATTTTTAGGTTTTAAATGTAAGGATAATTTTGTGTGAATAAAATCCAGATAACACATTATTCTTCGAGAGCTCTACTAATGTAAAAGTTCTTGTGAGCACAGCCGAGATAAAATGCTAATATTCGCACGAGATAATGGCCAGACGTCTGTTTGACCGCTCCGCGTAATAACTTAAATGCACTAAAACCGGCGCAATAATAACTCCACTTCGAGCATTTCACGAAATGGACTCGAAAAAAAGAAAAAAAAACTATCAGTTTGAAGAAGCGCCGCGACGAAATTTCCATTTTCATTTTGAGAAATTAAAAGAGGAGCGAACCTCGGCAACCGCACGTGTCGACGTCGGGGAAAAAATACATTTTTTTTTGTCCGCAATTTTTTTTCCACGACGCCCACCGAGCAATGTTTGCGCCTGAGGTTGGTTCGCGCTGGGACAGCGGTGGGCGCGAGTGCGGTGAATATTGTAATTACAATCGGGATTTGCTTTTGTACGTGCGGGTTAGAATTAATATCATAAAATTAGGACGGTGGGGCAGAATCACCTTCTATGCAGTAAGAAATAGACAGGTGGAAAGGTGATAGGCAAACTCAAGATTAAATTTAATTAAAAGTAGGCAGTGGTACATATTGCAGTTTACTAGACGTATTTAAAAAAAATCGCGGTTCCCTAACCCGGGTTTTTAATTTTATTAAAATATTTTTACCTTTTTAATTAAGTTTAAAAAAACGGAATGATAAACCTAATAATAACTTGTCAAAAGATCTTAATAACGTTGCTATAAAAAATGTACTTATCACACAATGATAAACATCATACTACGCAACGAAAAAAAATGCATTTGGACCTTCATTATTTGTCGCAATATAATCTCTATCCCCAACAGGCCACAGTCGTGAGATTGCATACACACGTATGTAGCAACTCAATGGTTACTCAACAATCATTAAAACCGTACGTCAGGGGGACAAAGTAATTTTCTCTTTGTGGCCTTATTGTTAATCTAACGGCAATTATTCGCGAGGTTCGATGCGTTTGACAGGGCCCTTTGTTCGCGACGGGACCTCTAGTTACGTACCGGTGGGCGCTCTTTGAACGTCACCGGCTTTTTATTGTTACAGCCGTTTTGATGTCAACATATGGGCACGTTGAGCGACATCTTTATTGTTGGAATAACAGGAGGAATTTTTACTGGAATGGCAAAGTTACTGAAGTTGAAAAGTGGTATTTGTTTATTTCGATGATATATACATATATCTGCAGCATTTAACATAGCAATGTATAAATAAAAAAATAGAATGTAGATTGGGATTATTGTAATTCATCCTGTTATGTCCAACGACAGTCGTTACAAACGAATTTTGCTTCTTAGTGACCATTACTTAGTACCTTAGTCCATATTTTTGACTCTCTGTTATAATTTTTTTAAATATCATTATTCATTTATGTAAGAACCTCTATGAGGAACAATAAATATGGTATGTCCTTGTAGATAAAAATCCCTTATAAACAAACAAATCGAAAAAGTTATCTCTCATCATCATCATCAACCCATATACGCCCACTGCTGAGCACGGGTCTCCTCTACCATTGAGAGGGGTTTAGGCCATAGTCCGCCTAGGTGTGCAGGTTTCATCACGATGTTTTCCTTCACCGTTAAAGCAAGTGATAATTCAATGTGAATACACACATAACTTCGAAAAGTCAGAGGTGTGTGCCTGGGGTTCGAACCCGCGACCGCCGAGATTCTCGACCGCGCGCCCAAACCTCGAGGCCATCTCACCAATCGATTTATTACTGAAAAAGTATGGCCAATTTTACAACTCATTCACAATGGTTGCTATCTCAGCAGGTTTTCCATTCATTTTCTATGCTTCGAATAATAAAGGATGAAATCATTTGAAATAAAAATGTAACATATTCCGTTCCATCCCCAAGCTTTACCTCTTCCTCATATTACTTAATATTCAAAGTATCTTAAAAGAGGAAATACTTGTATTGAAAAATGTGACAGCTAATGGAAAAATATATAAAAGCCTTATGGATGTAATCCCTCGTAGCGACATGGCGTAGCACCGTAGCGGCGATGCAAGAATCTACGACGAAGCAAGAGTCTGCTTATATTAAATACTTCGCTAAACCATGGAATGACATCGATTAAAGAAAAAAAATGAAATACAAAATAAAATAAACGTTGATAAAAAAAAACTTATGGCATTTTTGATACTATAAGTTTTATGAAACAGGATATAATTTTATTTATTAATGCATTGCGTGAGACCAGAATGCATGCCTGATAAAATATTTAATTACTTCTCCTTTGGGGTAATGGAATAAAAATAATAAAAAACAAACGATTACGCTTCCGTAGCGGAATGTAGTGACTTATTAAATGTTATCCAAACACAAAAATACTTTGCGATTCGTAAAAACGTACAGTCACTTAAGAACAAGTCACGCAAACGTGGAAAATCCAATGAGATAAAAAAATCGTAGCACCTCTACGTTGTTCGTAGCTCGCGTGCTACACCGCTACGCCGGTCGCTACGGGAGCCGGATGCAACAGTGAATAATGCACACTGCGTACGTACAATTTAAAGTTTCGAATGCACGCTCGACTTTTTATCGATCGACTATTTTATCTGTTAGAAATTTGCATATTTTAAACATTTTTGTAATATGCTTTTGTGCACATTATTCCATCCATTTCACAAGCAAATTGTAAGAATAAAAATACAGTAAAAATTGATTCATTGATTACCAGCAGATTTTTCACATATCTCATACTGAGTGTTATGACTTTAGTTTAAATGATATTTATTGCATCTTTTCTATAGATTTTAATTAAGTTTAGCCAGGTCAATATATGAATGAGTACATTTTTCCTTATCAGGATCTACTGATCAGGATTACCTTTACAAAAACAATCCCCAATAAAACCATCGCGACAAAAAATCACTGAGATCAGGTAACCGTCGATCGTCTGCACGAGCCTTTACATCCATATGTAGGTACTTATTTATTTCAACATCGCTCGCAACTTGTTTTTAATTAGTCGCGAAACATTTTTTTTCAAACAATGTCGGAGTGCGCATTTGTTACGCCGTAGAGGATTTTTTTTACCCTGAAGTCGTTGTATCTTGCATACCTCTAGGGGCGGACGAATAAATTATTTTTGAGGGTTAATTACACGTGTACGCGCCGTGAAGGAGTTAGGGGATGGAAGCCGAATTACCGACATTATAATCAGATGACTCTTGAGGGACGCGGTTCGAAGCCGGAGAGGGAACTGATGAGTTTTGTTTTTTTTTTTTAATGTAGAAAAGGAAATGAGGAAGTTTTTTGAGTATGGTAAGAATATGAGTCTGGAATAAATAGACCTTGTTGATACGCTATTCTATTATATTTCATTATTTTCAAAAATATAAATTTCTACATGTTTATTTTGACTCAATGTAATATGCATTTTTTTAAGCCGTTAACCTGCTGAATGCGTATAAATATAAAATTGAAGACATTTCAAAAGTGGACATCATTCCTCAATATTTATACCCAAGACTTTTACGGTGTCACATTATGGGTAGTATGGTCCACGGTTGACGTACTCCAATATCGATTCCCATACAATTACGTCAGACAGTAAAAATGTTACGGCCGGGGGCGACCGAAAATAAGTCACAGTTCCGACACTGACCCGTGAAATGGCCAGCTAATAAAATATTAAAGCCTTTGTATTTTAGCTTTATGGATTTCCTTCCGGCGGGCTATGCGAAAAATAATTAAGCTATAATATTACTTTTTATATAGGTTCATACTAGAGTTGTATTTTTTTATTCTGTATTAGAAGTACTGTATGCCAGATACAGCAAATTTGAGAATTATAAGTATTAGAATTTCTTATAATATAGTTTGGATATTCCTTGTCAAACAATGCTACAAGAAATACTTTCAGAGACCTTACACTTTTCCAAAACAACATAAACTCGCTACCATCCAGAGCCCTCTTTAAATATATCTTCCAAAAAGTATCAAAATTGTTACAGAGATTTAAACGCAAAAATAAGAAAATATAAACAAAAACCCCCATTTACATTAAACATTACTAGAATATTAAATAAACGTCGTATTTTCTTTCAAAGGTATGACAGACATTATAAAAAAACTGACGTTTATTGAGACAACGTTCAACGCGTTTCAACCCTTTAGTTCTCCGAACGGTTGGAAAAAATGTGAGCCGCCGTACTACGTTCAAAGCCATATTAATTTTAACAGTCTAGCCGGCCAGACGGACTATAAAAACAAAACACTTAATGAAAAGCATGTCTCTTTTACTTGCATTGACTTATTTTTTGTTTACTATCAACTACGATCATTTTTTAGATGCTTCAATCATCTTTGGATGATGCAATAAATCAAGATTACGGCTTTATTAGGCCAGAATTGTTCATGTTGTATATTCATTTATTCTCACTATATTTGTGGATGTTTTAAATATGTAGCATTTGCTTTGAAAGGGTCCAATATTACATATATATTTTTAAATCACACTAAAGACGTATTCTCTAAATAATTATCATAAGACTTCCTAACCGTTTTCCGTTCTAAACAACACAAATCTAAGAACACATATCCAAAACAAACGTTTTGGATATGTGTTCTTTGGATATTGTCCAAAACAATCCCAAAAATCAATTTCCATTCGCGTTATCGAATCAATTAACTCACAACCGAGCAATCGGCTGGAGCGTGCATTGTTTAGTGCACCTGTATTCGCATCACGCCGATATTCCGCTAAGTACATCGCGATCAAATCCCCCCCCCCCCCTCCCACTTCTCCCTACCCTCACCTCGTCGGCCAATGTGAAGATAGATAAATGTATTACGGTGTAAAACGTTCTAATATCAAAATGGCAATATATCGACGCGCCGGTTGGACAAACGAATGCAAGCGCGTCCGTTATCAACGGGCGCCGGCCGCGGGCGCCCCGCTCTCCCCTCGCTGTGTACACAGTGAATGTACGTGCAGTAATAACTGCTGGTATTTACTTTGGTTGTTGTTTTTAGTAGAATTATCAATATGGGAGTGTGTTTATGAAGCTTTATGCCGTCATCATCAGTCCATACGCATACCCCATTTTGCTGAACACGAGCTTCCTTTGCAACTGAGAGGGTTTAGGGGTTTTGTGCCATTATGCACTATTTATGAATTAACATTACAATTCTTAATAAAATATATAAATAACTCGTTTGTTTACAAGAACACACTGTAATTGACACCTTATTACGTGAGTATTACTAATATTTTTTACTCGCTGTGTCACAAAACAGAATTCGCAAACATCTGGAATTAAGGCTTAATTACAATACATCTTAGAAAAATAAATAAATTTCCAACTCATGCGCGGACCAGCACTACTGTAATCCAACCAACTGTGTACTCAAATGGTAGACGCAATATCCGCCCACTGACCGCGCTTTGCACTAATTGATTCCGTTTCTATACACCGGAAAACAAATTGAAACTCCGCGAAAAATTTGTGTTTCAAACTTTGATTTTAATGAAAAATGGTTTTATCCGCGGCCTCGGCCCTCTATCGCCGGCCACCGGGTTTGATTACAATTTCAGTGCTATTGACTTTGCGAGACTAATCGAATGGCCCGCGGTCATACCGATGAAAGAATTCACTTTGCCGCCTAGTTGGCTTTGGTTATTGGCGAATTTTATACAAAAAGATTATATCTAGTACTGCAGGTCTTGGTCTAAAGCCATCGCACACCAAAGATATTCAATTTGTGGATTCTTCTTCTTGTTCTGTTCTAATTCTTGATGATCTACTGAGAGCTGTATATATAACTTGATAAATGTAAAAATGTAGACATTACCTAATAGAATGAATAATTTGAAAGACTGTAAAATAAATTTCCCCGTACATACCGTTACCTGTGCCCCATGGCGCGGTTATTCACAGTATTAAGTGTAAATAATTACCAGCGAGCAGTTCGCGTAATAAATTACGTTTGCACAACGCCCCGCAACTTCTAAGACATTAAGGTGTTATGCAAACTGATAATATATAGAATGGCTTTTGTTCTTTGTGCAAAATTTCCTGATTACGATATATTTGACTAAGTTTTTCGCGAGTTGGTACGGTTATACTAACATTGTAGCCTCGGAAGTGAGCCGGAAAATTTGTAACGGAAAATATAGTTATGAAATCATGGGAATCACAGCTACTTACAGCCAAGTAATATTAGTGAAAATTGCAATATTTCGTATAGAGTAAAGGAACATTTAACTAAAAAGACAAATTAACCCATTTGTGGCCAAGCAGAAACTACAAGAACAAATTTAGAAATTTCTTTATTTAATCATAGTTGGGGATACAAATAAGTATAAAAATGAAAAAAAAAATAAAAAATATTTATAATTTTGAAATTATAGGGGTGTGCCCAAATTGGCACAATGGCCACTTAAGGGTAAAATAGTGTGCAAGTCTATCGGATCCTATTATAACGGATAAGTCCACCAAAACGCCTTGGAAACTTTTTCTTTAACATATTCGCTGCCGTCTAGTTGTAACCATTCGATGACAATGATATCTGACGAGTAAAATGATGATGAGGTGATTGTCCAAGACAAAATGTAGCTATACTTCAGCGAAAATATAACTGATCCATTACATCTTCTTTAGAGGTAACTGTAATGGTCACGCATTCGGTAATGCCACATCTATCATGTGTTTGAAGAGAACCCACCTCCATTTGTTTGCCATGGACTTCAACTCCATACAACGATATTGATTGGGCCATTTTCAGCGAACCTAAAGTATCTCATTATTTGTATCAAATTTATACTCGATCTCTGTTCTTTCAACGTTTCTTTTATACTACTCTCGTTTAGTAATTGGTCAATCGATGATGGATAAGTCTAAGGATAAGAAGGAGCCAAGGAGGAACAATCAGCCTGCCCTGAGGTAAAGGGGGGTTTGAATACCAGCACGGTATCCCCTGCATGTCGTAAAAGGCGACTCAATTGTTCCCTTGGGGTCGCTGGACGTGCTGCGGGGGCAGGGCGTCCTCAAGTGACTCCAAGAGAGGTGGCGGCACTTTGGCCTCTGTACATCGCGGGCCCCCACCCACAACCGGGGCGCCCGAAACAAGGTAGAGGTTGCTTAACTGCGTTCCCTTTGACTCCGAGGCGGCCGAGACAAGTACGTCTCGGAGGCGCACCGGGCGCCTGTGGACAATGGTAGGCGCCTCTCGCTCACGTACCATGGTCGCCCAACTCGGCACGAACATGGCCACCGGGGGGTTTTGGCCGGTATGCCGGTTTAGGGACTGTATTAAGGACTCAGCCCGTCACTAACAACTGCGCAAATATGACGTCACCGCGCGCCGGGCTGGAAGGCCTGTGACCCTGATATGCGCTTCCCGCCCCCCACTGCCCCCGGGCTGGCGGGAAGTAGAGCCATAAACAGCTTTCCCCTCGAGAACAAAAAAAAGGAGGCACAATCAGCACTGACCAATTTCGTCCAATCGCAGGTTCATCTGGTGCATTAGCGGTGGTTTAATATTTGCGGTCTTATGTTCGTTTCCATTGGCAGTTCACTATCACTGCTATCCTCATACTCAGAAAGAGTATCTACATAATGAAAACCTAAATACCTCGATTTCTCCTAGAACATGGATTGGCAATATTGAAGACATTTGTTCATTATCAAAACCATCTCCTTGGTTCAAGTATCAATAAAAAGTTCCAATGGAATTATATCCAAATCATAGTCCAAGCCGTGGTCACAATCTTCGAGGATTGTATTTACCTCTTCCTCTTATCCACGGCAATTGTTACTGACACTATAACGTCGTTAGCAGTTTCTCCTTATGATATGCAAAAATAACACTTGTGGCCAGTGTACCCAAATTGGCACAGCAATGTTTAAGGTGCTATAAAATGGTAAAAAATGAATCATTATTTTTTAAATTCTGTTTATAAGATAGACAATTTATCGTATTTGAATAATAATAACTACTTGCGATGGTAAACTTAATATACAAAATATAATATTTGCAAACAGTTAAGTACCTCGACAGGTCCTTCAAAAGCAAAATTCGACCAATTATTGTAATAAATCTATAATATATAACTAAATTGTTTAATATTTTATGTAATCACCACACTTTCAACTATCCAATAATGTGAGAATTTATTAACTTATATAAATACTTTTTTCATGTACCCTCAAAAAGTAAGTGTTCCCAAATTGGCACGGCGGTCAAGAATGGGTTAATGTGGTAACAACATGTCGATCATCTTAAGTAAGATCAAACCACTAGTCATTACAATGACCGTTAAGTTCTTGACATTATTTAATAGATTGCAACATCAATGCGTGCAACATCTCACTTACAATTTTGTTTCTTCGCAATAAACCCATACTCTAGCCTAGTATCATTTAAAAAAATATCAAATCTACATACCACAATACACATTAAAGACAGTTCCTAAAACATATCACTTTCAGAAATTCAAATTCCCCATAAATTACTACAAAATTTTTAGTACTACCTAAACGAAATTCAGAAAGACCCCGACTCGTCTCCTCAGCTCCAATCAGAAGTGAACACGCTGCTTGTTTTAAACAGCATCGTAAGAGGCTCGCCGAGGTTGCTTTGTGTCATTATTTGAGGATTACGCTGTGCACATTCCTCCCCACATTTTTTATGCTAACGTGTATTTTTATTTTCTGAGACAAAGCCACTCGTGTTATATTTAAAAATATATTTTTTGTATCTGTAGGATGGTGGACAAGAAAATTGCAGGTGTTTCAAAATATAACTTGAATACTAGAAACTCGTTCGGATATAATGCGAATTGGACGGCAAATCAGAATCATCATAGAAAATTATCTTCTTTACATAAAAAATAATCTATACTAGACTTGGCAGTGATAGCCTCGAGGTTTAGGCGCGCGGTCGAGAATCTCGGCGGTCGTGGGTTCGAACCCCAGGCACACACCTCTGACTTTTCGAAGTTATGTGTGTATTCAAATTGAATTATCACTTGCTTTAACGGTGAAGGAAAACATCGTGATGAAACCTGCACACCTAAAAAGTTCTTAGGAATTTCTTAGGTGTGTAGTCTGCCAACCCGCACTAGGCCAGCGTGACGGACTATGGCCTAAACCCTCTCAATGGTAGAGGAGACCCGTGCTCAGCAGTGGGCGTATATAGACTAGACTTACATAACATAGATTGGCGAAGACACTATGACTTCTTAACTATATCATAATCATCATCTATTCATTTTTGACTCTAATTACAGTTGACATTCACTTACGTCACCAATTATGCGACGAACTCGCTACAACAACAGCCGGGTCCTCCGAAAACAACTTTCAATTTCCACAACAGGGCAAATTATGCCAGTGTTCCGTCAAAAGACTTTCGATTGTGCCGCAAGATGGCGCCGCGGTTGTCGCCACCCATGTCGACTTGTCGCCAGCGACGCGGCCGCCGGATTTTCATATCATTTGCATAATCCTGTTCCGACCTCTGCCAAATTTAGAATCCGTAATCATAACATCGGAACGGCGATAAGGGCAGTGTCACACGGCGCTTTGTGTGCCAACTTTATAATTAATGCCAGTGATACAAACATTAAGCACCATTGCCGGTTATGTGAGATTTGTTGTTACGAGTGTGGATGAAAAGCTGGCAGTTGAACTGGAAGTAATAATAACATCTTAGTAGAGAAATACGATTTTTTTTTAAATCTTTACTCTTATAAACAGACCAGACACATGATCTAACTCGAACATAATATATTCCTCATGAACTCAACTATATTTAAAAAATATCGTAAGAAAATATTTTTTAATATTGTGTATAGTGTGTAAAATATAAATATTTTTTAACACATTTTATTTTAAAATACAGCCACACGCACTCCATTTCTTCCATACAAATAAAAATATCTCCGTTCCATAGCGCGCAATGTATCGTCCCCTTTGATCTTATTGTTGTATCAATACGCAAAAACAAATGCGGGTCGGGTTTAATTGACTCGTCAAAGTGTGACACATGCGAGATATCACTGATTCGGTGAATAAAGGAATGACAAAAGGCTGATTGTCACACCCTTTGCAAACGAATGTTGGAATAACATTATTCCGTGCTGATTGTCGACTTTCTGTTGTCTTTGTTAAAGATACGACAAATGAGCCAGGTTTGTGGTTGTTGTTGAAAAGTATTTGGTATTTACGATGGAGTAGAATCAAAAATATTTTAGGTTTATTGAATGAATGTAATTGTTTATTTCTGTTTAAAAACATATTTTTTTAATACATTTTTGTCAATATCAATGTTAGCATTAATCAGATCTAGTGATAAGCTTAGTCCTGTCGAAACAGTATCGCCAAAATTCTATCAGTTGATTCTTTACGGAATACATAGTGTAATCAAAGAATGAAAAAAGGTCTAAAACCCGTGAATGGAAATCCGTGTTTGTATTTTGAAAAGTGGCAAAAAATGTGAAAACTTCGTTATATCACTGATTTCACGAGCAATTAAAATGTAACCTCAATCATGCATATATCATATAAATTATGCACATCCCATACCCCAAACCCTAAACCGTAGAGCATTAAAAAAGTCCCATTCCCGCACACACGAGGCTCCACATCGCTCCAAACGCATTCACGCAAAGGGTTGCCGCTTCAAATTACAATTAGTCTCAGTTTAACAAAATTACAAAGTGCGCAAACGGTTGCACAGTTGCGCGCCTCACAAAAATGCCACTAATAACCCTCGTCTCAGCCACTTTGGCAAATTAAAAAGTTTTTGATTGCACGTGAAAAAAAAAAGTAAAAAAAAAAATATGCGTAAGCTAATTCGCCATTGACTCCGCTTGGGGGGCGTGACGTTTAGTTGAGCACTTGGCGGGCTTGTTATGTCGAATTTTCGGGGCTCCCGCCAAGTGTAGGGTATTTAATTAACTGGCATTGTCAGTTCGTTTCGCGTGATTCAATAATTTAATTCGACGTTTTTTTTTTTGTCATGTGACAAATTTACGGGACATGTGCCACAACTTATACAAGATAGGGCATCGATAGTTGAAAAAAATTAAGGCTTAAATATTTAAGTTCCACGCAAAAGGATAGGGTATCGTGTAAAAATAAAAAATAATAACGCAATGTCCCAAAAAATTAAAGAACATTTATACACAAAATTCCACATTCATATTTTGACAAACGACCTAATTAAATTAATAACGCAATATACTAAAGTATACAGTACATTAAAGCAAAGCGCGGCATTATACAGGGGGATGGCGTAAATCCAAATTTATTGCAATAACCGCCGCCAAACAATTAGCGGGGTGTATACGGCCAGACAGAGAAAGCTGTACCTATATTAAATTTAATGACGATTAAATATTACCGCCTTCCCCCCGTGGGAGCAATTTGGATACACCCTGTGAATCTATGCGAATACTTTTAAAATGAGAACCGTTCGTCTTTTAATGTTCTTATAAGGGAGATTTAATCGAATCGTGAAATATTACGGCTATTATGTAGAGGCACCAATTTCGGAATGTGCTGACGATTTTGTTTTCCGCTTTTATATTGCTTGTGAATTGAGAAAAAATATATTCAATATATGAAGACGTAAGGTGCCATATGTTAAGGAAACACACGTGCTTGGGAGTTATCAACAATCTGGGAAAGTGTATTTAAAAAGTAAATTGCAGCAAATTCTATAAAACTCGCCAAAGCTCGAACTATTGTGTCCTATGAAATTGACACGAAGCAATTTTGATGCGCTTCATTTCTTGAGTATCAGGCATCTTTCTATGTAGAAAGGCCGTCTTTTAACATACTAAAATTTTTCATATATTTTTCGAGATCATAATAAAATTTTACGCGCCTGATCCACACGGCCCACAAACACACAATCGGTAACACGGCGCATCACTCCAAAAGTCGCGCGCAACCCATTTCGCACAAAACCGAGAGACATATTTTTTGAAAAAAAATACATAAAAAAACGCACTAATAAACCCCCCATTTGAACCGCGCCACGTGCAGTGGTACATTAATATCCCGTCTATACATCCGTCGCGTTCGTTATTACGTGCGAGTTATTCACTGTGGCACTGTGGATCTCATTAACAGGAGTGTCTGAATGGTGCCCGAGTTGCCATACTGTCCCTTTTGTGTGTCGCGCTCCTGACGTCGAGGGTTCTATATTTGAAAATATTTTTATTTTTAATTTTATCAATATTGCTGTAATGGTTTGTGAGTTCGAAAAAGGTTTAAAAACATTTTTATTTGTGTATCAGCTTATTAATTTCCTACTACTTAGCATGTCCCGTTTGTTCCAGGTGAATAAGATCTTAATCACTGATTAATTTAATCTAGACCTTAGTTTAATTTATACCGCATTTCAATTATCATCAAGTACATTACCTCTTTACTGTAATAGTATAATAAAACGTTATTTATTTAATGTTTGATACACTTGAAATACGACAATTAATCTTCCTATCTAAAACGTCATAATAAAACATATGAATACAATTGACATTTAACGAATTTCGTACCAACCTGTCTGTTTGATTCTATAACCAAATTTACCGCCCTACACCCACAAAACCATGTTTCAAACGCCGAAATTGCAGTATATTTCGCGACAGCCCAACTTCACATCCCGCCATTATCATGTAAGCGCACGAATATGAAGAACGTTTCCCCGTCGAATAGAGGACGAGCTCTCAACTCTTTAATACTGAAACTATTATAACAAAACTTGATCCGGGAAAACATATTACAAGGGGACGGCGCGACGAACGAACAGATTATGAGGTAAAAGCAGACTTCAAATTTGCAAATTAATGCAGATTCCATTTTGTTAATTGTCTGTACATGAGCTTTGTCTCTCCGTAATATTTTATTTATAAACAAATTGATGTTGCAGACGATAAAATATCTAGTTGTGAAACAAGATATTATAAGTGAAATTCTTGTGCAAAAACAAAAATGTTTTAATAAATAATTACCTACAAATGTTTTAACATTCTGCGCTACGTGGCTGTGGTGAGTGAGTATTGAAGTGAATATGCGTAGAATCTGCGTATTAAAAACGAATAATATTTTGTTTGCAGATTCATTTACAAATATGCTAGTGGAAGATTAGGTCCAAAGGCAAGTTCGGACCTAATCTTCCACTTACGTTTTTTAATTCAGTGTGTGAACTATTTGCTAGGTACACATAGTTGAATTAAAAATACTTAGCAAATTATCGTTTGACTACTTCAAAATTTAGGACACAAATATTGATTACTTACAATAGCCTCCACCGTTAGATCCAAGGTATTGGACCCAACATCCACCAATAGCACCAGCTGGTTCTCCGAGGCAACACATGCAATTAAATCGACATAGTTGTAAATCGGCCGTCCACTCGAGGCAAATGGAACCGTGTCGCAATAAAGTCGCTCAGTCATTACTCATTTCCTTCAGGGAAATACGTTTTGAGTGTCTCGCTGTTACGGGCGGAATTATTTAGAGGCGCATTAAGCCGATTTGATGTTTGTGCATAAACAAAATGATTTTATGTAAATGACGAGCAGACGAGAGGAGTGTTCGGTACATTGACATGACTCCTCCAACCCTCTTTTTGAAGAAGGCATGTGTGTCCTTTGAAGGGTTGGGAAGCGTTTAGAATAACACTTGAAAATCTTTGTTCTATGTATTTTGCATGTGTTCTTAGGGACTTATTTTAATGAGTTGTATATTATTGTACTTATGTGTTTTGTCTTGTTTCTGCTCGTCGTTAGTCATGAAATAAAACAAGGGAGTATCTTACTCATTTACTATACTACATGGTATTAAGTGATAAGACAGAACTATTTAGAGAATTAATGAATATGAGTCAGAATATAAAAGAATACAACATAAAGTCTTTTTTCGCGGCAAATCTTTTGAAATAAGCTACAAGACAAGTACATTAACCTTTCTACCATTGTTTAAATTACCTAATCAATATTTCGTTGACCTAAATTACTACGAGACTTAAAACTATAAAAACAATATCTTTAGACCTATATTCAAAATGACGCCAAAAAGTATTTCATTAACACATAGAAGGAACGCCAATGGCCGTCATCCACATCGAATAAGCATTGAAAATTGGTTTATATTAAACCAGCTACATCCAACAGCCCGTCAGCAGCATTCATAGTTTCCATCAGAGAAACGCGAAGTAATTTTTCAATCTACCGTTGTCAGGGGAGTGATGGACAGTTGTCGAGGGTGTGTCGTGATGAGGACTCCACTCCGAAGTGGTTATTACTGTGTGTGACTGGTTGTAATGATTTCGTTTTGATCACTGCAAGCTACAAGAGTTTGCAGATGAGGTTGAAAAAAAATAACAGAAGTACTATATTCTTGATTGGTGGTGAAAGAAATTTTTTATTGAATCAGAAACGTTGACATTTTTATGTCAGAGAAAGGCTTTTAAGCTGCATTTCTAGAGTATAGGTGTTAGCTACAAACAATATGTTAGTGTCCCTAACATTAAAATATGAAAAGTCACTCTTCGGCCACTCAACGGTTGAACTGAGTCCCCGCCATAAAAGTGAGTATTGTCTTTCACCACAAATAACGTTGGTTGGCGTTGATTAACAGTTCAGCAGTTGGATATATTGGATTCGATAGAAACTTTTCTTAAGGAGCAGCAATGTAGAGCGTATGATACATTGAAACGGATAGTTTTATCTGTCAACATTAACTAATATTTTATGCTCTATCTTATTACATTGCGCTATCGAACAATTTTTCTATATCTTCAATTTATTTTGAGTTCTCATACACAAAATAGAACCAAGACACGAACAACTGTCGTTACTTTATAGTTTTGTTTGTCTCAAAATGTATAGCACAAGCACGTATAATATTTGTTAGGATTCCTGCGACCTCGTTACTGAGGAAAGTTGAAATATTCGACAATTCATTCCTGCATTCAGACGAAACGATATTCGCGATTTTCGATGCAATCAGATAAAGTGATAGGTCTGTACAGCGTTTTTCGACACTATTGTTAAATCGGTGTATCTTAGTTACACTAAAATGTATTATTTTTGAGATTTTGTATACTTTTGTTGGAAAAACTTATACTTTACTGAAATGACTTTAACGATGATATTTTTTCTGAATCTATATTCTACATAACAATACCCAGCATATTTTTTAATTATTTATACAAAGGATATGACCTAATTTTGTACCAACTATCTTCAATATCCTCAGGCATCACACCAAATGCTAAATAAAAAAAAATGCTAATCACGCAAATTTTTGAGCGACAGCCCGTCACCCCTCGGCCATACCGTCACCCCTTCCAAATTCTGAATATGACAAAAATCCACAATGGCCCGCGAACGTCCCCGGCCGCCGGCGCGACAAATTCCGCACGAGCCGTTCTAATAAACAACTTAATTAACCGGACTGCGTACGGGCAGATGTGTTAGACAAGTTTAATTACAACTCGTCCGCGCTCCGATGTCTGGCGAGCGATTATCTCACAGTTCGTGAGAACTCCGGTGTTTGAAAGTGGCGGGCTGCGACAGTTCAAAGGTATTGTGATCGTGGGTGTAGTTCAAATTGGTACATGTGGATTTGAGGCGTGTTAGTCATGAAACGTAATGGTAGATTGTGTTACTTAATGTAATATGTTACAAAAGGATATTCATATTTCTCGGATTAATTCTGAAAATCTCATTTCGTAGACTTTATGCCGTTTTGAAGCATTGATACAAGAAAACTGTTTATTTTAGAATGCTCTTAAGTTTTATTGACATTAAATAACTAATATCACAGTACGACATATTACTCTTAGAGATTCATTAACATTTATTCTTAAAAGAGGAATTGTTGAATGAGAACAAAGCAAAATCTCTAGGCCTTTATCTCTATTCGATTACCTTCACCAAGAAATTTACGACACAAATTACACAACACGATACATTGCTGGCTAACCCACTGCGCTCCCACTGATACATCCTTGCCTACTACCCTTGTACTCCAGATGTCCGTACGTACCAACACGCCGGCACCCAAGATTTCGTCAGTTATCGATGGGTTAATTTCCAAGAGTTATTTGCATTGAGTCAAACTCGCCGGCGACTTAATTCCACTGACATCTGCATACAAATGGACGTAATTTCGCACTGTGACAGCCCTGAGGCGTTAGACAAATGTTTACGGATGGGGTTGCCAGCATCCAGATTATTTGGAGGTGGCCAATAATTGGAGGGGATAACATTGTCTTGTTGTTTCAACTGTGATTGGAGTTGTAAGGACTGCTAAGGCATTATAGTGTTGTTCTGGTAGAATTATTGCGTCTTTATGATGAGTGTTAATTCCCTTCTTGAGGACATTAAAGCACTGACTATGACCCTCCCATAGTAATTAAATTACGTTACTATTGAATATTAATGATGGGTGTTTGTGTATTATTTGAATAATTTAGTCGTTGGCTGATGTTTATGCTCTGGTCTTCATAAGTGATGTGAAAAATGTGATTTAACATACCATAAACTGGTTTTCCAATTTAAAAATATATATCGTTCGTAAAGTAATGTTTCAAACAAGCGCAATTTATTTAAAAATAAATTAATTTTCAGACTTTTTATACTTTAAACCGCACAAATGTGCATTTTAATGTACCGGTCAAAACTGAATATAAAAGGCCATATACTACGTATGAGACATAAGATGATGCCTTTTCAACCACAAACGAAACTACTGTCCATCAGTGGGTAGCATAAGGGCTTATGTGTATAAATGAAATCATTTAACACTATTGACAAAGGATCGTTCACACACACATACATACACCCGACGACAATCCAGTTAGTGTGCTTCATAAATTAAACATTATTATTCCCCACCCTAAACTTTAAAGGATATGAAATATTGTCGGAGTTCACAACTCCACTATAACTATAAATCATATTGTGTTCGGGTGTGTTTTGCATGCTTATGAGCTTAAGAAGTATGGCACATACGTTCATTCATTTGTTCATTCATACAATTCGTTTTTATATGAGTTTCTTCCCTGCAAGTATGTCTGTGTACTCTTTATGTATTTGTTCAAAATGAACTATCACTTGACGGTGAAGAAAAATATCGTGAAGAAACTTTTTTTTTTCAATCAGCCTATCGCCGTCCACTGCTGAACGTAGGCCTCCCCAAGAAAGCGCCAACCACCCCGGTCTTGAGCAGCCCCCATCCATCCATCGCACGATGGAAGAAACTTGTACTCTTAAAATGTTCTTAGGTGTGTGGTGTACTATAGCCTCGATTGTAACGGAGGCCCATGCCCAGGATAAGGACGTGTATGGGCTGATGATGATGTATCTATAGACTGTAGAATCTGTATGGACACACGCTTGGGGCCCCTAAGGTTTTGACAGAAAAGTTTTCTTAAGCCAACATCTTACCACATGATTTTTTTCTAAGTCCCTCGCAGTGTTGGGCATCAATCAATTAAGTTTTAATTAAACTAATCAATTGACTAAAAAATTAATTGCAATTAAATTAATTGAATTTGAATCAATTGCAATTAACTATTAATCGCGCGTTACAATTGAATTATTTAAACTAATGTACATCAATTGCAGCTCGCGATTAAATTATTGCAATTATTTTTTTCAATCGATTGATGAAAAAATTAAAACTAACAATTAAATTTTGCTATTTTGTACGGAAAGGTGGTCCGCAAACCTTGTAGATGTTTAACGTTAATTATCTCATATACTCTTTATGACTAGGTAGGGACACTAAACTTAACAAATCCGCACACGTATGTACCCAATATTTAAACTAATACTTGGTAAAAAAATTAATTGTTAATCGTTAATTGTCAATTTTTTTTTGGCAAAATAACTAAAAATTGATCAATTGTTAATTGTATAAAACTTTCATTAACAATTAATCAGTTGTTAGTTGCTGTCACTGCAAATACAATTAATTAATTGTTAATTTTTAATTGTTAGTTCAATTAACATTTGCCCAACACTGGTCCCTCGTAATAGTGGACATGTCTTTTTTCATTTATAGTATACTCAAGATTACGTGCATGAACTGTGAATTTCTAATTGTATAAATAACATTGCTCGATTTTAGATTTCGCATAACTCAAGGCGAAAAATATTATCCTTAATTAAGCCTATAGAAACTTGAAAAGAAAAGGGCAATATGAAAGAACAATAAGCTAATGTAACGAATATTAATGGCAGTCTTTAGCTGTGTCATTAACTTAAATACATTGTACCCTTTATGTTAATCCAAGCTTTATATCTATCTGAATTTTATTTGTATTCATTAAGTCCTTGTATAAAAAGGTACTTTACATACATACACTGTTACTTTTAAAAAGCACTTTTATGGTTCACAGCGCATGAAATAATAGTAAAAATAAATCCATCAATATCTATCTGTATCTGTAAAATGTCTGTCTGTCTCTTTATGTTTCAAGGTTCATATTCACCTAAAAATATGATATTCATACATATATACTGATACAAAAGGTATAGCACTAGTTGAAAAACATTGTAATGAAAAAATCCAGCAGCTGAAACCTAATTCAATACATTGAAATCCAGCTGTTTCTTAGTTCACATTTCAAACCGTCGGTTTTTGCGGCAATACCGTTCAAGAGATCCTATCTATTCAAGCATGGCATACGGTGTAAAAACATCCAACTTGTTGCTTGACGGATGAACCGTGGCGGACTGGGCTATGTGTCATTGCAATCCGAATCCAGGATTATAAATGGATCCCTTACCTGACTCGCGGGAATAAGTCGAAATCGAATTAAAAATCACCGATAGTGCCGTTTCATTCTGACCGTAGATGTTGAGGGATTTTGGCCGATTTTTCTGTAGCTCCGATTTTGATGTCTAGTGAACTTGGACTTACCTGAAACAAATAATAATTAATTAAAAAATTAATAGAGGAGTATTTGAAGACAAGAGAACGATGGCAAGTGTCGACTCTAAATAAGTAAAGTTGCTCTTTAAACGTACAAGCCACGAAATTTTAGTTTTTTGAAAAGTTTCCTCACAGTGTAGGTGTTGAAAATATTAGTAAATAGTCTAAAACTTTTTTGCTAGAGTTGGTACCCCGCTGCAAGGCGTAGTCTGAGAAGGTGAAACAAGGCAATATGTTCGCTATATCTTTCACCGGACATAAAGACAATTGACGGAATGTGAATATAGAAAAACACCTACGGCTACTCTTTCAAGCATAAATGAGTTACGTTTTTGTTCTTTTTTAATTTTATGTCTTTGTTTTGTATTAGTTATTAAGGATATAGTTTTTATGGATATTAACAATCCGCAATAAAAGATTTATTATTATTATTATAAAGACGTGTATTCATGTATGTGCTATCGAAGTAGGAACTAGAAAACAACCGATCGTGATGACCCTTTATCACGCACACGCATCTAGTAATTGCATTTGCTTCTTCCATCCCCCCTCCCGCGCCCAATTACGTTGGTCACAAACAACATAATTATACCAATGCCTCGGGAGAGACGAATAGCTCATAGCTCTCCATGGAAACGTCAAAATCCGCCACGTTTCCGCCACGGGGGCGGAGGCGGCGAGTGCAGCGGAACGGGCGGTATTGCGCCGTGTGCAAATGACATGATTTTGTTAGAGCACGCCGGTCCGCCCTCGGCGACGGCACATGAAAGACGTATTCAAAAGCCACGTGGACTACACGTTTATGTGTAGACCAGGCTAGTTCAGAAGGGATATCGTATACTGCCTACATTTGCCGTCATTACCGAATGACTTAGCTAGATGGGGTGACGATATCCACAAGGTTGGCTGCAGTTGGATGAGGAGAATCGGAGATCGAGCCCAGTGGCGGGCCTTAGGAGAGGCTATGTCCGGCAGTGGACGTCTGTCGGCTGATGATTATGATGAAGAGTTGCACGAAATCTAATGAAGCGGCCAATAAAAAGCAATATTTCCCCCCTCTCAATAACATAGCTAGCAAAATGTGGGTGAAAATTTAACAAAAAGACTTCTAATCCATTCTAATTGAGAATAAAGTAGTCAGTGTATAAATGCAGGCTAATTTTAAAATTTCCTTTTAAAATATATAACAAACAGCGTCACGGCGCAGTTAGCTAAACTCTGAGCCGAATGTTTTTGTGATAAACAAATATTTATTTCGAGTCTGAGCATGTATGAGACCAAAAACTCTTTCGTAGTTTTTGATACCTTCGACACAAAACTAGATCTTAGCGTGGGTTCAGAACAATATCGTGTAATAAAAAAAATATTAGGCAGAGCACGCGATGTCTCGTCTGCAACAGTCGTACATTGGTCTATTTTAATTACGTCCAGCAAAGGCCGGTCTGCGGTTATGTTTGTCCGTTGCCGTCACAGCAAGCATCCTATTTATCCTGTACGTCTGTCTGCGGACTGTTTGCCGAACCAAACGTACTTTGGAAACCGTTTAAAACTATTATTAAAATCGTATTTGTTCGCGGTTCGCTTTGGCTGAACACAGTATTTAGTTTGGCGAACTAATTTCGATACGTTTGGAGGTTTATTACGGTTTTGAGGAGGCTGCTTGTCAGAGAGATAGAAATTATAGATATACCGTAAAAGGAGGAGTCCAAACGTTCCACAGACGCCAAAAATAGTTACCAGCTAACTCTCAATCAATTTATTTATAAATAAATACAACAGTCACACAGGTGTAGTGAATACCAAGAGCTACAAGAGACTTTTCGGTCTCACAAACACCGAGACCTGAAACAAATATTTGGTCAAGTAAATAAATTATTTATGCAGACAGTTTAAATGTGAACAAAAATTACAATACGAACAAACTGTTTGGTTTGGTAGCGAGTTCGAGAATGGCAAAATTATTACTTGATTTTTACACTATAAAATAATAGTCGGCAGTATTAATACTAGAATTATAATAAGAAACTGCTTCTCCTTCTTCACCTGCCACTCCATAATCACTTCCCTTAAATATTAGTAACACTAATAGAAACATTAAACATCTCTGACGTCAGCGTCATTTACCGTCATTTCAGGATTCATAAGACAAAATTGGCAATACACAAAGGCATCACAGGTAAACAGCCAGACGGACTAATAAAACCCCCCGTGGGGTCACGAGCCCGACGCGTGACTTCGGAATGCGTTCATTAACTCGTATTGTGCACGCATCGGTGGAGAGTGCGCTCGTGTGCTTCCGAGTCTGGAGGGACGAAACTTTGGAGTTTTTTGAATATTTCATCTTCTGCTTTATTTTTATATTTGTAACAACTCAATAATACTGGATAAAAGAAAAAACAACTGTGTACTTTATGTGAGCTTGTATATTTAGATTTACAAATAATGACAACATTACAAATAACGCAGATGAAGAACACACAACTTTGACTCGGGCAAATGTTTGTAGGCTATACAAAAATCAGTCTCTATGAGATCGAATCTAAATCTTTGTTAGCCTCAATGGCTATCATAGTAATCTTGAGTCAACTTTTCAATTTTCTTTTCTCTAACCATCTATTTTAAAACCACGACAAACTAAATACACAGAATCTAATAGACAAGGATCTTTTACACTCTACAAACTGATGAGAACAAAGCCTCTCCAGAAACTTCTCCGCGGCGCGAACGCAATAACAAAATGGAGTCCTTCGCAGCGGCGTGGAAAATTAAATTTAGAAAAATTCACAATGCAGCGCGGTCTAAAACTTAGTGTTGCATAAAATGCGCCGAGCCGAGTGCTGTTTTATGCATTTTTAACTGAGCTAAAAATGTTGACAAAAGCCCCTCGCAGGGCCCGCTTTCTGCTGGGATTTCAACGGCGCGCGAATCGTTTTTGAAAGAGATTTCTCTGTATTTTGTATTTTTCCCCTCCACTGTCGCAGTTTATTATCACACGGTCTTTTGTAACGGGTTACTGTGCACTGTAACCCACATAGTCGTGGTACGTAGACATACGGTTGGGTAGCATTACTTGAATGTTTAGGCATATTTTTATAAGCAAGTTTGGCTAGTTGTCTTAATTGACAAGATTCAGGAGGTGAAAATCAAAATCGAAATAAAATAGTCTTTCTTGACTGGAGGAGCAATGAGGATGGAACTAATTATGTTTTGATATAGGTAATAATGAAATATGCAGAGTGTATTCAGATTTTGATCGGAAACTAAGACAGATAATAGCGAAGGTCATTACTATTTTTAACGTTTTCCATAATTAAGCATCGGTAACATACATTTAATATGTATGTGGTTTGTATGAAAAACATATTTTTTATTTCTTTAATGCCAGGGGGTATGTAATTACTATGGCTATTACCTGCCTTAATTTCCGATCACGGTCCAAATGCACCCTGTATGTCATTCAAAGTATTTTCTGTCCTTTGACCAAGCAATTTGGAATTAGAACGCAGCGTTGCGAGGCGTCATGGCGACGGGCCATTTGACGCCGTGGCCGATTGTCGACAGATTTCAAATACGGACAGATCGAGCGCTAAATCCCAGACCGCGGCTCCTTTTTTTCCATGCACCCGTCCCTGGGGAGAGCAAACGCAATTTTCCTTTGCATCCCCGTTGAATTCGCATTGTGGGCAATTTTTTCCGTCTGTCAGTGGGCCCCCACCGGCGGGGTGTGGGGTAGGCACACGTGGCCGCCACACGTAATTGGATAATCTGACTGACGTATTGCCCGATGTGTGGGCACGAAGGCGTGCGTAATGCGCCCTTAATACTTGTTTAAAATCAAGCCCCGGTTGGGGTGCTAGTCTTTTATTTGACAATGACATTGATCGGGAACGAAAATACTTTTGTTTCTTGTTTTCACTTTATCCAGCTTGAAAATTGGGTAATTTATTTCTGCTCGGGCACTATCTAACAACCAAGGTTAAAATCTATAAAATGTAAACATAAAACACTTATAAAAAAACATCGGCTTATTTTAATAATTGTAGAACTCGCTTACTTGTAAATCAGTGAAATTTCAATCACCGATTAAATGGATTTTTAATCGATGTTTTTCAATACATCAACAAATCAATTGCAAAGAAATCAAGTCAAAAAATTATAAAACCTCACTAATACCCAAGTGATTCTTAGAACTCCTCCAGGCAACAGTTGTATCAGACGTGAGCACCACAAAGGGCCGGCATAACAAATAAACGCGGGTAGAACCAGTGGATGGCGTTAGAAAGTGTTTCGGCGCCACCTTATACGGCGCTACAATGAAGCGGATAGTATTGCGCAACTCATTGTCTAAGAGACACAGTACTGCGTAATCAGCGATACAAATAAACTAGCTCCAAAATGTTTGTAAGTTTTGAAAAAGGTTGATAGTAGTTACAAGGGCTTCGAGTAAGTTTTGATAGCGTCGCGGTTTAGGCACGCGGTCGAAAACCCAACGCCAGCCAACGAACTCCAACGATCAAACCCCAGGCACACATCTCTTAATTTTCTAAGTGTGCATTCTTAATGAATTTTCACTCACCTTAACGGTGAAAGAAAACACTGTGAGGATACCTACTAAAAAGTTATTAGGAAATTCTTAACATTCTGAAGGATGTGATATCATCAAAGCATAGACTTGGACGAATGGTACGTAATAATAAATTCAATAAAAATTTGACGAAACGGTAAAAATGCCATTGCCTTTTTTATTTTAAAAACGTAAACATCGCTATATCTACAAATAAAGCAAAACATTGTATCCCTTTATTATGTGAGCATAGGTTTTTATACAAAGCCCGAAAATCGCGAGTACTACTCCACAATGAGAAAGTTTTCGAACGTACCGGTGCCTCGTGAATGCTCGCTGGTGTGAATAAAGCAACAAGAAACTCAGCCGAATAGTTTTTCTTTTTGATTTTCAACCGAGAACCGGCAAACAAGATAATTTCAGATTATATTGAGGATCCCAACCCCTGGGAGCAAATAAACTGATCAGAGGAGGTGTTGCTACAATTTATATCCTTTGACATATTTTATAATATGAGTTAATATTGTAATATGAGTTAAATTTATTTAAAAAAAAATAATAATAAAAAAAAATGACATTTCGTGTTGCTGAGGGAGTTTCTTGCCGTTTCTTCTCCACAGCGATAACACGTTTCGAAGCGGCACTAGTTTTAAAAAATAGCATAAAATATTGACGATTCAAAAGTGCTTGTGAAAGTCTATTTGAATAAAGGAAATTTGACTTTGACTTTGACTTTGACTTTGAATTATTTGTATAAAACTTGCTTTTTTACATTTACATTCGTTTTTAGTTGACTACAACGATTCATATGAAGTATAATGAATGTAGCACTTTAGGGACTAGAAATTTGTGACCAAATGTAACGTATTATTTATTTTTCTTTTTTGAGACTCATTACTAGATCATAGATAGACTCATTAGTAGATCACAAGGATATCGCTGCTTTTTAGGATGTTTTAAATAATAAATTATAGGACGAAGTTAAAAAAAAATAACATCCCTGAAGGCATGAAAAGTTCTACGATTCAGTCTATTTAGGATATTTTATAATTGCCTTATATTACCCACCCTTGTTTATTCTTTCATATTTACCATTACGTACCAAAAAATATGCATTGTATGCTATTCTGGGCAGTGGTGTGCACTCTATATCACATAAGCCGCGCGTCACCGCTTTTTAAAATCTAGTTCAGAGCGCGTACACCAAACCACCGACATACCAGCACTTAGCAAAATAAATACGACCGGGAAAACATTTAAAATTATCTCAGTTAAATTTAAAAAACGCATTTAAATCGCAAGCTAACGCGGTAACGCTCGAGAACGTTCCCAACCGCCATAAAATGGAATTTTTTAAAACATCCTCCTGACCTAGTTAATAACGTGCTCAGTTTAAAACCTACGCTATATGGAGTCGCTGATCCTCCATGAGGATAAACTAGCACATTTTGAAGTGGCCAGTTTTAATCACCGGCAGAAGTTGTGAGATCCCTGGCGTTTCGAACCAGGCTGGTGATATTTACTAATTGCTAATTCAGTTTAACCTGCATTTCCCTATTTATTTACATTTTTTTCCTTTTTCAAATAGTGTAATGTAAATGTTGGTGACAAATTTTTATCATTCCTCGCCAGTTGATTTCAAATTGCATGGTAATCTGAAAAATACCATGCAATCTGAAAAATATGTAGTTATTATTTAATTAAATCGCGAAATATCCCCAGCAATGGTTTCTCAAATTGTAATCCTTACTTTAACTGAAACAGATTTGAATCACTGCTTGAGCATCAACTGTGTACGAGTTGCATCAAAGATACGCGCCCACCGTCAACACCCACGCGTGGTCTCGATAACACGATAGTTCGGCTATCGGGTAACGAGCACTCTGCTATAACATTAACTGTGTGTTTCAATGAACATACAGAAAGGTCTCGCAGGTCGGCCAGATCGAATTCCTGACGAACTGGTTAGTGCGAACGGAACGTAGCGATTGTCGCTTGTTTTGCAAACACAGACTGTGGGAACTCGACGATGACTAATTTGTGCACTGCATATTAAATTTTAATGTTCAGTCAATATTTGTTCAGTACAATATTTGTTCGGAGCGCTTGAGTTAATAATGTCCATGTACTTATACATTGAAAAGCTTTGAAGTAACGAGATTTCGTATTATTGAGAAATACTTTCAGAAAGTAACCGAGTTTTGAGTCAATATTTGAGTTAAATATGTGAGTGATCGGCCCACTTTCAGAATCGATACCTAGAATCCCTAAAAGTTCGTTGATCAGTGGTCGTGTTTGAGATATTTGATTTAGCTAGCTGACGATAGAGACTCTCGCTAATATAATACCAAGTTGTACGGTACGGTATACTAGAACTCCTCTATTTTTACTGTAAATTAAAGTGTGTGTACAAAAAAGTATGTACACTTAGAGAAAACCGACTCTTAGCTGTGACTCAATTTTTATTAAAAGTTTTGGCATCAAGGGTATCGGAATATCATTATCATAATCAGCCAAAAGACGTCCGCTGCTGGACGTAGGCCTCCCCTAAAGATTTACAAAGTGGTATTAGTAAATACGTAGGTAATACTGCCAAACACGGAGATTAGTTTCGTAGCCTTACTTCTAAACCAGACGAGCATGCACAATAACATCAACCTACAAAACAAAACATCATCACTAGCAAAGGTACAAACACGGCTCGCGCAATTCCAATCAATTATACAGAGACAAAAACCCACTCCAATCTGCAAGTGGCTGGCAGTATTTTCTTCTATTAAAAAAGCTAAACTCAAGAGCGAACATAAAACTGCAGTATTTTCCAAAGCATAATTGACGGGGCTGACTGTACAACTTCTAAGTACCGGCGGCCCGTCCCGCGCGCCCCGCACCCGCGCCCCTGTCGGTCCCTACGGCGGGGTTCCCGGGGCGCCGAAGGGGTGAGGAAGGGCGGGCGGGGGGAAAGGAAACGGGGTTCATATCGACATACGTTTACTGGCAATATCCGAGCCGCTTTCTTCAAGACGCCCTCTTCTTGTGGAAGTTGTCATAGATTATAGTGTATAGAATTGACATCTCAATGTTAGAGATTGGATTGACGTGAAAAATCAGGATTAAAACTAATTTATTATCGCATTTACATATTGATGCAATAATGAAGAATCGTAGAATTCACCAACTATAAAAATAAAAGTAACTTTTTTAGGTGAGTACCTAAACAACATAATGATGATGATGATGTCATCCTGACCGATTTCGGCTATGGCGACTGTTTCCGCATAAGTTCAGTTCTGTTCAGGTAGAGCGTAGTTCACATGCTCTTGTAACCTAAACAACATAATATTAATTTTTTTTTTTTATTTTGAACGCAGTACACAAACTTTGAATTAAAAATCAAACCTGGTATATTTTATATTAATTTATGACACAAACCTACACGATCCATTCAAATCCTTGTCTGAATATTGACAAATGGATCCCTTATTCGAAGTTTACTGCAACAGCATAATCGACCAAATTACGAATCGAATTTTAAAAAATGTCCTCTCAGAGACAACAATCTCGCAGGAAAGCTCATACACCGAGCCCTAGCAACAAATTCCGGATTGCTCTAAGGTTTTATAGTGGGGAAACACGCAGCACAGCTCACGGTAGCCATCTAGTTAAATCAAGCCGTGGTACGGTGCGTCGGCGATAACAGTCGGCCGCCCTATTGCCTGACTCACTCGTCTGTTGTAAATAAAACTCTATGGACGCATTCTGAGCTCACAATTCCTTTTTTGAAACTTAAATATTGAACATTGCTCGTGAATGCCTCGAAAATGGAGTTTTTTTTATTTTTGAAATGAGAGCTTGTAATATAGCACACACAATTACCACATACTAACCATATTAACTCTGATCAGGTTTTAAAAATTGACACAGATTGTAGTTAGAATACAATGGAATTGGGGTTGACAAGTCTATTGAATGTCACCACATAGTAACTTCTGGCTATGGTCAAAGACGTTGCGGTAGATTCTTCATCAACAAACACATATTCTTCAATAATCAAAATACATAGCCATATAGAAAAAAAAAACATAAAACCCATACACTGTCATTTCTTTAAAGTTTACCAAGTTCTTCCAAATTTATCACGTGCACTACATCCGTTCAAGTTCTAATAAAAATAATGCTTAGCCACGCCATATAATCTAGGACAAGATCGGTCTCGAGATAGTTTTAAAACGCTCTTCACCTATATTCCGCTGGACGGCACTTAAGCGATCCACTTTTACACCACAAAGGGGATAAACGAGACGCGAACGATGATACTAGAATAATTATCCGACAATTCTACAATTACTTTGAACGATGTTATATCACAGTTCTTTCGGTATATTTCAGGGGAATGGCTATTTTGTCCTTCTTAAGACTCAAACTTCAGCAAGCTTTAGATGAGATTAATTATGTAAACTACTAAGTAGAGAGAAGCAATAAGATTCTCAATACCAATAAGAAAGTCAATATTTAATATGAGGAAAAAATAATTAATACTTATGTAATTTACCCTAAATTATTTAATCTTTGTATATAGTACTATCACGGATAGAATATCACGATGAAGAATATAAAAGTCTTACGGTTACTTTCATTGAAATAGATGTAGCAAGTAAATTTCTTTTGATAACTATGTCATACGACATAAAGGTAATGAATGTTATTTCAAAAATTTTACATCCATCATTAATTTAACCTCCCTTTCATACATCCATTAATCAGTCTCAATGGCTGAAACAAAACGTTTTACACATAAAAGCCGACAGAGACGCTAATTTTAGCATTCTAAAAGACTAAAGTCACTCAGCGACAGTGCAATGAAAATTTAAAGCCAGCCAATCGTCAAAAACGCGCAAGCTGGGAGCGGCGCACACTTGGCGCGCACTTTGTGCAAGTGCAGCCGGCCGGGGTCGCCGGTCGCCCGGGAGACGAGCTCGGCCCGGGACCCCGCGTGTAAACGACCCCTCACAACACCCTAACACACCCCCCAATTGAAATTCGACCTTAAACCATCAACTCTACAGTTACATTTCAAATGCGATGCCCAATCGAACCACCGCCAACAATTTGTATGCTATGCAACAAGGAATAGGGTCTGCTTTTCGAACGTTAATTCTGTTATTGGGATGCGTTCGTCACCATTCAAAAACACATCTTATTACATTGTGTTAGAGCATCAATTTGGATGAGTGGGCTGAGGGTGGGCTGTGGGGTGAAGGGAGAAGGGTGGAAGGTCCCCTCATTCATAATCACGGGGATGTCGAACGCTCAGGTGCTTCGGTTGCCAGATTTATGGTGAGGTGAGACACTTCCGTATAATCTGCAATGTTTGTGATGTGGGTGTATTGTTTTATTATAGTCATTAATAATGGAAATTTAAGTCGAAGGTCGCGAACTGACATTTTTCCCCCGCAGTCCCGGTTAGCTGATACGGCCCATCAATTACGCTCTATGAGGCAATAAATATCGAATGTTAATTATTTGGCGTTTTATTCACGCTCCACTTTAGTTAACAATTTATCTCTTAGATTTATTTTTACTAACTTATCTGATATGGGTGGAATTTCAGTTTAGAATGAAATAAAATATATTTTACTGAAGTTAATCACTCTAGCACATAAAATTTTTCGGTAAGAATTATTCAGTGTGCTATGTAACGACTTTAGCATTATTGAGCAATGCAAATGCTGTAATCAACTATTTACTATAATATTAATCATCATTCATTTTATCAACAGGTTTAGGCGCATGATCGAGAATCACAGCGGTCAGGGGTTCGAACCCCAGGCACACACATCACTGGCTTTTCGAAGTTATGTGCGTATTCACAATGTTTTATCACTTGCTTTAACGGTGAAGGAAAACATCGTGATGAAACCTGCAAAGTGCACACTCAAAAAGTCTTTAGGCCGTCGTGGCAGAGTAGGCCCATGCCCAGCAGTCGGACGTATGAGCTGATGAGATGAGAAATGAGGCTACAATTTCAGATTCCCTCCCTAAGCCAACTGTATTCATACAGTCCGGATATTTAAGCCAGTATTTAGATAATACAGCAATTTCACTCCAACAACTGTTCGATAAAATCTCGAAGACAATCATAGAGTTGGGGGACGAATATCCCGTCGTGAGGCGATATGTCACGTGTCAGTCGCCAAAATAATCTATTGAGTTAGCGAAATATTTGTTCCGGGTAAGTTTTGGAGGGAGTATGTTTGTAATAGTTTCTTGTGAGTTCACTTGTAGAGAACGAGGGTTTCTTTTACGTATTAAGCATGAATAAGTTTTCGTTTTTACTTTTTATGTAAGTATCAGGAGATGCACATATTAAGAAAAGTTATAACAGGAGTAATAATATCAACGGTGACATATATACTGTACCTATACATACATATCCCCTGTAGTATTCTCCGAAGGGGTAAGCATAGCTGCATTTCCTCTTCCACATTTCGCTGATTGTGTTTTCGTGTTTCTCGTGATCCGATTGCGTTTTTTTTGGGCACAATTTCAGACTCTGTTACAACTGAGTATTCTCTAAAACCCAATTACATTTTGCCCGACCCGGAATTCGCACCTAAGACACGGGGTTTCTTTAAAACTAACGTGTTTGTTATCACCATAACAATTACCCAAGTTTTCGATCACGTTCTTTTTACATCCAGTATTAAGACTCTACCGCATCATACACACAATCACTCTACAAAAAAAGCAATCTCATCTCCTAACAAAATTAAAACCAGCGGTCGGTTATGATGCAACGCAAACAGCACTTCTAAAATTGCACCGAGAGCGCTCAAGTTAGCTAAACGCATCCACACAAGAACAAGTAATGCAACCAGGCAAATACAATCTGCTGGAGGAGAGCTCTCTCGTTCCTTTAATAACTTCCAACATTTTCATTATACCCTAGTACCGTATTAAAAAACTTCAGGAATGCGTCTATTGGTATTCGCAAGAGTTCGCGTTTAATTTGCAAAGGATGTTTGCGAATGCGAATATTTTGAATTAAATGTATGTAATATTAAAAACGTTATTTACATTCCAATTATCATTTTTTCTCTTTAGTGCCGCTGCTGTAAGAACAATCCTCTTTCTTTTCAGTTCACGTTTTTGTATAAAGTGAGGAATTTAATGTTTAATTTTAATTGTCTATTAACCGGGTAAAAAGAACAACATTTTTAGTTAATAACTGCAATGCAATAATATAAAGCAATGGATTCAACATTAAGCTGGAACTTTAATCTATTATTGAAATATTAAAGAAGAATGTTACTTTTGCAATTTCAAATTTATATAAAATTTATGTCGTTTCGTGGTCTCGCCGTATATATGCCGTGCGATCCAGAAATCCCGGATCGGGTAAAGTGTTACAGGGTTTTATCAAATTGAGCCCTTAGCAAATTCTCTGGAGCAGCACGAAATTTGGAAATGTACCCGAAAAACTGCAATAGGCTCGCCCTCTATTACGTGGGACTGATACATCTGACAAATGTGGGTGCAGAAATACATGCATTAGGCTGTGTTTATTATATCTTTACTTATGTATACATACTGTACCACAAATAAGACACATTAAATAATCCAAATAACCTTTAATATTATACCACCGAAGACGCAAAGCAAAGGGTAAACGCATTACCTTTCAGACCATATTTTCATCTCACACCGTCCACACAAGGCACTCGAGGCGACAATTTCAAACACAACATCACATAACAAGGTACTTACGCAGGCAATCTCGTTCGAGAAGGCTCACTTACCTGAAACAAAAAGGAGGGGTTAATAAAGGCTTTGTAAGTGACGGGCGGGTCCAAGGTCGGCCTTTAGTATTTAAATCGCTCCTAGTTCGGACACAGAAGGCTGGAGCTTGCGATCGCAGCGGTTTCAGATAAGGGCCCCGTTGAAGCGGACTTAATGAAGTAATCAACCTTTTGTTCGCGTTTTATTTATGCTTCGTGGAATAAGAATCGTGTGATTAATGTGTTTAGGTTTTGGCTCTTGGAGTTAATAAAAAATTATAAATTTGGTGCCGGCTTTTCATATCTTAAAATTTAGCTTACCACTCAACAGAATAAACTGGCAGACGAAACAACTTTGCAAATTGATAAATGTAATTACGGTTTCATAAACAAAAAAATCCAACCACTCACTACAGTCGTCACTTCATATAACAGAATCAGATAGCTAGCTTAAATATAAAAAACGAAAGAAATATCAACAGTACTAAATACACAACATAATGTGACGAAGGACGAAGCGGCAACATTAATTAAAATAACATAACCATATGAATTATCGCTCCCCGGGCTGCAATTCATCCAATCCCCGGCTCACGCTATACTTTACACAATTACAAACGTTTGTAAAATAATGCCACGCGACGAGCGAACATAGCAGGTCCCATTTGCGTATTACACACCCATTATTTCTATTGCAAACGAGACTTGTCCCAGTTTAGTTGGATCGGGAGGGATTCCCAGCCTCCCTGTTCCGTCATTTCGTGCCTCGTAAAAAGTTAATGGCATTCCGTTAATACCGCGCCGGCAACAAGTAGTATAAAACGAGTAATTACTTTAGAAATGACGATTCGCCTCGGCTGGAAATTAAAAAAGTTGCATGATTATCCAGTTTACCGAGTTCAAGATTAGAAGGCGTCGAGGGCTCCTGTTGATTATGAAGTGAGGCGGTTTTACGATTGTGACGACGTAAGGACGAGAATTGTTGAGATTACGAAGTACTTTCATCAACAAAATGCTCGGAGGAATTTGGTGAGACGAGAAGACGTAAAGCAAGCGATTGGATTTAAACTTTACACCGAACAATGATTGCCGAATATTTTGTTTAGTCACTGATGAATTTATTATCTAATCTTTAGAACGACACCTCCGACACAAAAAACAACATAAAACAGCACATCTCCTTTCCTACAGTAACCTTAGGTCTTTATATAAGTCTCCGATAATCCTAAGTCTCTTATAAAGCCCTCCACAAAATCACTTTATAAGAACCTAAAAAAATAAATTACGAAAATCACCGCTCGCCGCCCAACCCGCGTTTCTAGGTAATACACAATTTTTCCAAACTCCCATTACACGGGAGGGTCATTGAGATAAAAATCCAATTTAATTCAACGACCACGTATCCCGAAAAGTCCAGTGCTTAAATAATGATTTCGTGGGAATCTAATAGCGCAGTCTTAGGGTACGGCGGCTCTCTGCCCGCGATACCATTATACATCAATTTGAACGCAATCCCGGGGCTCCTGAATCTCGGATCGGGTCCGGGATTGGCGACAGGCTGACCAATTACTCTCATTTGTTACGACGTCCGAACGGGCTGTATCGTTGCTACACACTCAAGTAATTCTTAACTATTATCTATCGGGGAATTTGGATTGTTGGATTCGTTTGTTCGTTGAAAGAAACGAAATGCATTCTCGATATGTGTGTTTATTATACATTATATTATAGGTCAAAAATACTGATAGTTCTTCGGTCGATAGTAGATATATCGCGTATTTACTATAGATTGCGATTACACAAAAATACAAATCAAAGTGTGTATTAACTGGCCAAAAGTCATATTGACTATCTCACTAAATATTACTTTTATCAATTCCTGGTTTGACATTTTCTCACCATTGGTGTTAAAGCCTCAAAAATCAGTAGCACAATATCAGCGCCGATTTCCTGACTGTCTCAATAGCTAAATTTATGCGCGGCTCATATTAGGTCCGCACCTAATGCATATCCAGATTTCGGACTCCTTGCATAAAAAATGACAAAATAAGAGTGGCTTAAATATGCACATGCCAAATGAAACGTCGAACAAGGCCTGAGTCCGCTTTGTAGTGAAATTTCCAAGACAATTAGCATACATACGAGATTCCGGACTAGCTCAGAGTACAGAGGTTAGCCCGGCAAACCGCGCGCCTGACACAACTGAATAATACACTAATTAACTCAATACCGTACATACAGAGTATATCAGGTAGCTTCAGACATGACATGTGGGATAGAGTTTCTATATAACCAAATAAATCAATGAAGCAATTATTGGATACTTGAATAAGCAAGAAGAATAAGAAAAGTTCTTAGTAACAATCAGATTACCTCATAATAAGAAAGCCAGTTTGTAATTTCCCATTCAAAAACGATACAATAGCCCAACAAAAAAGAAACAAGCATATCCAAGCGCGCCAACTAGTCGCCAGTGCGTCTCGAGGACTAATTTTTCACGTCACGATAAGAAAAAGGTTTTATACGGCCGCGAACATTGAGAAAGGAACTCGGTAAGAAGCGGCGCGCCTTACCTAGCATTCAAACCCCCAGCGACGCACAGAAACACAAAACCGTTTCTTATGAAAGGATTTAATTGGAAAACGCAACTAAGGGGACCAATTTGAAACGTCAAAGAGTAGGAAACTGGTGTTTCGCGGGGAAATAACATCTTTTGTGGCGCGAGTGGGCTGGCAAACCTTTGTGGGGATGTTGGGGGAAGTATTAAAGTCTAACACTGCAGTACAATATATCTGATTTAAATTATGATGTTAACACAGTCAAAAGTGTATATTGCTTGATGTTCTTGATGATGACAAACTTCGATTTTTAGTTTGTGATCATGCACGGGTCTCCTCTGCCATTGAGAGGGTTTAGGCCATAGTCCACCACGCTGGCCTAGTGCTGGTTGGCGGACTACACACCTAAGAAATTCCTAAGACTTTTAGGTGTGCAGGTTTTATCACGATTTTTTCCTTCACCGTTAAAGCAAGTGATAATTCAACGCGAATACACACATAACTTCGAAAAGTCAGAGGTGTGTGCCTGGGGTTCGAACCCGCGACCGCCGAGATTCTCGCGCTCCTAAACCTCGAGGCCATCACTGCTTATATATTCTATCACTATATTCTGTCACT
Source organism: Cephonodes hylas (assembly GCA_030295005.1). NCBI lineage: Eukaryota > Metazoa > Arthropoda > Insecta > Lepidoptera > Sphingidae > Cephonodes > Cephonodes hylas. The sequence goes on along the minus strand of AP025374.1, from coordinate 1,399,015 downwards.
GCTATATTCTTATTTCTATCCAATCATCATACTCAATCATATACCTACTTTTAATTGTTGTACCTGGGTCTCACATGCAACTGAGAGACTTTAAGCCTTAGTAGATACCGTAGTAGTAGATACCGCACTAGCACTTGATACTAAATAAAAAGAAATTTAAAATAAAACATAAAAAAACAAGAAGCGGAGAATTTTTTTTATCAAAAAATGCCCTGGAAAGCGCCCTAAAACCTCCTTAACATACATCCACCGTATTCTAATCCGGGCTCATCAAAGAGGCCCATTCTGCCAGGTACAGGGCTGGCCTAATGGCCCAGTTGTGAGTCGCCTCACGCGCCCTCCTTATGGGCCATGTCGCGGTATTAAAGCCAACTGTATGAACCGACGCATCAGGTTTTAAGACGTCGTTACGGGGGACATTGAGGCATGCTGCGAGAAGAATAATATTACTGAAAATGGATCTTCGGTATTGAATTTTTCTTGAGGTGAGATTTTTAATGTGGGAATGAGAAAGACGGTGCATTTTTATACTCGTTTTTACCGGTCACTTGTTTTGCACATATTGTTGGCAAATTATACTATATAAAACCTCAAAAAAAAAGTTATCCAATTTCAGAGTCCTATACATTGATACACCCTAAATTCCCTCAATATCTCCTGAATAGTTCTTGTCTATCGTCAAATTTATATAGCCATACGCCATAGAATAATTGGGTTAATATTGATGATGATACGGAGATCAGACACCTCTTATCCCACACGTCATGTTATCACCTCTACGGGGGGAATACGAACTAAGCTAACAGACCTATTTTTACCAACCAACCCAACCACTGCGGTGCAGAGCCCTCAATTAAACCGACACGCAAATCGCACGATAATCCGCGACGAGACGCGTCACTCGCGCGGACCACACGCCCGAATAAACAGCCGTAATTAAAAACAACACATTCACAAACACACTCAATGGGAAATACACGTGTTGAGGAATTACGCGTAATGCCGAGTGAAGGAAAAATAATTTACTTTTCGAGAGGGGGAACAAAAACGATGGAAAAAACACAAAAGTGGCGCTCGCCGTGTTTTGTCACGCCATAATCAAACGTCACGTGACATGACGGTGTGCGAGGGGGTGAGGCAGTCCCGCGCGGGGTGCGGGGGCGACGGCGGCCGAGGGTGGCACCTAATCCACCCCGGGTACGCAAACATTCGCTTTATCCACCTACCCGTTGGATTAAGAATGAATTGTCGCGCATCCACTGTCATACAATATTTAAACATGGCAAATCAAATTAAGTCGCAGACTGCACGTAAACTCAATTTGTTATATTAGTTCGAGGACATAACAGTTTTAATTTGTCTGGAGCTGCAATGCTATGTAAATTTAAGAGATATAATTGGATACACAGATAGAAGTGACTAATTGAATTAGGCGGGACGTTGACTTACAAATTGAAGTTAAATAAATTTAAAAGAGTTTGTTCAAATTATAAAATATCAATTAATATAAATGAAACGTTCTTACAGACATTTCTATAAAAGGTTATATCAAAATCTTTTTTTTTAATAATAATTGCATAAACAAAGGGCGCAGCGTGAAATTGAGACATCCTGGCTTTGGTTTTAGATCCAAGAAAAATATTATCGGGCTTTCCAGAAGAAAATTTTCAGTGACGTCACGAAGTCTGAATAGTGCCCAAAATAGCAATGGACTCGCATAGCGTACCTCATATAGAAAAAGCTACGTCATACATTATTTTTAAAGTAAAAAAAACATTCTTTACATCCTCTAAATGGATGGTGGTTTATCCCCGTTGAGTCGGTAACCCCAACAAGCCCGAGTCTTTGACTAGGTGTTTGTATTGCATTAAACATTCTTTGTCGGAAATAATGAATGAGGAACGCAAAACTTTATCCGCTGAGCGAATATTAACCAATGTTGGTCTTTGCTCCTGCCGTTTTTTAGGGTTCCGCCGATACGAAACCGAACCGCGAACCGATGAACAAATACAAACCTAACATACAAAAGTTGACAAACTGTAGAGTAATTTACAGGATTTGGTTCTGGGGTTTGTCATTGGAATTACATAATTATTTATAGTTCTACATATTCGGTTTTTGGATAGACAAATTTTTCTTCTTCTTCTTCATCAACCCATATACGCCCACTGCTGAGCACGGGTCTCCTCTACCATTGAGAGGGTTTAGGCCATACTCCAAATTTTTACATAGGCTTAAATAAGACCCATTATAATTGATATTATAATACCTACCCCACGCTGGGATACTAGTTGTATCCCACTATGTCGAGGTTATTAGAAACTATGGGAGACTATGGTATCACACACACCATGACCCGAAACAAACATTTGTGGATCACACAAACATTTGTCTTGGTGCGGAGATCGACGCCGCGACCACTCGTTTCGCAAGTTTGTATTCGGTCAACTACACCAAAAAGTACGGAATCCTCGGAACAATGAAATACAATAATTTATAAAGCATACAACAGCCGTTTCCTTTTTGCGATGGCATCATACACTTTCATTTTTACAGTTCTCGTATTACGGTATTACGGGCTTCGCTTGAAAGGAAAGTTGCCAGTTTTCGAGTAGCGTTTCGCGTTTCACGAGTTTGCGGTGGAAGTACTGTTTTAAAATTATTCCCACTGTAATCCCAGATATATTTTATATTAAGACTCTTTAGTATTTTGATCATTCGGAGCGAAAAAATGGAAGATGAGGTGGGCATTTTCGACGAAACTGCGAGTTATTTCGCAGTTTTTCTTTGTTTTTAAAATATTGCTTTTTTTGAGGGATCGTAGAATTTCATTGAGTTTCAGTCATTTTACTTTTAATTAATTGGAATTAGTCTAGACCAATTCCTGCATTTTCTACAATAATAAAGGGTACAAACATTTTCTTAATAAGTAGCAGAAACTTTGATTCGAAATTACTTTAATCTTGTTACAACTTTTCAATTCAGTACCGTTGGTCGTCTGGAAGAAATCGCAGCTAGCGATAAGACCGACTGATGTAGCCTGTTTTCAGGTTTTATATCTCATTTCTGTTGTATTTAAATCTCTACTGTGCAAAAAGTATATTTTATCAATAAAATAATGAACCCAGTACAATATATTCTTCTTATCTCATCTGTACTTCATATTTTTGCATAATAAATATTTATATCCGCAAAGTGGCTGGCAGCGGTTGGATGACGAGAGCCGAAGCTCAGTGGCGGGACATGTCTGTCCAACAGTGGACTTATCCACAGTATTATGGCCTGTTGATGATGATGAAATATTCTTATTTATTTTGTGCAATTTATCTCAGCAGGAACATAACGAAAGACTACTAATTAGATGTACCCCGGATGGCTTACGTATCCAAGACATTATACTCTTGGAAACCGCCACCCACCCCACACTTACAAGGGGCAATCAAACAAAAATAAGCAAAATCTATTTTCCAGTAATAAAACAAAGAGCGATAAGGTATCCAAACAAAATCCAGCATTCAACAAAGCAAACAGACGCGGAGGCGGAGAGCAGACAGCGCCGCGGGCCGAGCGGAACAACGTCTTGGTCGGATTTTAATTAAAAATTATTTACACCGGGCGTGCGATTTACACTGGTCGCGGGGGCAAACGGAATGCTCCCTTAATGAAATTCAACTTGCGTTAATTCCGCACAGGATTGCATTAAACAACTTTCTGCTGGCAGTCTTTCGCACCAGATTAGGTGGATTTCGATGTTTCTGATGTTTTCTGAGTGGTAGTAATAACTTGTTTCGTAGAGACAAGGGTATTACTGACTGGAACAGCGGATAGCAACAGACAAGAACATAAAACCAATGAACACACATGCGATTTTTACGTAAGCATCCAAGGAAGCCGACAAACTGTCTGTTTTACGTGTTAATGAGACAATAAAATAAGCGGGAACTGGCAGATTTGTTGATTAGATTTAAGGAAGCACTAGTATGAACTAGTGATGAAAATATTCCAATCAATGTACCAATTTGCTAATTTAGCTCCATCTTACAGCCACGCCTGTATCTTAATTATATATCTAATTAGTTAAATTAATGACTCAGCTCACATGTTAGAACAATACTCAAAGAAGTGCAGGTGCATTGATACTCGATAAAAAAATAAGATTCCTCAAATGTTCAAGATCAAGGATTTTGACACATTCAACCAGAAAGGTACCACACCATTATCGCATTCACGCGACTATTAGTTTTTACCACCAGCAGCAAACACCTATTCGTCCGGCTCTTGCCGATACGCAACAATAGAATTAATGAGCACATAAATAAGGTAATGGCCGTTCGGTGGCGCTGCTCTCTCGGGACACCACACACAGCTCGCCCCCGCCTCAGCTCGCATTAACCATTCATACTCCGGCAATTTCGTTATTTCGCGAAATGCTTTCGCCATTTCTATTATTCTGTATCGCGTCCCTTTTCTTACGCTGATACGGAGTGTGAATGTCTTTATTCTTTTTGATGTTTCGATTATATTGGTGACTAAATGTAATTACTGTTTTGACGTAGAAATAATAGTTAAATTAACTACTATTTAACAATTATGTGTGTTACATTCCCTTACGTCACTGGTTATATAAACTGGCCAAGACAACGCCTTAAGTTTCTTAAGAATTTCTTAGGCGTCTAGTCCGACGACCGGCTTTAGGCCGGCTTGGTAGTAGATTAAGGCTTAACCTCTTTCAGTGGTAGAGATGCCCCATGACTACTATTGGGACGTATGTGGGCAGATATTGTAGTATTAATAAAAGATACCTTAAAACGCATTTTTAACGTATTCTTCGGTCCGCGAAAGCGGCTAGAGTAATATCGTGATAATGGCCAGCCTCAGCGACGATAATAAAATTCACAAATATATCTTAACGGCTCCGAATAAAAGCTTTATCGCCGTCAGGATATGAAAATTTTATGAACTAATTTAGATAGAAATATTTTTAAGGGCATTTTCTGTCTAGAACTATTTAATTTCATGGCTATTGTTATTTTAGGGTGAACCCCGCCCTAATAAAATATCATTTTCTTTTTATAACACATTACACGGTCATCGGACCAGTGGTCTATCCCTAAATGAGCTGTGCTGTCCTGATTCGACGATAGATACGTTTCCAGTCTATTTAAATGAACTTAGAAAATAAATGTGGGGATAAAGGGACACAAAACTCGAAAAAGTACATTGAATCTATTTACAACTACTTTCCTCTTTATAGTCTGCCAACCTGCACTAGGCCAGGGTGACTGACTAAGGCCTAAAACTTTCTCAATGATACAACGATAATGAGACCACGATACTCCGAGGCACGAATAAAAAATCCGTGAAATTTAAGGCAACACGTCAATTTTATGAAAAACTCATTATTTTTCCTCATATAACTCTGTGGTTTAAATATCAAACAAATATATAATCTTATCGAACGAAACCTTATCCTATATTAAAGGTTTTACCTCAAAAAATACACGTTAAAATCACTCCCAAAGCGCATTTCACTTACATAGGGTCGTAATAACGTCAAATTTTTTATACACCTCGCAACAAAGACCAATCTTTCATTCGGGCACCCCTGGCAAAGTCGTTTTGCGTCTCTACTAAACGACTATAGCCCTTATTGCAAGGGCATAAGGAGGAGTATAGAGTACGGAAGTGATCGATTGATTTTGCCCTATTGGATATATTTGAAGGGGAAATACATCAAGATAGAAGAGCGATGTGGCATTACCTACTTACCTTTTCAAGCCCCTTGATGTTAACGAAATTTAAATTAGAAAAAGCGACGGTGTACCTGTTCGGCGACATAATGTGTTTTTGGATTACTTTGAGCGTTTGTTTGTTCCTTTTTGTTAAATACGTTGGTAAACGGGAATGGGGAAGAAATGAGCGCCGTGGCGTGAGGCCGGCACGTTTATATCGACTGAAGATTATTTTACGTTGTTGTGAGTTAAAATTTAAGCTATCTAGAATATAATATTATTAAGTAGGTACTATATAATTGCCTTCGTTTAAAATGGGAAATTAAAAGTTTTCTTTTCTATGCACGGAATTTAAACCTTCACGTGGAACTTAGCATTGAATTATCTGTTGAATTTTTGGTGATTTGGACTGCTAGTTTAACATTTCAATTTAATAATTGTAGGTAATAGTAAGTTTATGTACATTTCAATTGCGTCTTAGGGAAGTTAGACGTTGTCTATTCATATCATGACTACAACTCTGTACTGGGCGAACTGTGCCAATTTTTATAACTCCTTTTTGCTAAATCTACTGCGTCATCACGTAAGTTCTAATAGCTTGAATAATAACCTCTGAAGCATTCAAAACTGACGCCTACTATGTTTTCGAAATGACAAGTCACAAATGTCATCATGTCATATTTTAACGCAACGTGAAAGCACCTTCCCACGTAATTATAGGACTACAACAGCGTAAAAGGTTTATATTTCTGCCTATGTATTTATTTATGTACGAGTATTTAAGTATGTATGTATCTATGTTTAAGTAAAGTAAGCACAATACACCTACCAAGGTTTCATCTCTGCACTCCCTTAAGACTGTCAGTGAATGCCATTAACATTAAGTCCGCCTATGTACTATCAAGTATATGAAGCTTAAATAAATAAAACCAATATTGTGGGTTTGTATAAAAATAGAATTGAAAATGCCGACTTCCAATAACATCCCCTTGCAACATCAATCAATTAGTGTGTCTCCTTGCCCCCGGCTTTGTCCACGGGGTGGCTGCCCTCGACGTCATAATGTTGTAAATGTTCAAATTTTGTTTGCTGATCAGTCGCGCTTTTCTTTTGAAGGTGGATTACACATAATTGAAAATGCTATGTTATACCGTGGAACTAGTTTAAATCGAGAATTTCTGAATTCCATTCTGAATCGGGCAGTGTTATTGGATGATACTTTATAAAGAATTGTATTATTGATAAGCTCGGATGCTGTATGTATGTATATGACTGTATGTGTAAATGCTTTTTATCCTTCTTCAACACTACGCAATGGAATATGAATTGGTTTTCAAAATAATTTAGTGTTTTCTCTATCATTGTTTGCCTGTACGTATACTGTATGAAAGCAAAACAAATTTTTTGTTGCATCCTAAAGTTTTCAGATAAACTGACCATACACAACCTAATGGATTCTTTTACTACTCCATAGGTACTCGATCTGGCATTGTGCTAACTTTCGAATACAATACTATCACCTTTCTATGTCAGAATATACAATATATTGTATCAATGGATAGGATGGTAGAGGTACCTATTAAGGCTAAGGATTACCTCAACCAAGCTTTACCGCTATTCACCACCTACAGGAATCTCAAAGTATAAAGCTCCGGTCCGCATTAAAGACGCCGCGCGAGAGTATCCCTTTCTTTTTGTCCGGGGAATTCATTTCGTTAATATAAATTTAAGATTTTCAAGCTCATTACCTCTTATCGGCGATTTAAAGAGGTCCGAGAGGGCCGGAATGCCGCGGACTCCCTCCTCCCATTATACGTCTGTGCCGAAACTGCGATCAATGTAATTCGGCATGATTAGAAATTGGGAAATATCTACCTTTTTTCCGTACAAAAACCCCGATTGGTGGATTTAAATCGGGAACGTTGGGATCTTTTTTATTCGCACCGGGATACCGCGGTCGGCGCGCCTTAATGATGTTGACTTTTGGTGGATATATTTTTTTCCGCCCGATCGGTTTTTATTTTAAAGAAATTTTTGCGCTATGAGGTATGGGTAAAAATGTATAGAGGTTTTTGGTATTTTTGCGTGTGCTTTTGGTATACATATTTCCATGCGGTGTTTAATCATATGTACTCTTCGTGTGTTGCAACTAGATTTTCATTAACTGCATTGCAGTTTCCATAGTGACTAATGGCATAAAATACTCTTACGACGACCACACCAATGAACCCAATTATGCCTATCAGATCTAAATATTTCCCTGGCAGCACTATCAAATAAATCGCATACCAAGACACAGGAGTGCGCCGACTCAAAAATTCCCCGTAACTGAGATCAATGGGAGAACGGGCTCCGATACACATCGGCGTTTCATTTGCTGATGGATCGCGTAGTGTTTAAAGTGCGCCCGGGCCCATTCAGCCGTCGCGCTCTGCACTTTTGAGTTGCACACGGCGATACCATCACGCAGAATTGTGTCTCCATTCAAATGTTCTGCTCCGGTTCGCTTGGGAGAATTCTTTTATCGATATCGATGAGTGCTGTGTCTAGTTAAACCGCCCTGCGATACCTGCCGAGGCGGCATTGTATTTAGCAACAGTCCGGAAGCTTTTTTCTATCGGTATGCTGACTGGTTTTATGGTGGAACTATACAGTGCTGTGTTGGTTTTGTTTATGATATGAAACAAAACAGATCATTGTAAAATTATTTTGAACTTTTCTGCTATTGTTATCTTTTTACTTACACACACATAATCGCATGGTGAGTTCTGTATAGATGCACTTAGCCGAATATTATTGGTTTTATAGATTACGAATCTTTAAGGTCGGAATCTTTTTAGGTTATGAAAAATTAATTATTTTCGTTAGTTACCAACATCCAGATAACAGAGTTCTTTACGATGTATAAGTCGGTTTTCTAGTATCAAATTTTCGAAAGGGACTCCCGTGTCAGGATAAAGACTGCTGTCACCGACACATCCCTGCCAGTCCCGGTCACCAGAGGAGCAACTCCATAATTTATTTATTAATTTATTAATTTATTAATTTATTAATTTATTAATTTATTAATTTATTAATTTATTAATTTATTAATTTATTAATTTATTAATTTATTAATTTATTAATTAAGCCTCGCGTCCGCCCTCAACGTTAGCGTAAATAAGCTGAAATATTTGATATTCCCAACCACAAAGTCGGCAACTCTTGCTAAAATCGCAAAGCAGAAGTCACAAACGAACATCCAGACAGACGATGCTTTATAAGTATAACAAAAATAAAATATTTGGTTCATTTTTAACGCGACATCGGACAGAGAGATTTTTGTAAGGTAAATAACGCCGGGGACGCTCCTCGGAAATATATTTTTCTTTTGAGAACGTTGTGCGAGTAAAGTTGTGGCTTGTCTGCTGGCGGAATGTTTATACTGTTTTGTTTTAATTTTAAATTATGGGGAAATTGCATCGGTGTTTATATTACTTCGCGTACTACCTTTTAGATGGTTCAATAACAATGAAGTCTAATTGAAATACCGGGCATAATTCGATCGTATTATCATATTAAAAATGTCTTATACTATTAAGTGTGTTTAACCAATTAAAATTTTCAAAGCGCAATGCGAATTCGTGGATACTCTTGCCCAATCACCACTGCCATTCAATAACGCACTCTCCAATCATACGCCCAGGTACATCGTCAAAGGCATTTGCAAGCCAGTCAACGCGTAAAGATGGGGGCATTAGCCGCTCGATAATAATGGAATCTCAATCAGTTAGAGATTCCGCTGGATTACAGCCGATAGGGGGATGAGCGCGGCTTTGTCTGATCCCCCAATTCGAGACTGAGTTCAATATCGGCAATTAGTGAATTAATTTCGATGTTGCGTGTGCATTGAGCGCTGTGTTGGGCGAGGTATGCGGTAGGTATGTGCCCGCCGCTCGTGTGATAGCACACTAGCGCATAATCACAAACTACTGACCGTCTAAATTCGAATGTAGAATATATTTCTTTAATTTAAATGTTATTGATTTGTCTTTGCTTGATACTTTTGTATTGATAGTATATTTAATAATTCATTATAATTATAGACTTTTATGCATACAAACTATAGATAAATGAATATTGTAATAATTTCAAACTGACACACATAGTCATACTGTCGTAATATAAATATTTATTTTGCCAACTGCAAATCATAGATGACATAATATTTACCCTGACCGATTTGAATTTGTTACAATTTAAGAGTCAAACTATTACTATTCGACGTTGGCAATATCAACTACAACGATTGGTTTATTTATACATAATTTAGGACTTCTAAATCCTTCATTTCTTCTTTGGGAAAATATTAACAAAGAGGGACCCAAGTTCCATGTATTAAGAGACAGACGAAAAAAAATATTTCAAACGTAAAATTTCCTTCGTTTGTTCCTTGAGAATTTTGCACCTTACATGTATTATCTAGAAAATATTTTACAGAAAGTGGAGATATCGATCGCACCTCCATCTGGCGAACACGAGGGTTTTATTGAAACTTTTTTCACATTTCATCTGACGCAAACATTTCAGTGGCCGCGAAACTTTCTTATTAAAGTATTAGAGAGCGAAGTCAGATAATAATCTTTGCTCGAGGACTTTTCGCTTATTGATTTTTCAAATGGAGTGGCTCGAGCGTGCTTCATCTGCAATTTAATTTTATCCATTTGCTGATTATTACTCCTGATAATGAAATTCATAGCATAATAAGAGTACCTACATATATAACATTAAGATACCGAGTCTGGTATCGCCGGTATCAGAAAAAATGAGAGACTTTTCGGTCTCACCCACAAACAGACCTCGGGGATCGCATAGACATTTGTCTCGGTAAAGGGATAAACAGCAAGCCTATCAAACTACCTTCAAATAATAACCTTTATATAAATCCTGACCTACAATCCATACATTCCAAATATCCTCACACCTACAGACGCAAGCCTCCATTCGGTCCAGTTTTTCAGCGAGCTCATCGCTCGTCGGCCCCCCGCCATTGTCTCAGACCTTTCTAATTTCACAGATGGCGGCCCTTGAATATTCCATTCGGGATTGCGACACATCGGATAAATTATTCGCAGTCTGATGTTAGGTGGGCGGTAGTGATCGAATGCGTCTAGAACTGTGTGTGGTTGAAGGTGGGAAAATTTGAAGGTGCGATGATATTTTTAGAAGATGTAAATCGTCTTGGTTACAGAGAAGGCCCGTGCCCAGCAGTTGGACGATTATGAGCTGACTATTAGATAATCAGTTGTGTTTCATGCAAGCTTATGATGATCAGGCCAATTCTGTAGGGAACTGAGTGTTAAGTTTCATAAATATAGTTCTGAGTATCAAGAGCTGATTGTAAGTTGTCGGAAGACATTATCACGTTGTACGATTCAGTTGCTGCTTAAATTCTTTAAAAACATCTATTTATTTCTTGAAAACGAGACCGTATTGTACCTAAAATCGTAATCGTAACCAAACTCAACACCGCTACCCGAATCAACAATTATTCGTATTAAAACTCATTACATCGCACACTATCATCGAACTTATGAAAACGTTCCCGTTAACGTGCAGTAATGGTCAGCAAACGATGCTGCGCCGATAGTACACGGCTCATTACGCCGTCCAGATTAACTGTCTCCGCACGAGCGGCTGGCGACCTGCACGGCCACGCTGAGGACTCCCTAAGGCGACCTTGCTGATGGATATTCTTACAATAGATAGGAAAATTCGATAGTATAGTCTTCGGATGGGTCGCAGCGACATTTTAAAACTGTCTTCTTGGATTATGCAGCTTGAGTTACTAGAAGGTTGGGAAAACGTTTATGACGTATAAGATAGCCTGAATTTTTAAATAATGCATGGTAACTACATACATACAAACAAAGCCTTACGACTGTATGGTATAGGCACAAATGCATTTCAACATCTACATTTCGCTAGATATATTTCAGACTTACGTAATAGGAAGCTAGCTTTTGCCGTTTCCTCAAGCAGATTAGGTACTAGATTTTATGCTGCTACTGAAAATTAAAAAATAACCAGTATCACATTGCCTGACCCGGGAATAGATCCCGGGATCGCACGGAACACGTACGTTATTTAATAATTGTTTGACTGAATTTTATCTAGGCCATAAATCATGTCAGAACTAGTGACTTTATGTTGTCAAGTATTATTGTAATAACAACGACATGATAGAAGTTATTAGTATGCTGTTGTCATACGAGTATCGACATTTCTTCAAATTTTATTATACTCACCAAATGTCATAATAAATTGTGAAGTGACTACTGCATTCGAAGTAGTATTTGACGCAATAAGCCCGATGGATTCCAAATAACAACAAAACTTATATCACATAACTGATACTGTATTATATAAACAAAAAATTGCATAACTTTTGCATACATAAATGCCACTTGCATAGAAGACAAAAGAACGGTTTGGCTTTCAAAACTCCGATAATTATTATATTTATGGTTAAAAATCTTTATTTTTTTATTTTTCTTTATGAAGCAGTGAAACATATATGTAAATCAGAATATACTGAACCCACAATAGACAATTATAAACGAGACGTAACAATTTCTATGGAAGTACCGCCATGGATAGGTTCATACATATTTACGGATGCATTTAAGGAGAAGGCAGAGTTCCATTTCTGCAACCACTATTCGATTATTATGCTCACTATCCCGCGTCATAACAGTCAGGGATGTTTATGTTTTTGGGCATATTTGTAGACATCTATCTGCTACTGAACTTCCGCGAGATAAAACCATATAAGGCTTCTTCTCCTGATCTTATTACCTCTTAATTAAACTACCATCTTGTGTCAGAAAATTTTGAGATTAAATAAAAACTATTTTTTCTTTTCCCCAAAATACTTTGAACTTAAAATCCTCCCCGAAAGACTCAAACCACATCACACACACCAAAATTCTCTACCTCTTTATTACGCCATTACAGAGGCCATAGCCACTCCATTATGCACACACCAACAATAGCTCCTACGGTCACCGTCAACAACTCCTTACTCCACCGACCCGGCAATGGAATATACGCAATGCCATCAAAACAATGGTCACAGCAAGCGCAACACGTGGAGGCGCCGGGGCCCGCGACCCACTTGCCAAACGGCACTCGCCTGCAACCACCGCGGAGAATAGCCTCATTACGCATTTATACCATGCCGAGAAAGTAAGAGCGCTGCATCGATATTGGAACCTGAAAGTACTACGGTTGGTAAAGTTTAGTAAAGATAGTAGCTCTGGAAACTATAAAGACTCCATTGTGAAAGCATACAGGACCCTCAGAATCGCAACCCAGGTAAGAGTATCTAATCTATTTAAAAACAATCTAAGTGGATACTTTTAATCCACTTGACTTAAAACAAGCTGGAACATGTAAACAAAAAACAAACATCATGCTACAGTAATGCATTATGAAACCCTGATAATTATCTTTTTTCCTTAGAAATGATTTTTAGTAGCTATTGGGTTGATCATTAAAATTAAATTCATTGACATTTTTGGTTTACTTCTATCAACATCATAATTATTCTGGAAACTTTTTAAAACAAAATGTAGCACCTATTTTCTTGTTATTAAAAATGACATTAGTAGAACAACAATGGTCGAACTGGCATTTGGTCAGGTTTTGTGTATTATCACAAACCTTAACAAAATTTCATCCATCCCAAAATAGAACATACGGGGCAATTTACATCCCAAAAACACCCACGAGCAAAATTGCCAACCCTAAATTCCGCCAATTAAAATGCCAGCTGATTAAAATCCCCGTACGAATGGGAAACCCATTAAAATGTAACCGCATTAGATGGTGGCATCAAGTATGCACCGGGGATTGAATCACTGTAGAATGTCATTTAAGGGCGAAACCGACCAAGGGAAGGTACAAAGCTCGTGACACGCTATTACGGAACACGTTAGACAAAATGTCACACGCACAATGGCGTCTGACATTCACATTTCCTTTGACATATGCAGGGTTATATAAACTAACGGTGCGGATGTGCTTTGAATATTAATGAGGAATTTTAGGTCAAGGAAAGCTAATTTAAAGGTAGGAATTAATACAGATAACAAAGTAGTATGAATGTATTTTTTTACAGAACAACTTACCGCAGTCTTGATTTTAAACACATTTCTAAATGCTTCACATTTCCGTCATCAATCGATATCATATGCTATATTTCACTACGCAGTCATTGTTTTACAAGTAATTCAATTATATTAATAATAGTTTCTGTAATTAAGTCTTAGCTTTCAGTGCACGAGTGGATATTTTTGGTAAGTTAAAAATAATTGTGACATTTCAATGATGAGTTGTCAATGGATGTTGCACATTCACGCATTTACGAGTATACATACGTAGATCCGTTACGTAATAAGTTGGGTCTAATATTATCATACAACACACAGCAGCATATTCCAACTGTATTCAAAACCACTCGACATTCAATAACTTAAAAAAAAGGACAAAAGTCGAAAGACTCCTAGAATAATTCACACACTAATAAATTCACAAGGCACGCTGTACGTTGAGAAAGTTCGTTTCTATTTTCAAAGCACACGTTTTATCGACATATATTATTCAGCGGACACATCTGTTACTCCCTTAACATGCGACGCGGTGCGAGCAAGATTTAGGTTTTTGGCGAAAAGGCTAGGTGGGCGCTAAGTGCTGGGTCATTTTATATAACGTCTACCTGCATCGAAACGACTTGTATAAGCCCTATTGTGTGCAAAGCTGCCTAGATTATAAGTCAGTGTTGCCACAGTGTAAGTGGTTGAACGGATGGATTTTTGGGCTTGGTGCCAATTAGGGTATTTTTCAACCTAAAAATGATTAATTAAAATGCGCCAAATGCAGTGTTCTAGATTCAAATACTGTCACGTCATAAACATTAAAATTGAATTTCTGCATGGTAATTTTGCTAAAAAAATGTTACAAATTTTCAATTGCAATGTAATTATCGTGTTATGACTGTTTTTGTATAAAATTGTATTTAGTATTAAAGAGCAGGTAGTAGTAGTTCATCGTAGCACTTTGCCATTGGTATTTCGCTTATCTTTACTTAATTCCAGATGATTATTGCTAATATGAATGAATTTAATCGTAGTATAAAACTAATACTCACAAATAAAATATAAAAATAACTTAATATAATTTCACAATACATCAACACGGCACAATAAAAGTCCACCAGGCATATTTTCACAAATCCCCCTACACAACATAAAAAACCTTGAGCGGCAAGCATTAATATCTCGCCGGGCAAAAACAATGCTTTTCATTTAATAACCCATAGTAGTGGGGCGATGGGACCAGGCCTGGCCCGCCGCCAGCCGCCCGAGACTCGTGAAATTTTCAGCGACACCCGGAGAACTACTGAAAGTTTCAGCGTGACCTACAATAAGTTCGCAGTCTGGTTTTTATGTTAACTTGCGAGCGGTATCGTTTGTGCTGTAGTTGTGGAATCTAGACACAAATAGACATAATGATCTTCGTACATCCAAGTACAATGCTATGGTACGATTGAATAATTAATTAACCAAAGTTTACCCGATTCAAAACGTGTGTTAGAGTATTCATAAATCCCAGAAAAAATACTATTTCAAATGTCCTTAAAGTTTTATTATCCACATTTACATCTAAAATTTAACAAAACCCTTGACCTCCTGAATTTAACTTAGTTAAGATGTGAAATATAACGCATGCCTACTCACGCACGCCAGTATTTCTGGACACATTTCAAGCACTGTCTTTAATGAATAATCATATAAGAAGGAATGTTTGGGAAACCGTGACTGGTAATTGAATAAATGAGTGACAAGTGAATCGATCCCGAGACAATTCAATGGTACGCCGCACGCTTACGCCCATTTTTTAATTTTTTAGCATTATGTTCAATAATCAAATAAATTATTTACAGTCACTAATCACACAGATCGCCTCACCCATTACCAAATTCCATTAAAATAACAAATTCAATGCAGTTAATCGAAATTTTCCGAACTGCAACCACTCCAAATTCGAATTTCAAAAGTTACCGTGCAAGTCTAAATTCCAAGTCTCGCAAGTTTCTCGTGAAAAAATAGTTTTCCTCCTTACTGAATATTCTCATTCGGTAGTCAATAGAAACTGTTGAAACGCTAGAATCCAGTTGACAAGGTTTCGAACTCCGCACCGGGGGTTGGAATCAAGCCAATGCGGCATAAACAGTTTTAAATAACCCGCCCGATATTCACTCGCATTTTTTTTTTCGGTTTTATTTTATATTTTATTCATCATTATTACCAACCTTATCAGCCCATATAAACTCCACTGCTTGGCACAGGCCTCCTCTACAGCAGAGAATGTTCAGGCCCTTGTCCAACACTCAGGCCTGTTAACGACAAGTCTTTGTCATCGGTATGAGAAAGTACGAGAGACATTTCGGTCTCACAAACACCCAGACCCGAAACAAATATTTGTGAATCACACAATGGTGCGGGGATCGAACCCGCTGTCTCGTTTCTCAGGCTAGTATCTAGACAACGACGCCAGACTACTATCAATTTAATATCTACTGTATTACCGACACATTCTATTGTACGAACACTATTATATTATGTTATTTGTATTGACATTCATTGGCATTGTGCTCACATAATTAATTAACGTCCATTTCATACTATACCCATCCGATACATCAGATACAAACACATCAGAGCCTAACAACGTACTCAGTTAGTTAACAACAACAAGGCTAATTCAATTGGATCCAACAATTAATTCCGCCATCGGAACGCATAATCCGAGCGCCGTGTCAAACGTAATGCTTGCATAAATCAAACATCACAATCGGGAGACAATGGGGCGTGGATAACCTGGCCCGGGATCGAACCTTGTACCGCTGGCTCGGGGCCAGGAGGTTAATCATCTGTCGGACGTCCACTGGTGAGATATTGCCCCTGAGGTCTAGATAAGGTATTCAGTGGTTCGCCCATTTATAGATTGTTTAAGGAGCTTCGGAGTTCTAAAGTATCTATTTATGCTATTATTGTTTCTACTTAAAAATCCATAGTTAAATTTGGACTGTCTAACTGGTCGTCAGGTCGAACATTGCAATCAATTGGTAAAGGATTCGATTCCCAAGTCGGATCCAACGTTATTTGTTTGTTCAAAAAATATAATCTCGCATACCATTTCGAACGGTTTCGTTGGAAACACACTTACGAGTAACTGCAATTGTTCAAAAACAAAAATCAGCAATTCATTGAGGCAAATTTTATACATAAAAATATATTTCAAAAACGTACTTACTTTACTTTCATATATATTTTTTAACTAGCTTCATTAATTAACTTAAAACTGAAACTAATTTAGACAGTATACAGTTCATTTTTCAAAGCTAATAAATTCAAATTACTATTTACTATGCAGGAATATTAAATAATTTTACTGTAGCTACATTCCTTTCCCGTTTCGTGAAATACACCATTAAAAACACCCGACCGGCACGAAGCACTTGAGTAACATTCGAAATTAATTTAAAACCGAATGGCCTACTTCATGGAACTATTTGAGAGCCCCAGTTTTAAGTGGCAAGTGGCCGACGCCCGCGGAGTCGAATTAATTTCAAGAAATTATACTGCCCACCCTTCTTCTTAAGTTGGAAATCCCATCTTTAATTACACGGAAATCAGGTGGCGGTGGAATTAACGCCCCCCATCGCCACCCCACACCCCCTTTCAGCCTTCGTACCTGTTCGCCCGCGATAACGCTCCGATATTTTAAATACACCCAGATTTCGCTTCGACTGGAACTGACATGCTTTGACAGGAGAGGGAAGTCGTACATACAATCACGCCTATAGCCCTGATGAATGAAAACATTTAATACATAAAGATTTGATGGTGAAATTTCATAGTTCAATATTACTTCCTCCCCTTTGCTGTGGATGGTAGTGGACAACTCTTTGTTTTCCAATTCCACCTACATATTTTTTTCTGATTGAATTCGTTGCGGGATTATAAAACATTAAGTTTCCTTAGATTCGCTGATCGTCAGTCCTTGACAAGCCCAACAAGAGTTACATTGGTGGGTGTGTGGTGGGATAGGAACAAAAGTTTTTGGCCACACTACTTACACTTCCTACCGATATTGATAAATTTGACTTGAGAAAAATCTTAGATAATTTTTGTAGCGACACCATGAAGCAATATACCTCTGTGTCATTTACCCATTACGGAAACAGTCGTGAGAATTCACGCACATAAATAAAAATGGAAAATCATCGCTTCCAGCGCCCCGAGCGGTTGTAACTCTGATACCAACGAAATCGGAATCGCTAAGAATTGTTAATTTTAAATTTCGCCTACCGGCAGACACGGGGCGAGTCGGATGCTGCGAGAAACTCAATTACCATGACGCCGGCGTAAATAAACACCGGGATATTTATGCTTTTGTTACGTGCGACACACATACAAGGATTGCTGATGACCACAATGGCCCGGTTACCCAAAATCGCTGATGCTTCGTCGTTCCACATACGGATCAAGGCCGCGTAAACGCCGACTCCGCGACCTCAATTATTAGTTATAAGTTTACTATATACACTGCCGACGGAAAGTTTCCGGACAAGATGAAAAAGTTGTAGAAATAATAATTTAAAGTAAAATAAGTCAAGTAAATCAAAGTTTTATTTTCAAAATATTATAATGTAATATTTAAGGATAAAAACTATTAAAATTTTCATCTATTTCATGTTATACAGCTTGAATTTCATTTGATCAAAGAAATCACCTTAGATCGTCAATACTTTTTTCACTGCGTGCGGCATTATTTTTACAAGTTTTTTCCACAGACTATTAGATATTTTGTTCCAAAATGTTTAAAGAGCCTACCAAAGATCATTTAAAGAAGTGGGATTCGATTTCCAGATTAACCTATCCATTTCATCCCACAATAATTCAATAGGATTTAGATCGGGAAATTGTGGAGGCCATTTCAATATTTATAAATCACCTGTATTTTTTTATTTCAAAAATAGTTGACACAAAACTGAGATGTGTGTTTTGGGTTATTATCCTATTGAAAAACATCCCAACGGCCAATTATTCGCACCCCAGAAGGGCGAGCATGCGTTCTTAATAACCCTTTTTTTCGAGAGTTCCTTTGATTCTGTATAGATCCACTACTCCAGCATAGCAGGAATACCCCCAAACTATCACAGAGACACCTCCATATTAAACAGTTTGGGTTATAGCATTGGGATTCATTTTTTCTGGAGGGCCGCGACGAACAAAAATTCTACGTTTTTATACAAGCATATAAAATTTTGATTCATCAGACTATAGGACTTGTTTCCAATCTTTTACCATCCAATCTTTCTGTCCATTGTCTTTTTTGAGTCCAGTTTAGTTATTTTTCTATTTCCGCCTAGCAAGATTGGTTTATTTGTAGAAATTTTGCCATTTAAACAAGGTTTTTGTAACCATTCTTTTGATTTACTCACTGATATCTTTTACCGTGACTTTCATGGGACCGCATTTAAAATTCCGGTGCTGTAAGCTTGTTATCTGTTTCGGATATGATGATTCAGGACTGACCCTCTGCTTTAAAAGTAGCACTGGACCTATTACTGCATTTTCTATCCTGATTTTAACCAGTTTTTTCGTAACGGGCAATAGCATTTCCTACAGTAGACGGTGGTAAATTTAGTTCATTAGCAATATAACAAAAGATAAAGCCTTTGTTACGAAAAGTGACAATAGAAATACGTTTTTCTATATTTCTACTAGGATGCCTATCCATTTTCTTAAATAAATTAATAAAAAAATTAAATTATATTAAGTGCGAGATTACTCGAGAAAATACCACAGAAGAAGGAAATTCAACCACCATTAAAGTAATAAAATAATTTAGAAATAATATAATGACTTCTATAACTCAAAATATTGTAAAAAATAATCCAAATTTCATAAAAAAAATTAAGAAAATACTTCAAAATGTTCATTTTGTTGCAAGGCCGTTACGTTAGAAATGACGATGTTGACAATTTTGTTTTATTTTTCTTCAACAACGGGCGGAGGTAGGGAGGAAAAGTCAAAGAAAAGATGATAAAAACTATATAATCAAACATTTCACCTTCGTTATAGATCCACTTAATGTCTAAGAGGATCATATACCCATTCAAAATAAAATAAGATGCTTGTCCGGAAACTTTCCGTCGGCAGTGTATATATTGTTATTATTGTAGAAAGATATAATTCTTGTATCTAACATCGATCAAGAAACTAGTATCTAGTTAATAAATTAGTATTATAAAATTTTTGGTTTTTTTAAGTCCTTCGGCTGTGACTAACGTAATTGGCGCAGTCGGTAGGATTCTAGAGTCAGTGCGTGGCGGTCATAGGTATCAAAAATCGTTACCTAGCTTGACTCCGCATAGTCGCTGGCGGGCTCTTAAGCCATCGTCTGGAATCCGAAACCTACGAGGGCACGGCCGGGGACGTACTCAAACATCAGTACAAAGAAAAACCAACTTATGTAAGTACTCTGAAATTTTATCCTAAGTGTTGCCTCCTGTCTCCAAAATTTTCCATCCAAGGAATAAAGGGGAGGAATCTGTCTCTTCAAGACAGATTCATAGGAACTTCGCTTTAGATAATAGTAGGAATTTAGATAGTAATAGAAATTTAGGAAGTGATAATAATTTAGATAAAATGACATTTGACCCGGACAATATCTATAAGGCCCTACGGCCGGTCCCTGAGTTTGATGGGAACCCAAATGTCCTAACTAGGTTTATACAAATCTGTGACCAAATAGTGGCACAATACATGAAAAACGAACCGTCATATCAATTAAGTAATCTGTGTCTCATAAACGGAATTTTAAATAAAATCACGGGTCCTGCCGCCAGAACAATAAATTCTAACGGCATTCCTACAAACTGGCTAGGTATTAAAAACGCCTTGATAAATAATTTCGCAGACCAAAGGGATGAAACCGCCCTTTATAACGATCTTTCTCTCGCAACTCAAGGCAATGATACACCTCAAGAATTCTACGACAAATGCCAGACCTTATTTAGTACAATTATGACATATGTGTCCTTACACGAATCAGTTACAACCACGATAGAGGCTAAACGCGATCTTTACCGTAACTTGGCTAAGCAAGCCTTCGTAAGAGGGTTAAAAGAACCCCTCGGGTCACGTATTCGATGTATGAGACCCGAGACAATTGAAAAGGCTCTGGAATTTGTCCAAGAAGAGATTAATATAATGTACCTACAGCAGCGAAATGATTCCGTACCTGAGCGACGTAACACTCCAGCACATCCGAGCACACCACATAAGGTACCATCCTTAGGTTTTAATATGAACATGCCTAAAATGTTTAGTGTACCTACCCCTAGTCCAGCGTGGCCGAAACCATCACCCGTATTTGCGCACCCTTATACATCGCAACAGGCACCCCAATGGCGTCCGAACGCCCAGATTTCTCATCCGCAGCAACGCATGCTTACATATCCCACGCGTACTCAGCAAATGTTCCGGGCGCCGCCGCCAAATTATAATCCGAATAACAGTTTTAGATTACCTCCTAAAAATGTACCAGTATATAATGCCGGGCCGAAACCCATGAGTGGTGTAAGCCATTACGTACCGAAGGTATTACCACCAACCTTAACGGGACGCGATTGGAGAGTTCACGGTAATCCTCCGCCATCAAACTATTTTAAAAGTAGGGAGATGAATTTTAACGAAATTGCAGATTACAACGATTATAACGATAGTTATTACGGCGAGTGTTATTATGAGCCATTTACATATCCTCCTTATTCGGAATATTACTGCGACATGAATCCGGAATATGAATACGCTATCGATCAGTCTCAATACGATCATACAAACGCGAATAATGTTACCGACGCGGAAGCGCAAAGCCCGGTTGATAATAAGCAGGATTTTTCCGAGGGCCGTTCCACGAAAGAACCAAGATAGAATTAAATCTACATTCCAAAAGGGAATTACGCTACGTACAAATAGCGGATCCCCCACTTAAGTTATTAGTTGATACCGGCGCGAATCAATCCTTTTTGAGCCCTGAAGCATGTGACAAATTTTTCCCCACTATTCCACGTGATTTTGATCCTTTCGAAGTTACTAATTCGCGAGGTACTAGCATACATGAACATTCAATTACCATCCCGCACTTTCAGGAATTTAATGAACAAAGATATGCGAAATTTTTCATATATAGATTCCATAATTATTTCGACGGACTTATAGGTTTGGACTTGTTAGAAAATTGTAACATAGATTTAAAGAATAATTTGTTAATTACGGAACATGCTTCAATACATCTCAAGTGCTATAAGTGTCGAAAATCGAACCCGTACGAAACGATCCCAGCCGGCTCATCCAAACTAATAAACGTACCGATATATGACTCGGAAGGTGACGTACATGTGCCCCAGCAAATAGTTTCTAATTGCATTATCCATGAGTGCGTTACTAAGGTCTCGGACAGAGTAGGCACGATTGAAATCGAAAACCCCACCTGTGACGATATTACTATTAAATTTGAACAACAACCGCGCATACAGGTATTTAATATCGAATGCATAACGCCAGGGCCGGATTCGGAACGTGTTAAAAATGTTTTAAATCGTTTGCGAACTGATCACTTGAACGTAGAGGAGAAATGCAATTTGGAAGCTTTGTGCAGACGTTACGCAGACGTATTCTATCTCGATGGCGAACCCTTAACGTTTACGAATAAAATTAAGCATAGGATTAGGACAACGGACGAATTACCGGTATATAGTAAAAATTATAGGTATCCATTTATTCATCGTCAGGAAGTTAGGGAACAGATTACTAAGATGTTGGAACAAGGCATTATTCGGCCATCCGATTCCGCCTGGAGCTCACCTATATGGGTAGTCCCTAAGAAAGTTGACGCTTCAGGGAAGCAGAAGTGGAGAATAGTTGTTGATTTTAGGAAGTTAAACGACAAGACCATAGACGATAGGTATCCGATTCCTAACATCACGGATGTTCTGGATAAACTAGGTAGATGCCAATACTTCACGACCCTGGACTTAGCATCAGGATTTTATCAGGTCGAGATGGACCCCGATGATATCCAAAAAACAGCTTTTAATGTCGAACATGGGCATTTCGAATTCTTACGAATGCCAATGGGCCTAAAAAAAAAATTCACCATCCACATTCCAACGAGTGATGGACAATGTGCTTAGAGGGTTACAAAATGAAATCTGTCTAGTTTACCTCGATGATATTATCGTCTTTAGTACATCCCTGCAAGAGCACATAGTAAATCTAGAAAAAGTGTTCGACAGGCTACGTGACTCCAATTTCAAAATCCAAATGGATAAATCTGAATTTCTGAAGTTGGAGACACCATATCTAGGCCATATAATTAGTCGAGAGGGTATAAGACCTAACCCTGATAAAATAGCGGCTATTCAAAAATATCCACTGCCTAAGAGTAGCAAAGAAATTAAACAATTTTTAGGACTGTTAGGTTACTACAGAAAATTTATTCCGGATTTCGCACGTATAACTAAACCGATGACTAAATGCCTCAAAAAGACCAATAAGATAACGTTTGACCCCGAGTATATCGATAGTTTTGAAAAATGTAAGAATTTATTAACAAACGATCCGATATTACAATACCCGGATTTTTCGAAAGAGTTTAATTTAACAACGGATGCCTCTAATGTAGCGATAGGTGCCATCCTTTCACAAGGACCGATAGGTTCAGATAAGCCCATATGTTATGCGTCCAGAACTTTAAACGATAGTGAACAAAAATATAGCACAATAGAAAAAGAATTGCTTGCCATAGTTTGGGCAACCAAATATTTTAGACCATATTTATTCGGTCGTAAATTCAAAATTCTAACGGATCATAAACCCCTTCAATGGATTATGAATCTAAAAGAGCCGAATTCCCGGTTAACTCGCTGGCGGCTCAAGTTAAGCGAATACGACTATACTATAGTCTATAAAAAAGGCAAATGTAACACAAATGCCGATGCTTTATCACGAGTCCAAATTAATAATGAGGAAACAGACTCGATGCTCGTAAACCCCTCCGAGAGACCACCTAGTCGCGCTGATTCGTCAACTGAGACAGCTCACACTAGTAATGAAAACCCGATTCTTGAAGTTCCCATTACCGATGAGCCGTTGAATAAGTTCCATAGACAGATTTGTTTTACAATAGTAGGTGATATTAAACGACGAACAACAGCCACAAAACCATTCGACACACACACCCGTACTCACATTCAAGTATCAGAATCCAATTTAGAGCAAGACGTAGTAAATGCCATAAAGGAATACGTTAATCCGAAAGTAAAAACTGCCCTTAAAATAACACCCCCATTAGGGATGTATTCCATAATTCCGATCATACAAAATAATTTTAAAAGCTCTTCTATGAATTTAGTCTTAGCAAAGACTGAACTAGAAGACGTAAAAGAATATTTAAGACAGCAGGAAATAATTAAAAACTATCACGAGGGTAAGACTAATCATAGGGGAATAAACGAATGTTACTTATCACTTTCCCGGCGCTTTTATTGGCCGAAGATGAAAGAGGAGATAAGCAAATACATTAACGAATGCACAATTTGTGGACAGTCGAAGTATGATAGAAACCCTATCAGGCCACAATTTAACATCGTGCCCCCAGCCACCAAACCCTTTGAAATAGTACATATGGACTTATTTACCGCTCAAGCAGAAAAGTACCTAACGTTTGTCGATTCATTTTCTAAGTACGGGCAGGCTTATCATTTACGCGACGGAACTGCAATAAGTATTTTACAAGGATTATTAACATTTTGTACTCATCATGGGCTACCTTTAACTATAGTTACAGATAACGGTACAGAATTCACGAATCAATTATTTGCCGAATTTGTAAGATTACATAAAATTAACCACCATAAGACTTTGGCGAACTCACCTAATGATAACGGCATAATAGAAAGATTCCATTCCACTATAATAGAACATTTACGTATATTAAAGTTAAAGCAAAAAGATGAACCTGTCGTGAACCAAATGCCCTATGCGGTATTAGCGTATAACAGTTCAGTTCATAGTTTTACTAAGTGTAGGCCTCATGATATCATACGAGGTCATTTTGACCCCAGAGACCCCCTAGATATAGACCTGACAGCTCATCTTATGCAGCAGTATATTTTAAGCCACCGGGACCAGATGAAAGTAGTATATGATCTTATTAGCATTTATAAGTGCATCGAGCACTCATCATAGTATGTTAGAAATAGAAAATTTAGTTAATATAATAGGTAAGCTAAAATCCTTATACAACAAGGATCAAATATTGGACGCGGAGTTAAGAGAATATTATAATATAATTAAACCAGGATTCTATTACATAGATAAAAGAATAGTCATTATTTTTAAATTTCCCATAGTCTCCCCAGATAATTTCGAGTTGTATAGGCTTTCCATTGTTCCTAATAAACACCACCAGACCTTTATCCCTTCATATCCTTTTATGGCAACTAATGGGATAAGTTTCATGTACATGGAGGCTGAATGCCCGAAGTTCGATCGTCGACATCTTTGTGAGGAGAGCATCAATCATCAGCCCCGAGGCCATGCCGACTGTATCCAGAGTCTCATCGGAAACCAGCCCCTACATAAATCATGCCAGCCGACGGAAATCGTTCTCACCAGAGAAGCTATGGAGCAGCTAGATGATCAACACTATACAATCGTCATCCCTAAACCAACAAAGGCTGAACTGAAATGTAGACGCCAGGACTACGTAACGCTAAGCGGAAGCTACCTCGTCACGATTCCTCTGAAATGTTCGCTGCGCACCGACGAATTCACCCTTATTAACATCAATGGACAAATTAAAGGACAGCCGCTGAAAATAGCAAACATACCGAATGGCTACCTTACAAGAGATGATACCAGCATCCCTCATCTTGAACTAGCATCAATCAACTTGAAAGGACTACATGATATTGAAGATAAGATTCAAGCCCAGCATCCAGTAAATTTGGACCATGCTATATATCATACCACAATACCTCTCTACACTGTGGTACTAGTTATAACCGCAATAAGTATTGGAGTTACTGCACGCCGTTATCTCAAAAAGTCTAAAGGATACAAGCCCTCACTATCTGAAAAGGACACCCCATCCAGCGAGGATCAAATATATGCAACCCCTGAACCAAGAAAAATTCAGACATCCACCCCAGCAACATTTTCGCTCAACGTTCTCAAATAGTTGCTGATCTGAGGGGGGAGGTGTTACGTGCGACACACATACAAGGATTGCTGATGACCACAATGGCCCGGTTACCCAAAATCGCTGATGCTTCGTCGTTCCACATACGGATCAAGGCCGCGTAAACGCCGACTCCGCGACCTCAATTATTAGTTATAAGTTTACTATATATATATTGTTATTATTGTAGAAAGATATAATTCTTGTATCTAACATCGATCAAGAAACTAGTATCTAGTTAATAAATTAGTATTATAAAATTTTTGGTTTTTTTAAGTCCTTCGGCTGTGACTAACGTAATTCTTTCATACTAGCTAACCATTTAGAATCAGCACACAGTGGACTCGGAAACAAAATCGCAAGACAATTCGATTGTGGTCTGCATAGTACTCGTAAATTGCTTCTATGTAAAAGGAATGGCTATTCTATTATACTTTAACAACTTGCGAAAATCTTATCACAGATTTAAAAGTATTGCTGGTGTTGATATGTATTTATGTAAAGGGACTTTAAATAATGCTTAGGAATTGTTTAAAACAGTAGTTCAAGCCCATCCCATCCCTTAGAATCCCTAAGAAAATTTTGCGTGGTGGCTTAAAGAGCCAAAGGTTTCGAGGTCTTGAAATGGTCTGATTGAATATTTGCTATTTCTTCGTATTAATATCATTATCCTCTAATGGTTCCTAATGAACAGAAGTCCTTCCACCAACTACGATCCTTCACTAGGTACTCTTATTTATTCTAAGCCCGCGGTTAGGTGCATCCTCACGCCAGAGTTTCAAAAAGTACTTCTGTAATCCTCGTTTCCCATTTTTTAAAGCGTTAGTCTCTTTTCGTAGAATGAAGAAACGAGTCAACATAAGAGCCTCGATTCACTACGCTTGCTACTTACTTTTCTATAAAACTCTACTAGCAATTTTCGTGAGCAGTGCGGTTATTTTTCCATGCGAACATGTCTCTGAGCGTAGTTTATTGCAGTAAGTGTAAATAAATAAAACTGGAAGCATTGAGGATTAATAAAAAGATAAGTCTTCACTAACCAATGAATATGTAGGGAGCCTGTGGCATAGTTGGCTAGAGCCCAGACTACCGACGGTTTGATCACCACATCAATTTTTAAAAATATGATGGCAACAAAAAGCAATATATTTTGAGATGAACCTATAATGTTTTGTGATGTTTTTTTAACAATTTTCTAATCTATACTAAATTATAAGCGAATGTCGTAAACACTAAATTGAATTGAAAAACAATATGATATAAGTGTCAACATTGTAAGATTCGTGATTGGAAAAAGCATCAATAGAGTTTCTTGCCTTGTTTTCTAATGTGATGACCGCCTTTTCAAAGGGTGATAAACTAAATTTAAAATAACTCAATCAAAGTTGTATATTTGACATATTATACATTTACCTAATGCTATTTCATTGAATTTTAGTAACACTACTTAACAAACATACTCTGTGGCTCCGTAAATTCCTTCTGTAATAGAATTTGTGAATTGGAGCCGATTGTCGGGAGCAATAACACCGGGCTGGCCCGATAAAGACTTCCTTTGTAATTGTGCCGGTAATGGCATGTTTAATGTCCACCCCCGACCGGGCGAGAAGTGGCCATCTTCCAGAACAATTTCACAATTACCGGAATTTCGTTACATGCTGATTTATTTCAATGAGTTTTACATTACAATAATTTGTTAGAAGAAGATTTGACGAATCATTTCTGTATAAAAGTATAATGTGGATGGAGGACATCAGTTGCAGTTTAATGTACTTATATTGCAAAATTAGTTTGAGGTTTCTCGGGTTCGACTCTCTAGTGGAGAAAAGTAAATTTCAGAAATGCAATAAATTCACCCGCTATGATGTTTGATTAACTGTGAGCAATTTGTAGAATAATTCCTAATGTTGAGTGTTCACATTAGAGCATCTCGGTCAGTTAGGTCCTTAACATTTTTTCCCATACTGGTCCAAGGATTAAGAACAAGGGCAGATATAGCATAATAACAACATAGGCAGGTGACTTCAACCGTCGGCTGCGGATGACGGTGAGCGCTTCTCGCCCGCGTACCGTGGTCGTCCCACTCGGCGCGAAGATGGCCACCGGGGGGTTTTGGTCGGTATGCCGGTTTAGGGAAGTAGAGCCATAAACAGCTTTCCTCCCGAGAACAAAAAAAAAAAAAAAAAGGTGACTTCAACCGACTTCAGATTCTAACCTTCGATAGATTCTAACAGTCGCCAGTGTAACTATCAAAATTAAGTTAAAACATAAAGCATGGGTATAGTAAAATATTCTACAACGAAACAAAAGAACGTCAATTCCAAAGTGTTAATTAAAGAAAGCATTTCAAAATCACGGACAACTTCACCTCAACGTTAATTATGTAACAGGAAGATGCTGTACAAATAAAAACGTGCTAAAAAGCTAAATTCCAAACTAATATTGTCGCAAACGAACTTAGTGCTAATTACATAACGACCCATAAAATCTATCTTATGAGAAATTATAGGCAGAGACCAGCTTTCATATAAACCATTTCTTTAATATAAAATTGTATAGTAAGATCGCTTACTGCTACATTTTTTTTAATCATAACAATTTCTGGTTTGGGTTTATTTTTCCTCTACAATTTCATTCACCATCTACATTCACTACAAATGTAATATATCTTTATTTCTCTCTGACCCTTCATGTCTTGGTCACAACATTATTTATAACAGTAAAAGCTGCAATTTGAGTCTATACACATTACACATAAAACAAAAACTTTATTTCTATGTGTACAAAGACATTATTATTAAATAAAGAAACCTTACTGTCAAAACATAATGCGAACACTAAACCTGTCAGTTTACGGTCGCACGTATGTAGTTGATATAAAATGACAATTCAGGTGTTCACAAATCCACGGAGAGGATTTTTTAAGGCGCCATCAAATACAGCGGAATTGCTTCGGAGCTCACTTCCGCACGTCTAATGCCGGCAGCTCATTAAATAAACTATACACGCGCACCCCGCTCGGGCCGTATAACTATTCAAGTTTATTAGTCGTGTCTATAAAAGGGGCAGGGGTCGTAAACTCGCCTCGTACAGCCATACACACTACATTGTTTTTAATCTTTCTTGGTAGGCGTGAGGCAGTGGACGTAGCGAGTTGTTTTAAGCTGGCATGGTTAGTGACCAAGATTAGAACGCTAAATTGCTAGAAGACCGGGCATGTCTGTCGACATTCGGAACAACGGATAAGTGTTGGAGTGAAGACTGCGCTAAGGCAGAGATAGTGTGGGACGTCTTAGAGACAATGTCCCGTCGACTGGAGAAAGGTGGGTAGCAGATGGATGAGCATGGACCTACTTAAATAACTTACTTCGTCATTCAGCAGAATTATATGACTAAGCTCAAGTATTTTTACGTCTTCAGCTTTTAAAATGGGACCATCATCATGTTTGATATCACTTACATAATTATGTACTTCAATGCAATTTAATAGGTGTTATGAATTTTGTGTAAAGACACACAACATCACTCCTGTTCTAAAAGGTATATTTAACACGCAATAGACAAAAACAACACCCATAACTATAAATACATGAACTGACCTACCCAGAGATACATCGTACGAACTATAGAGACCACCGTACCCAAAAAGATATCCAAGCAAACCGCTTCGCTCTCATCGCGGAGTCCACGATGCTCACTCGAGCTGCATTCGTCCACTACAGCCGCTGCAATTAAATGTAAACTCTGTTGCTGTGCCATAAAACCGAACCCAGCGGTTCGAACCAACATTGTCCGATGTTCGAGTACGTGTCATATCCGCCGCAAGGGGGCAGTGGCGCGCCGTCGCAACGCTTTTAATAGCGCATTGATTTTCTATGCTTACATCTGTGGTTAATGGTTTGTAACACCTGAAATTTTGTGATGATTAAAAATGCATTACGGGTTTATTATTGATTGTGCAAGGTTGGTGTGATGTGTTGATAAAATGTTCGTGGACTGTGTACTAAGTTATACATACATTTAATCTACATATGGTGGTCGCAACCTCAACTGCAACTAAGCAGATTTTATAGACTTTAGAACATTTTATGGAATAAATAGTTATTAAACGGGCAGGTCTTTGAAGGCATTTTGGTCTTCAAATGGGAGTACAGTGCACTTACAATCGAAAATCATAGAGGTGTGTTATATATCATCCTTTTATTGTGTTGTTATTGGTTTACACTATTTTTGTTGATTAACATATTACGCGCTTGCTACAATAAATAACAAGGAATGAAATAAATATTCCCTAAGTTTACCAATATTACCACTTTCTCATGAGCCTAAGTTTCCTGACCAAAAGAATTTTCCTCCCTTACCAATATACATTCCAAACTCAAACAACAACTTCACAATACTGCAGGTGCTATAAACATGTACACAATCCATGTGATCACAACAAAAGTGTATGCTAACGCCGCGTCGGCCGAAGCACATAACTCTAAGAGGATTACAGAGGGGGACAAAACAAAACGAAGAGATTTTAAAACTTCCATGAATTATTGAGCATTAAGTGTAATATTGCACAAAACAATGCAAATGTATGTGCATATAAACATGGGGGTGGAATCGAGGCTCCCAATTCTTTTTGATATCTCTACGCTTAATTCATTTGATCTCGCAAAATAAGCCTACTTGAGGGTTTTTTCTGCTCAGAATGAGTGCTGGAGGATTTTTTGCCGTGCAATAATAATAAATTAATATTTAATGGATTTTTTAAAGGACTTTTTTGGAGTCTATTGGAGTGAAGATACAGATTTTTATTGAATCTTCTTAGTGTTTTTAATGTTATGTACAAAAGTGTATTAGGGTGTGTGGGAGTCGTAAGAGTCGTAATTTTATTTACAAAATAAATCCCCTTGAAGTCTTTGATTTTTTTTACATCCATCTTGTAGTTAGGCACTTTGGTTCAAAATAACAGTCAAAGGTTGAAGGATCTATCTTAACATATTATGAATTGAACGTATACCTATATTAAAATTACTTTAAGTAAATTTTGCATTATTTATCGCGTCCAATAATATCCGAGCGATCGTAATGAATCATTTTATTAAAAACAAAAGTAACTTAATTTATGAAGTAAAGGAATTAACGTCACTTATCCTTGGGTTGACCACACGGCCGGGGCGTTACGGACATGACCAGAATATGAATTCGGTATTCTAAAACCGAATATAATAACATGCATATTTTGTTACGTAACGTAGGTAAATACATTTTAGTTGTATTTTATAACATTTTTTTGTGCAATTTGGGTACTCACATAAATATGAAGTCTTGTATAATTAACTATAGTAAAATTTTAAGTATGAATTTTGATGAAATTCATGAAACTTATTTTCAATTTTTTTGGAATTATTAAATTTTAATAAAGCATGACTATAGAACAGAATTATACAATATTATTCTTATCATAGATAAATAAGTTATACAAATATCTTTTGCAAAATACAACAAAACTATATATTTGAAGAAAAACTAAACAATACTAAAAAGTAGAAAATATACAATAATTTTAAAATAACGATATTTAAAAAAAATATTAAGTCAACTCAGTCGAAGATCAGTACATCTCTGCAGGTCCAATGTAACCACATAAAAAGCATTTTTTCCATAGCATTATGTGACTATACAAGGCATCTGCCCAAACAACGAATCTATGCTACAAAACACGCTAGTTTACTTAACCCATTTGTATCCTACTCAGAATTTACTGGCGCTTGACTCCCGCTATTTGTATGCTCCTTACGGCTAATTATCTGCACACATGGTCGCCCCAGTTGCACATAACAAGCATTAAAACGCGCTATCAGACAGACGCGCAAACGAGACAACAAAGACACTCCCGAGACAATGAGTGATGAGGACGGATTTCTGTGTTTAGAACTCACGACAACGTCGGACGATAAATCGGAACGACATTTCTACTTTATTTTTTAAGTAAAAATAATTTTAAATTTGTAAAGGTAAAAGAAGTCTCTGATAGGGAACTAGCGTGTAATAATATTAACTAAGATACTTATATTTATACTTTTAAAATCAACAAGAGTTTGCCACACTTAAATCATCACATATTTTTTTATGATTTCTGATTAAAGACAGAGCCTACCTTGTAGTCTATTATACACACATAAACTCACGCCTGTATTCCCTGATGGAGTAGACAGAGGTGCAATTCTGCACTCATATTTCGTACATTTCCACACCCACATTTCACCAAGTATGTATTAGTCGATTATAGTCTTTATATATCATAAATTCTTAAGCAAATTACAAACAAAAGCATGCCATTTTACGGTAAAAGACAATTTACTTTCCCCATAAAGCAGCGGCATTATTCCCCAAGCTGAACACCGGACACAATTTTCACAACGTCCAATATCCGCGCTCACTATAAAACACAATATGAAGAAGTGAAGTTGGCAACAAACTACGCACGCGTTAACATGTAGTTACAAGCTTG
Organism: Cephonodes hylas; assembly: GCA_030295005.1. NCBI lineage: Eukaryota > Metazoa > Arthropoda > Insecta > Lepidoptera > Sphingidae > Cephonodes > Cephonodes hylas. The sequence continues at coordinate 1,366,417 of AP025374.1, read as the reverse complement.
CCAGCTGATAAAACTTCACTCGGCACAACGTTGTATTTCATTATATAAACTTGTAATGCGGACGAAAACTTACTCGCGGGCTGGGGAGAAGCGGTGTGCAGATTAAATAAATTCAACGTAACACTCGCTTATTTCTTCATTTTTTTCTCGTGAATTGTATAAGAAAGTCAAGATTGATTAGGTAGGTAGTGTATAGCTCCGGCACCAAACTATGTAACTTTTAATATCTTCTATAATGTATGACGTTTGGGTTTTTTTTTATAACAACTTAACCAACAGCGCAGCATAATTTTGTGGAAAGACCGGGGAAGGAAATATATTATTAGGTTTTTTCATTAAGAAATTCTTTACCCAAAAAATGCTAATAGATGCAAGAGATCATTTTGCTTATCTAACTTACTACTTTATTTCCTATGGTGTCTGGATGGTAACACAAAAACTATTATACATTCTTAACACCAAAATTATAACTATACGAATGTCGTGTCGTGCTCGTCACGTGGGGAATAAAAGCAAACAAACAAGTAAACTCGGCCCCAGTGAATCACGCCACTGAAACGGACATTTGTGGGCAAATTATCTGAAACACAAGTAAACGTATGCGAATGAGTAACATGCTGCATTTAACTGCACCAGATTCTACAAGGTCCACATACTTTGCGACTAATTATAGAATCTTATAGGCAACAGTGTAATATGCAATAAATAGGATATTCTTACGTCTGTATTTTAAAAGAGATAGGTATTATTCCAACAAAACTTATGTAAAGTAGGTTTAATAAAATACAAGCCGATTGCTATTTACCCGAAACATGATTTCGTGATATTGCTGAGAATTTCCTAACGGAATAACTTGAGAAAGTTGAACCGATCCAATTATTCAATCCCGCAACTGCTCAATGCTGAGCACACTCATGTCGCTTCATAAATAACATATAAAATCTAGCAGGTAGATAAAAATCCACTTAAAGCTGTTTTGATTGAAATTTTCACACTCCATGTATAAACTAAACTATCAAAATGAATTTACATTTGCCATTAAAGTGGGTCAGGGATGCTCCTATCTAGTGGTCATGGTCTGCCCTAGAATAGGTGCTACGAGTACGCGACCTCGGCCCCCGAGCTGCTGCAGTCACTATCTACTTTCCCTTCCGTGACTGCAGTATCCACTCCTACAGACCATACTTTCCTCTCCCATAGCCTCCTCTCTCATTCACTATTCCCTTCACCCCGCTTGATGACGGGCAGCAGCGTCATCAATGCGCTTCCCCTACTGCGCTCGCCAACCCGCCTGCCAAGCGTGGCGAGAACTGGCAATATCCCCTCCAATGGATGACACTAGGACCAGGCCCCCAGTCCCCGGCAGCCCCACTATTCCTGGCTACGGTAGCGGCCATGGTAACGGTGGGGCGGGGGGTGCTAAGAATCCCCGGGTTGGCCCCGGCTACCACCCCCGACGACGACTGGCCCTGGTAACACACAACATACGCACGTTGAGGACAGACGAGAAGATTGTCGAACTGGAAGAAGAATTGAGCGGGTTACACTGGGACATTCTGGGGTTGTCGGAAGTCCGCAGGATTGGGGAGGATACGATAACCCTGAAGTCCGGTAACCTGCTCTTCTACCGGGGGGACGACCAACAGTCCAGAGGAGGTGTCGGATTTCTCGTCCACAGGTCTCTCATTAACAACATCGTATCCATCGAAAGTGTGTCGAGCAGGGTAGTGTACCTGATACTCAGAATATCCAAAAGATATTCGTTGAAGGTCATACAGGTATACGCGCCGACCTCGGCACACCCAGATGAAGAAGTAGAGGAGATGTATGAGGACATAAGTCGGGCCATACATACTTCCAAAACCTACTTCAATGTTGTTATGGGAGACTTTAACGCAAAGTTGGGCATGAGGAGCGATGCGGAGTTGAAAGTGGGGCAATTTGGACATGGGCAACGGAACCCCAGGGGTCAGAGGCTGGCCGACTTTCTGGAGAAAGAGGGACTCTTTGCGATGAACTCTTTCTTCCAGAAGCCGCCTCACAGGAAATGGACCTGGCTGAGCCCTGATGGTTCTACGAGAAATGAGATAGATTTCATCTTGACGACGAAACGACGGATATTCAGTGATGTCTCTGTGATCAACAGGGTGAAAACCGGTAGCGATCACCGAATGGTTAGAGGCTCATTGAATATCAACGTCCAATTAGAAAGGCGTCGCTTGATGAAGTCTACGCTCCGACCTACTCGCGCTCATATCCAAAACCCCGAAAGCTTTCAACTCGAGCTGAAAAATCGCTTCGAGTGCCTGGAAGAAAACCTTGCCGTGGACGAGTTAAACAGCGGTTTGGTAGAAGCTGTCCATGCGGTGGGATCTAAGCATTTTAGACCTCGCCGCAGAGATAGACCTCAAAAACTCTCGGTCTACACTCTTGACCTCATGGCCAAACGTCGATCTATGGCGCTGCAGTCTTCCGAGGACGCCGAAGCATATCGTCAGCTCAATAGACGGATCTGGAAGTCCTTGCGACACGATGTCCGTGCTCACAACACTGTGAGCATTAAAGAGACAATAGAGCGGAACGGAGGCTCCAAAGTGTTTGCAAGAGACTTGTCTATTGGGCAAAGACAGTTGTCTAGGCTGAAGACGGAGGGCGGCCGCGTAGTGTCGACGGGGGCAGAGGTCTTAAGGGAGATCGAGAGGTTCTACGGACAGCTTTACACCTCGGTTGCCAAGCCCGCTGTTCGCTCGGCCGAAGACCCGAGAGCCGAGTTGATCCGCCACTTCAGTGATGATATCCCGGACATCAGCCTGTGTGAGATTGAGATGGCCCTGAAGCAACTTAAGAACAACAAGGCGCCGGGTGAGGACGGAATCACTTCAGAGCTTCTGAAAGCGGGCGGAACGCCGGTACTTAAAGTCCTTCAGAGGCTCTTCAATTCCGTTCTCCTCGAGGGCTCAACGCCAGAGGCATGGAGCAGGAGCGTGGTGGTACTGTTCTTCAAAAAAGGTGACAACACCTTGCTGAAGAATTACAGGCCCATCTCGCTCCTGAGCCATGTCTATAAGTTGTTTTCGAGGGTCATCACAAATCGTCTCGAACGCAGGTTTGATGACTTCCAGCCGCCCGAACAAGCTGGTTTCCGAAAAGGCTTTAGTACCATAGACCACATCCATACGCTTCGGCAAGTTATCCAGAAAACCGAGGAATACAACTTGCCGCTTTGTTTAGCGTTTGTGGACTATGAGAAAGCCTTTGATTCGATCGAGACGTGGGCGGTGCTAGAGTCTCTCCAGCGGTGCCACATTGACTGTCGGTACATCGAGGTGTTGAAAAGCATATACAGCAACGCCACCATGTCGGTCCGAGTACAAGATCAGAGCACGAAGGCTATTCCACTACAGAGAGGCGTGAGACAGGGAGATGTTATATCTCCGAAACTGTTCACTGCCGCGCTGGAAAACGCCTTCAAGCTCTTGGAGTGGAAAGGATTCGGCATCAACATCAACGGCGAGTATATCACACACCTTCGGTTTGCCGACGATATTGTAGTCATGGCAGAATCGCTGGAGGACCTTAGCACTATGCTCGAAGACCTCAATCGAGTCTCCCAACAGGTGGGTCTTAAAATGAACATGGACAAGACGAAAATCATGTCGAATGTCCATGTTGTGCCCACCCCAATCGCAGTTGGGGGCTCGACTCTCGAAGTTGTAGACGAATATGTCTATTTGGGACAAGTGGTCCGGTTAGGCAGGTCCAACTTCGAGAGAGAGGTCAATCGTCGAATCCAACTCGGTTGGACAGCGTTCGGAAAGTTAGGAGACGTCTTCTCGTCCAAAATACCTCAGTGCCTGAAGACAAAAGTCTTCAATAGTTGTGTGTTACCAGTGATGACTTACGGCACTGAGACGTGGCCTCTCACTAAAGGCGTCATGGGACGGCTCAGGATCACTCAACGAGCTATGGAGAGGGCTATGCTCGGGGTTTCCCTACGTGATCGAATCAGAAATGAGGAGATCCGTAGGAGAACTAAAGTAACCGACATAGCCCAACGGATTAGCTCGTTGAAGTGGCAATGGGCCGGCCACATGGCGCGGAGAACTGATGGCCGATGGGGCCAGAAAGTTCTCCAGTGGAGGCCACGTACTGGCAAGCGCAGCGTGGGACGTCCCCCGACAAGGTGGTCCGACGACCTTGTCAAGGTCGCGGGACGTCGCTGGCTGCAGGCGGCTTCCGACCGTTCCCGGTGGAAGTCATTGGGGGAGGCCTATGTCCAGCAGTGGACCAACACAGGGCTGACATGATGATGATGATGATGATGATGATTAAAGTGTAATGTGCTGTTACTGATTCATTATGTAATAAGCTACATTTCTTTCACAATATTTTTGCATGGTTTGTTTTTATTACAGAAAATTATAATTACATTTTCTATTTTAAATATTGTTTTCATTCTGGCACCACACCGCTGCCTTTGACGGTAAACGCGATATCGTCCAAAAAATCATCGATTGTCGTCAAAATAAATGTTATACAGGTATATTCAGACCGTGATCAAAAACTATGACAGGTAATACCTACGTCCCACAATGATCACCATCTTGTTGGCATTATAAAAATCCTGACAAAAAATTAAAAAAAAAATGTCATTTTTCAAACAAACCACGTCCATTTAATACCAAAGGTTATATAATATAGCGTCAAGAGCAATACAAAAATCCTAGAATACCTAAAAGTACTGCCAATATTCCCCTGCGACTCGAAACCTGCTATGAGGCTGATTTACGACAGGTCGTGTAATCTAACGCTGAGCTGTGATTAAACCTTTATTGGTGTTTGGCGTAGCGCGAATATAGGCCAGACTAACATCAAATACTTTTTTATATACCAACGGTGAAATGCTCGCTTTATAAATCGATGGTAGATTTAATGCAGGGTACATACATAATATACTACTATCATCATCAGTCCATTATATGCGTTCATTCCACTATTGGGTACCGGCTTTTTCTACAACTAATAGGATTTCTGCCTATGCCTAGTGTTTCTCCTTTTCCTAATAATTATTGTCATAAAAATAAATTTCCTTAAATTCCTTCTCAAATAAAATGTTATGATGATATGGATATAAATAAGAGTTTATTAATTCTTTGCTTCCTATTACGTGATCCATAATACGTCGAACTTGGTACCGCTTTTGGCCATTCTTTTAGGATGCAAAACATTATGTTGTAATATTATTAATTTAAAACCACTTATAGTATCGCACTTACAGTATCAGCACAGCCGATCAATGCAAATGTAAAGTTTAGAATGTGAGCTGTTAGTTTTATTGCGTTATTATTGTTGAATTTAGGTCACAGGTCACGTGTGTGCGCGACATTTGAACTGTTTAAGTCGTTAAATTTCTATTTGTATTCTGTTGTTATGCGGCGGAGAAGTGGTATATCCACTTCTATCTTTTGTGGATATGTAGCATTTTGCAGTTAGTGTAAGCACTAAATGAGATCGGAAAAAACGAGAGAGCATATAAAAGATCTTTAATCACATATTCTTGAAAAATTATAAATTGCAGCCTCATCAGTACATCACGTCGGTATTGTCTCTAAAGTTTTTCTTGTTTCTATATTAAGACTATATAGATAACTCATCTTATTTTTTATATAACTAAAGATATGAATGTAATTTGATTTCTGCAAAAGAACATAATCATTACTCTTTTAATACTTACTAAAACCACTTCAATCTACCAGAGAAAACATACCTAAAAAAACCAACCCAAATATATTTCCAATTATTCCTTCCAATCCAACACAAAACACCACTCACCGCTTGTATAAAGAAGTCCTCATGCAGAACGCTGACGATGCCGAAGTTGGTGAACTTGAACACCCTGTCCATGATCCACATGAGGTTGGGCAGCACGCCGGGCCGAGGGTTCCACGCCGACATGAGCATCGGCACATCGGCTGTGCTCTGGTGGTTGGCGAGCACCAAGGTCCGACGGCCGTTGCACGCTGCCGGCTCGTCTCCAGTCTCCGTTACTGTGGATAAATAGGATATGGTTAATTTTTGTTCTTGGTTACGTTTTTTAAATAGCCCATGGTTGACTTTTGGTCTTCTACTAAGTTACTTTGTAATAGTCATTTTTTTGTTACTCTCTTAGTAAAAGTGTCCTGTACCGAAGGTGGACGTGTACTGTTGATCATGATGATTACCTTAAGAGTGTTGAATTGTGTAAATATATGTATTAATGTATGTGAACACCTTTTTTACGCTTAAATGGGCTATACTTCAGTCCAGTTATGATAGGATGGTCCATCAGAAAATTAAATATAAGTCAAAATAATATGAAATAACTAGTAATCATTTTAAAAGCTTGTTTTTTTAACAATATTAATATTACAAACGGAGTGGCAAGCCCGTTGGTTGATTTTGGAGTCCAAAATAACACCCGTCAATTAAAGAAACAATATTAGACTACCCCCACAAGCTTCTCAGCTCAATCTCCAGACAGTTCGATAAAAGCAATCGCCTTAGCAATAGCAATTCCCGCCGCATTGAAATTCCTTACAAAATAAGGCGAAAACGGGAGAAAAAAAAACGTTCGCAACAACAAAATTGATTCTGTCGGCTCCATAATGTTTATGATTTCCATCCGTCACGGGCGCGTCGTGTTTTTTCCCCGTTTTACGAGCGATCTTGTCGAACATTCCCCCCCACGTTTTATTTACGTCGCGTTCCCATGTGAAACCTATTGGGGGGAATGGATGAGACGGGACAGCCTACGTAATGTATGAGACGGTGAATTTGCATTTTACGAACGTTGAAGGGTATTAATAAGTAGAACGAACTTGAGTATATTCTTTAGTAGATGGAGACATGTAAGAAAAATTATTTGAAACTATATGAAAATTCATTATACCACTAGTTGTGTAGAGTGCTAGTACTAAAAATCTCAGGCAATTAAATCACAATACTAATTAACAAAATCTTCTACATACCCACATAAGTATATATACATGTCCAAGTCTGATTTCAAAACATTAACGTGTTACCGAACGGCGTTCAATATCTGGACAGATACAGATGACCCATAAACAGCAATTTACAACTATACTCCTACTTTTCCTCCCTATTTATCTTATTTACTAGTTATTACTTCGATATTTTGCAGTAGTACAGATCTACTAAGCGTGATCCTCCTCCATCTGCGGTCGGTCTGACCATCTCCACTACAAAATGTTTACGTGCCCGCAGACGTCTAGGGCGGCGCCCCTCCTGTTTACCGTACGTGCCGCGAGACGCCTCCGTGGCCGAACGGACCGTACGAAATCTCTCACAAATGGAAACGTACATATTTCACGTGATGCTCATTGTTTTATTGTTTACCAGTCGCTCTCCAGACGTCCGCGGTGAATCCACAAACAGTTGTTTAGATGTAAAGAGCTGGAAAATTCTAATATTAATAGACATGGAAGTGTTTGAAGTCACGTAGATACGGGGCTGAAAGGAAATAATATACGTGGATATTCTGAAGCTTGTATCCCCTAAGGACAGAAAGATCAGTACCTACTTCTGTTTTATGGTGTGATAGATGAGACTATTGCTGTTTTCAAGGAACTTATAAACATAACACATTTTTTAAAATTTCGCTTTGAAATTTAAGTCACGACAACAATAAGATTCACCATTCTGCTAAATCTCAAACTACAGATATAGTCATGAATAGAAGCTATTATTTTTTTTCTTGCTTTTAAAACACTTCATGCTATCCATACAACGATCGTCTTTAAGAAATTGCCTACAGCGATAAGACATCTTCTTATAATTAAATATTTAGATGTTTGTACAAGAAAGTATGAATAAATAATTTTGGTATGTAATCATGCTCTACCAGAAATGTGAAGTTAGCAGTGCAATTACCAGACGATGTTAGTTACTAACGGTCAATTTAGCGCCAAAATTTACGTCGCCCATGGGGATTGTGACGTGGCCTAATGACTTCTGCCACTTGACACTAACCACAGCCGACGGCTTAATGCCCTGCCCGAGACGAGATTTTTAGCACTATGCCCTCTCAGCGACATTAATAAATAAATAATGAAGTAATCAATCCTGATATTAAACATTTTGTCTTTGTGATTTTTTTTTGGGACACAGACTTTGAAAAAATATCCACTGATTTATAGTTATCTACGTTACAAATAACGTAAGAATAATACATGTATCGCCAAGCCCATTATAACAATAGACAGAAGGGAAACAAAAGGTCCGAACCAGATTAAAACTCGTAAGCTTCCATTAATCTCAATGACAGAAGGAGTAATTACTTCATTTTCATACATATAAAAAATCATTAACGTCCTTGTAGGGTCCTTACAGGTACAGATTGAAAATATCCACACAACGAATCTATCCACGAACGACCACCCCAGGACACAGCGTATAAAACCCAGCCAAGCCGAAAGCCATTTAACAGCACACGAAGAAGTAACACTAACAAGCACGCAACAGCATCACGTGTCTATCGTTAAGACTTGCGGTATAAAAACCCCTCTTTGGGCGTCCAGTGCAGCCGCTGGCGTCAGCAATAAAACGCGAGGTGCACCCTCCTACGTCTTTGGTAATTACTCGCAACGCCCGAGGGTTGTCTCGATGCTAAGATGCTTGCACCGCGCTTGGATGTGGCATGTGGTTTATTACTTTAGCTAATGACTTTAAACGGTGTTCAGTAAATATTACGTGGCTTTTGTAAGAAATGTAAAAGCTAAAATTAAAAATGGAGGTATCGCGAGTTGGTCCTGCAACATAATATTACCCTTGACATTGTAATCTGATTCATCACAGAGCCGGGGTATGAGCTCGAGAATTACAAATTATTGAAAAAATGTGGATGCCATCACCGCCATGTGAAGAATTTTTATCGTCATCAATAGCCATAATAATCGTCATAAATGTGTAACCAAATACCACATCCCAAGGCATTTCACAGTTCCCGTCGCCACGACTACGGCAGCAGCGAATATCACAAGTTAATAAAGGCATCTAATGAAGAGTTTTCTTTGAGCGCCGCCTAACGGTTCGCATTTGAGTTGCCACCAGACATGGCCCCTGGATTAACGTCGGCAGACTACGTCGCACGCTCAAAGGGGCTTTTAATAGTCGACGGAGATTAGTGTCCACAGGGACTGGGAAAAATTAAAATATATCAACGTGGATAACGTCGCGAGAGTGCGAGCAATTTGCTCAACTTGCTCGGCGTGTCGAGGACTTTTTAGAAAGGGAGATAAATTAATTGAAATGCCGTTTTCAGTTTAATTAGGCTGTGGATGAAAAGCAAGATGGACGGGTAAGTTGTTGACGATGTTGTGGCTGAATTAAGATTTACTTAGGCAATAGATGGTCAGTACTTAGACAATTCAAATAATCAATTAAGAACAAAAGACTTTCTAAAAATATAAAAATCTGACCACCCAGTTCCGACCTAAAAACAAAAGGTCTTAACACTCACCAAAAATAAACACCAAATCTGCCCTTCTAGAGCGTCTAAGTTCCAACAAAAGATCCATAAATAGGAACCCCTTACAAGTGTAAGGCACCGCACATACATTATTCAAGCAAACAAAATATAGGTGAGCATAGGAACGCGCCGCGACACCCAGCCGCGCAAACAATGTTACGAATTCATGAAAATGTTAATAATTTTTACTCAGCCATCTACTCTCATGAAATTGATAGAACCGAGGGTTATTTATTTAGGGGTGGCACGGGGGTGGCCCGAGTGGATATTTAGTAATTTGAATCTTAATACCGAGCCATTTATTTGAGACGAAAAATGTAATGCAAAAGTTTCTTTTCTCATGCTAATTTTGCGCTGTGATTGATATTTCAATGTGATTTACTCGGTCTTTCACTTTGTTACGTCAGTTTTAGATATTATACATTTACGTAGTTCTTACTCCGAATATATATTAGGTATTTACAAAACAAATATATTGAGGTTTAGGAAACTACACATGCCAAAAATGTTATAGGTGTGTGTAAAATCGAAATAGGAGACATTCATTGATTTGAATGACAATTGTGTCGAATAGTAGGGGAACAACAAAATGGACGTCGCTAGCTGGTAAATAAGATAAATTAAATGACAATTGTACCCGTAGAAAAAAAAATAAACCGATTGAAATCAATTTTTTAATTTGCAAGAAAGACACGAAAACTAAGATTTTCTAATAAAAACAACCTTATACAGAACAAAATACCGTAGCACAAATCGCAAGTATTCCGCTTCAAATTCTTTATTCTCTTCATTATTTACCCGGCTATTTTTAAACCCACAAATTACCCAATATCGACTTCCAAGTTCTATTTACGGGTATCAAGACAACGGATAAATATCAAAGGTATCAGCATTAACCCTTTAAGAAGAGGTGAAGGCAGGTTGAAATATTAATGTAGGACGACACCGGTAATTAAGTCGGCCCGACGAGTATTTCCTTGAATAATTGAAGGTAAGTAATGCTTGATTTAAGAAAGCCGGAGAGAGGGCCCTCCTTCAATTAGCATATCTTAATTTCGCTATCGAATTAACCGAAACATCTTAAATGCGTGATGAATTGTTAATTGCGCGGTGTGTATTTCTAGTTGGTTGTTATTTAATTTAGTAAAATGTTTTCGTTTAAATACTTCTGATAAAGTTTTTCGTGATAATACACAAGTAGTACAATAGTTTCCATATGCGCCCAAAAGCCCAGTTTGCCTCACGAAATTCCAAACATTCTTATTCAAAATTCCCATTTTTTAAGGCTTAAATCTGAATTCAACACACGGAACTTAACATGCAAATAAGAATATGCTGACCCCAATATAAACAATTATAACCTAGAGATTACACAATTCACATGTCACGCTTTTTTTTTCTATGAAAATACCGCCACTGATGATGAAAAAACCAAAAAATCAAAACCCTAAACCACATAGGTTTCTTTTCCCACCACGTTGACCAATACCAAGCCCACATGTAATAACATAACACGATTTTCCTCAAAACATCCACAGTCGTTTACAAATCAATCTGTGCATGCGGACGATGATTCAAACGCCTTTATAGTCTCGGTAACGTCGAGGCCGCCCGCTGAGACACTGTTATGCCTCCGCGGGGCACTCTATCGGGTCAATCCTGCATTTGATGTTTATGACCATTCTTGGTCGTATATAAGAAAATTGCCTCGTGACGGGTCAGATTTTTCACGGTAGGTCAAACGGTAAATCGCTATTATGGAGCAATAAAAGCGAACTACTCATATGGAATTATCACGGGGTTTAACAATGATAAAGCTATATGTAACTCTACATGGGTTCTTATACCACAAGTTGTAAATTACAAAAGTAGGTGAATTATGGCGTGAATTTAAAGTCACATAAAATAATTTAACCTTACGCGTATATTCATCGAAGACGTAGTCAAAGATACCACACATCGCCAGGTATGTATCAATTCCGCTTACTAGACTGGCTCGTGGTTTCGACATGCGATCTAGAGATCCCGGTCTAGGTTCCCGGGTCATGCAGTGTCATACGATTGATAAAATTCTCAGCAACAGAACAGAGTTTGCGCACAAAAAAAAAGCCATAGGTTCGCTCCCTTTAAATGCACAATAAACTTCCAATATACTTTATAGTTAGCTAGTATACATGATGGATAAAACGTAAGCCTTCTCACGCCACCCAAACAGCACAAGATAGTCCCAAACACTCCATTTAACCGATATTAATATCCAAGCAACACAAAGTTAGGCAGAAACAACCGGCAGTGAGCAGTAACAGAATATTGTAATACTGCAACAGCCTAGTAAATAATTCATCGTGTTGGCTGCCGGTACAATTTGCCGGGGACGATGCGTCCACAAGGTCGTATGTGCACGGCAAGTCGGCTGCATACCGAGCGACGCCACACCAGTGCTAGACACATGTGTTTATGGAAAACAAACATGAAATTGTATTATCAATGCGGCCGCAGCGAGCACGCCTTCGGACACTTTTGGAGGAGTTGCTGTGTGAACTATTTGGGATGTAGGCCGTTTCGAATGTATGCAGCATGCTTAGGGGAAATGGACATATTTAAACTCCAAAATAATAACGTCATTTTGTTTTTTGGATACATTTCCAGACTCCATTATTAGGTGCTAGTTATTTTTTTTTCCTTTTATCGTCCGGGGAATGAAACCTGGCATACGTAAAAAGACAAAGGTTAATCATTTTAGAAAACTTTTATCGCGATGTGTAGGTTTCTTCTTGGTTAACAACGTCCAACAAAAACTATATGTAAATATTAGTCCTGTCGGTGTTGTAGCAAGCCCATTAATAAATATAAACAGGAAAACAATAACTTTACCATATTCAATATGGTTTTGGCACACAATCATAGTATTTTACCGTTGACTCATATATTGGCAGTCAACGTTGCAATGCCAGACAGACTTGATTTGGAATGACTGAGTATGATCACACGCATACTATTACTGCATTGATTACAATAATAAAAACACTTAATAATTTATGCAGTTTTACATAGTTAGAACAGCATCGGACCAATATCTTTATCAAAGGTTAGAAATTAATGTAACTGCCGCGTGAGATAACTGCACCTGAACTAGGATGAACCTGTATTTCAACCTGCAGGGACATTCATGCAAAAATATCATATTATGAGTATGTCATGGGCTCGCCGTAAAAGTGTGGATAGATCACATGAAGAATGATATATGAAGTACGCTTAAAAGTGATACAATTCCCTGGTTAGAAAATTCATTTTGTTATGTTTGTTTGTTATACTGCGACAGAAGAAATTCTCGACCGCATCACCAAGCCTCGATGCAATAACTACTTTCCATATAGATCAAAATAATCTCAAAGAGACTAAGCAATTTAAGAATGATTTCATAAACCAGAGTTCGATTTAAAATAAAATTAAAACACCTATGTCAGTGTATCACCGTGATATGACTATCGGGCACGTGTGCACTGTGCGCCCGACCTTGCATTAGAATCGCAAGGTGATGCTAAATCGCCGTATCGCGTGTCTTATGAATCACTGTAAGGATTTTATCTTCATGCAAAACGAACACGAGTTAAGCACCGCTGCCTGTTACTTCCGAACACAATAAAACATCGCCAATTAATTATACGACAAACATTTGAATACTCGGAAGTGAAATATTTGTATGTTTTAAACTAGATGAAACTTGTTCCTTAATTTTGATATTTAATGTAAATAACTTATCCCCAAATTCTACTCAAATATTTGTTTTAATCAGTAAATATTTTCCTTATCATATCGCAAAAAGGCTGCACGTTCTGTTCTGTGCAATATTGTTTTTATTTTATATATCCAGTTCGGTTAAGTCAAGACTGAAAATGGTGACACAATAATAGACTCACAACGCATTTTTTAGGCTACTATATATTTATTTAAATAATGCGATTTCCTAACAACTATACGTCATAGAAAGGTATATAAGTATCTATTTATCGGTCATTCGCCTTCCCCAAAACATTTAATCAACGAACAAACTAACACACAAGTAATTAATCGAACAATTTTAAATCAACCAATTTGAATACAATTATGACATGAATAATCATCCGATTGTCATGTAAATGGTGCGAATGTAACAATGTGAGCGAAAATTTTAATCTATACAACGCATCGACGAGAACGTCGTGTGGCACAACCTGCCGGCGCGGTTTGGGGGGCGAGCGGCAGCGATTCAAACTATACGAAAAATAAAACTAGATTAGTATGATTTATGAAATACTAAATTGAGAATGCAGGATAAACATAAGTTGCATGAAAAAAAAACTTGAGACAAAAGCAATTAAACACACACCACTTTTAGAAAGTTTTTTTCTGATTTATGCTAATGCTAATCATATTTATGACGTGTTTCTATGCTGTTTCAAAACATTGTCATGTTGTACGTTTTATTTGATACTCGAAAAAACAACAAATACATACCCATACTACATCAGGGAATTAATTGTATTCAAACTGAATATAACAATGAGCCCCAAGTTTATATTTATTTCGGCGCCAAACTATCGTAATAAACGTAGAGCTATAAATTTCGATTACCCATTACTTTATATCGCCCTACAATTCCGCTCCCGCTCACGCCTCCGCTAGTGCCTCTCCCTTGTGCTTCAGCAGGTGAGTCATATCGAGAGTGAATGAGACATTAGCAAGTCGATGCGACGCGTAGAGTTATTCATGCGGACGAGCGGCGTCGTGACGCAAGCGTCTTGTCTCAGAGCTGTTGCTTTCACCGGATCATTTACTTGATACATTTAATTGTGCCTCGTGGTTTTGTGGCACAGGTATGGTCCTGGGTTCAATTTCCGCGTCGGGCAACGAGTTTTTAGTCTTAAGTCGAGAAAGTCGAGTTGGATTCGATTGAGTCGGTTTATTGAGTTATCCATTAGAAAATTTTTAGTAGCTATACGGAGTCTAAAATTGTACTCAAAAACAAGAAGCTCGCTCTCTATGAAGTAGGACTAATACATATCTGTTGAAATGAGGGTGCAGGAATGCACCTCTGCCTACGCTTTCGGGGAACAGAGGCGTGAGGTTGTGTATGTGTTGAGTCCACCTTGATAAACACGTCCAAATGACATGTGTGAACTTAAATTATTGTTGCGAGTTCAACCATAGTGTACACGCCTCAGGATGTTAAGTCTTGCGTATGTGTGCTTATGAATGAATGATGCGGACCCCATGCCAAGTTAAGTCATTTAGTCATGCGGCTAATGATATTAATTATATATTAAGCAACTTGTCCTTCGTCAAAACCGCGACGGAAAACAAAATTCTTACGACAAAATTCATAACCATCAAATGTCCACACACATTCGCGCTACCCCGAAACGGGTAAGCATTGGTGCATTTCAACAGCAAAATTAATGGATTATAAAAAGCTTCCCACATTTCAACTGTAGTTTTCTAGTCCTTACGCCTTTCGCTAAAAATTTCAAAAGCATTAAAAACTAATTTTTCTAGCTGTTATTTTTCACTCGACTACAATGCCCCAAAATCCTACAAAGCATCTTAAATACAAGATATTTCCCACATTTTCTATAACCCAGCAACAACTTCATGAATACATTACATTATGTATGCAAACAGTCCACCGCGGCGTGACGTAAGCACGGCTTGATGACGTCATCCGCACTGCGCGCAGCTCATTAGAGCAACCTTCAGCATTAACGGTTGAACTCCTCATATAATAGTTAGCAGGTGTCGTGGATCCCATACGTGTTTGTCTGTCTATCTATGTATATCTATATGACGTGCACAGGCTGTATTTAGTAACTGCCGTTGGGACAGAAAGGTTCTGAAGTGGAGGCCACGTACAGGCAAGCGCAGCGACGGACGTCTACCAATAAGGTGGACCGACGATTTGGTGAAAATCGCGGGAAGCCGCTGGATGCAGGCCGCTTTAGATAGAACACTTTGGAAGTCTCTGGGGGGATGCCTATGTCCAGCAGTGGACGTCTCATGGCTGATGATGATAAGGGTGTATTTAGACCGTGATCGGAAATTAAGGTAGGTAATAATAATACGGCGGTTACAAACCCATTGGCGTTAAAAAAAATCCCGACAAAAAATTGAAATTTTGGAGTTTTCCTTACAATCACACATGTTTTCTACCTACGGTTGTAGTGTTATTTTATTTTGCCAGGATTTATAACGGATTTAGAAACGCCAATGTATTTGCAATCACCTTAGCTATTACCTGCATTAGTTCGAAACATGGTATGAATGCACCCTGTATATATCATAGTGATATGTCTTCGCAACTGTTGGGAGTATGCAAATAAACATACACTAATGTATTTACAGTTCATCTTGCGAGCTATATTGAATGTAAATTTGCATTATCTACTAGGGAATAGAATTGTGGAGAATGTATTAAACTAAACTCAAATTGAATCGTTGTACTAGCGGTTTTGGTATGCACGTGTGTATAAAGTGTTACTGAATTTCTCGTAACGAAATTTTGTGCAACAGTCAGATAAAAAAAAACATCGAAGCAAAAATAAGCCACTCTCTGCATGAGTACGATAGTAAGTCATGCTCTGTCGATGAGACTTTGGTCATTTTCAAATATAGAACCGTGTACTCCTTTGCTGAATTCCACAGGCACATTTTCTAGTTTCCATTTTACATCGTAAGAAATACAATCGTAAAAATAATAATCTACTAATAATTCCAAGCAATTGTACTGTTTAACTTCTCATACATTTCAGGACTTACGCAGAACGAACCTTTAAAGCAACACTACGTATAATTAAGAACGCAAACCCAACGCGGGGTCACGCGAAAATTGTTTCGCAAAAATCCAAAGCTAAAACGCACGTCTGGGACTAGTGGTCGCCGTTTTGGGTTAACACCATACTACAAGAGAACAGCAATATTAGGGCGTAAAGAAAATTAACTAAGTTTAGTTAAGCCCTGGAGGAGAATTCAAAGCTGCACGGGATTGGCGGAGCGTTTCGTTTGTGTGAACTATCTCGATCCACAATATGGGGTTAGAAGGAGGTCACGAGTAGTAAGCATTTCTGTTGTCTATGGAAATTGTACTGAAATCATAATCGTCAACCAATATATTTGCCACTGTTAGGCACGGGCTGAGAGTTGTAAGACCTTAGATTACTTGGCTGGTCTCGTACAGGTGGCGTATTTTGTATTGAAATAATATAGTGTTTTTTTGTTACAGATGCGATAGAATTCGAAGATATCACGAGTTATCTGCTCACCTCACTACTGTTCCAGTTATGAAATAATTATATGTCTTTTATTGTTACAGCCTAGCGTTATTAATCATATAAGAATTCCGATAAATGACTCTGTCTTCGTTCTTTCTTCCATTTACCATTTGTTGAACTCTCTTTTTTAACAGTTTTAAACTATGTAACTTTATTATAATAGATGGAATCTTATTACTAGCCTCATCGTAGCTCAAAGGCTCAATTTTATCTTAATATGCTTTTAAAACTCGCAACATAAATTAAACGACCAGTTTTAAGTCTAGAAAAAATCACTAGACGGTGAAGGAAAATAAAACGAAACGTCCCATACAGTGCGCGATACATCAAGCTGACCAAGGGATTACACAGCGCCACACAAGTCTAGACTTTTACAGTTTTGTAACGCTGTGTGTAAGACTGCAAACATTTGCTCGCGACTGTCCCGGGAGAGTAGTGTCTTACCCGTATACTTTTATTAAAACCGAGCGCGAGGACGGTGTTTGACGACCAAATTGTTGGATCCAATGTTGAGTATTTTTTATGCGGCTTTTCCGGGTAGGAATTTTTAAATACGCTTTTTTTTTAAATACTTTTTTCTATTCTTAGCTCTCACAAGATTGAACACGAAGCACCTACATCTGACTATACGTTATGTACACACTTTCACAATAAAAAAAATGGGAAACCATCGCGAGTTTTCCGATTAAGAATTTCTTTAAATATGTGGAGTTTAATACTTTCATTCGAGCAGCACTGTGTACTGAGACCTAAGCCATTTTTATAATAGAAAAGGCTGGTACAGACACACTTCTAGTTTATACAAATACCGTCAATCGAAACAATTTTCTGAAATCACTTAGCAAACGTCAACAATACCAATCAATCAAAAGGAAAGTCACTATTGAATCCAATAGCATAACAAAACACTAGCGATTCCCAAAACAAACGCATGCTAATCGACTTATAATGATACGCTATATCCTGTATTTACGTAGGGGCTGAAAGGGGATGAAAAATGGCCGCTAATAATAGAGTTGCCTGATTGATTTTTAATCAAACAGCCCTAGTAGCTGTCTCATTAAAACTTGAAGCTTTACGTCGGTACCTAGAACTTGGCCATTAGGAATTGGGCGATGGGGCGGATGGCGTGTTGTGCAGGGGGAGCGACTTTGATGTCGGCTTTTATTGAAAGCACCGTTCGTGCGGCGATTTCAATGGCACGCGGTGAACCGGCGGTCGTGGGTACCGTTCTCGGAACGGGAGAAATTGTGGTTTGGTGAAAATGTTTTTGATTGAGGTTTTAGTTGTGTTTTGTAGAGATTTCGTGTAATTAGACATTTTTATAACATTAAAACTTGTATTTAACAAAGCAAATAAAATAATAATTTAAATGATTCAAAAGTAGTACATATATTTCCCTGACTATTTATCAAAGCAAAAAAGTGGGCGTTGTCTACACCTCCGTTCCGCCCACATTAAACCACGTAACAACAAAACTAAATTACAATTAAGCTTCCATCAGCACCAACACGACAACGTGAAACATTGTAATCCCAAAACCAAACTACGTATCGCATCTGCAACATTTTATTCAATAACCGTTAGATGCGAACATTAACAACGCTTGCTAATCCGAACCCATTACCACACGTACGCAAACCAAAAACGCCGACAGCCAGCCATCTGACAAAAACAGTGCGGTGCCTCATCCGACGCGCGGACCGAATCGATAATGTCTCGGCGTGTGCAAACTAAATCAGTATATCCGCCCCTCTCGGCTTCCAACCGCCCCCCCCTCCCGCACGGCAGCTCCCCCCCCACATCACCCTCACCCCCCTCCCGCGCCTGTCCTCGCCCTCACTCCTGAATACCCCGCGCTAGACTTAGCTACACTGACATTTTAAGGTCACCAAATTCTTCGTTCATTACCTCGGTTCCCGTTCGCTTTGATGTGCCATAGCAATAGGTAAGTATAACTTTTACGAGATTCCTCCTTTGTACGTTTTTATTATTTCCAATATCGGCGTGCGTCAATATTGTGGAAAGAATTTTCAGAGTAGCTTATATTGAAAGCGGAGTCATTGTATGCAATTTCGGATTGCTCGTAAGAATATGTTATGAATAAATCTGTAAAATCTGTTATTTTTGCTGATATCAAATTCTTATTAACGTAACGGAAAAAGGAACGGCTATAGGTACGCTTCTTTTTACGTAGGAGTTAATAGGTAACAATTCGTGGGTGTAAAAGAATCTCTGTTCAATTCTAAAACGTATTTTAGAAGCACTAAGAATGAGTAATTCTATACCAAAAACGGCTTAGAAGTATACTAACCCAATATTCACATTTTATGACATCCCACAGCTTTACGATTCCAGTCCACAAAAGTGAGGTACAAGAGAATCCTCTTGAGAAACTCAGCATATTAAAGATGCAAGTTTCCTCACCGAGTCCCTCCCTTCAACGTCAAGTTCGTATAATAACAATTTTATTACATTTCTTGTAACTCAAAAACGCACGTTACTCCCAACGTGATAAAGCATGAGAGTTGAGTTATTAAATAAAATGTGTCAGGCGAGCCACTCTCACGAGAAGCAGTGCCGACGGTGGGAATTTTACGCGGACTGCTCGCCAAATATATGGCTAAGCACTGTCCTTTATTACACTCTATTTTCGGTTTGAAAGGAAAATTTTCAAATACTTTATTAACCAAAAAACATCTAGAAACTAAATTTTTAATGGAATATAAATTCACATATAAGTACGATAGAATAAAGATGGCCTCATCGTTTAGGCAGCAATAGCAAGTTCAAACCTTCTGAATTAATGAATTATCACATGCTTTAACGGTGAAGGAAAACATCTTGAAGAAACCGACACACGTAAAATTCTTAGGAATTTCTTCAGAGGTATGTATTCCGTCAACTCGCACTAGACCAGCTTCGTAGACAAAGCCCTAACCACTCAAAGTTGTAGAAGAGGCCCGTGCTCAGCAGTAGGGCGTCTATGGGCTGCTGATGATGATATAACACGTGTGTATAACACGAAGCGGAAGCCAGATTTTTATTATCCTTTCACTAGCCATAAATCTCACATAGTTTAGGTCAAACCTATACCTTCTACTGTTAATTTTTTACTGTTGATGAAACTAATAAACTGGCTACGTGGAGTGACGATATCCGCAAGGTGGCTGGCAGTGGTTGGATGAGGAGAGCCGAAGATCGAGTCCAGTGGCGTGCCATAAGAGAGGCGTATGTCCAACAGTGGACGAATTGAGGGCTGTTGATGATGATGATGAAAACTAATAATGCTCAACAGACCCGAGAATCGAAACTTAAACTTCTCAATCGCCCGCTCAAACCAATAGCAGGTCAATATCACTCGTGATTACACGAAGCACTTAAAATAATTAGAGTAAAAAATGATCGCAATTGAATGAATCAACAATGAACCATGTGCTATTGACCTCAAACCAGCACGAAGCCGAAACGTCACTACAATAATGATGATGGCATATTCTTTTATCGTATTTTTATAACAGACATTATGTCTTCAAAAACACATTTACTTTTCATTTGTCAGAAATCAGAAATCCCACTAAGTGCGTGATGACCTTCTTAGATCGTCGCTCTACCATCACGGTTGTGTGATTCAAAATACGCACCACTGACCTATTAATGTGGTAGGTGTGTGTGTGTATTCGTACCGAATTATCACGGTCCTAAAATGTAGAAACATAATATCGTTACAAAACATAGTCTACGATGCAGACTTAGTGCGGGTTGGCGGACTACACACTTATGTAATTCCTAAGAACTAAACCACAGATTCCATCACAATATTTTCCTTCACTGTTAAACTTCGCCGTAATTCATTGTGAACAATTTCGAAGAAGTCAGAGATGTGTACCTAGGGTAAAAACCCGCTTTCGGCTGACACCTGATAATGAGCTAAGTGCGGCCCACATAACTTTGGATTGGCAAGGAACAGACGCGATAATTCAAAACCAGGATATCTCGTTATACCTGCTCTAACAATAGTCAATCAATCTCAATTGCTTATGATCATTACGATTATCTTCTACAAGACGTCCGCTTCTGAATTGCTTACATTATAACAAATTAGAAACAGAAACAGGCTCGTTATAAAGCATTAACTCTAGTGTTCGGACGATCCACTTCAGCGAATAAATACTGAGCGCAAGTAAACAGCTTCCTACACTACATCAGGGTCGTCAGCGTGTTCACATCCTTATAAACGGTGCACGTGGGTGGTCTCCGAGCCGGCCACGTATCGGCAATAAACGTATCCTGTCCAGCCAATTGGCTAATTGTCCAATGCACGAAGGAGAATGACCTATTTGTAAGAAAACTGGGAACGTGGTAAAGTGACCAGTGATCAGAGTGACAAAAGTCCACCAAAGTGTAAGGAGCCAGAATGCTACACAGCCCTTCGCCCGAACTCAAATGATTATGTTTCTCTAAATTCGGGGAGGCCTATACCTAGCAGTGGGTGCATGTGGGCTGAAAATGATGATGATGATGATGAAATACGAGTATACTGCAATGACTATGATCCCGGACTTCTTTCATTTCATCATTAATTCGTATCCATTGTTATTGTTAAATGCGTCATCAGAATATCTTTACTGTAAGAAAACACGTTTTCACTGACATAAGCCTTTTCTGCAAGATAGATGCAGTATTAAAGAACCGAAGACGTATATGTGTTCCTAACAGTTAATATGTTATTTTGTCTATCAAGCACCAGAGCGGTTGCTATTCCGCGTAAGCTGAAAATAAAATACTCTTTTGGAGTGAATCTAGAAATATCTAGGAATTGTTTTCCAGGTTAGATCGACTATTCGAAATCACGCGGAGTAATGGAAGTATAGGAAAACGATTCAAGTGAGTTTCATACGAAAGTGGATACAGATACAGATTTTGCTTCGTTGAATCGGAGTAAATTCCCAAGATATTCAGAGTATTGCTGTATTCAGCACGATAAGCTCATCGCTTAAATTCCACTTCGGTAATAATTTCTATAAAATTATTTACTCTTTGTTCAAAACTCCATTACGTTATGACTTGTAAACACCTTCAATAAAACCTTTTAGAACTCGATATAGGAAACAATGTCTCATCCGTAGATCTATGCTACATAATATATTTTTAACTGGAGAAGTCGAAAAACCGCAACTCAACCACAAACAAAGCTAAAAAACAGACTATCCGATTCATCAGTCATTGAGCCATCTGTCTATCTATATCTTCTGCCCTGGATTCTGACGCCTACACAACTACCCGCTTCTAACACACAGCTACAGAACATCGGAATAATCCTCAAACGTTCCAATACGCTGTGTCGGTGCAGTCAACACGCCGGTTGTAGCAGGTCATGACCGCTGCCCGTATGCTCTAATCAGATTAGCCCCCCTTGTGGACAGCGCACGCTGACTGCGCCGTCGCACTGATTAAACCCCTGTCCCTCTACCAACGTCACACTTTCGGTATGTTTATGTTATGTCACTGAGGTATACTGAATGTGATGAAAATTTAATAGAATGAAGTTCTAATTACTGGATGCAAAAATTGGAAAGGAACTGGTAATGTCATAATGAAAAAATCTTGAAAATGTATGACTAGCTTGTACTGTGTAAGAAACCAAAGAACTCATATATTTGAAGCATCTTACCTATTTAAGTTTTATTTTGAGGACGAAAAAGATCAGTAAGCAAATCTTCAAAATTAGAAAGTAGGCCAAAAAATATATGGTTTGATCAGTGCTGTTGCATCGCTTGTTGTCATTAATAAAAACACCGTGAAGAAATACGTCTTTCGAAATGTTCATTAACTTTCTTAATGCTCAGAATCAGAGCATGTAAAAGTCACCAGTGGCTAATCTTATGGAAAGCAATATTCCATGGCTTACTGAAATTTTCGCCAGTTTTACGAGCTGAACAAAGACGACAATAAAGCTGTTGTTATGCAACGGGCATTCAGTGGACCGTGGTATTGCTTCCGTCACGGCAGTCCTCTAATACTGTTTTAGTAGAATCTGGTACTATCAATTTTAGTGCAACAGCGGAATACACAATATCCGATATGGAAACGGAGATAGTTGACAAAATAACTAGAACGTGCAATAAACTGGCCATAACCAAGTAATTACAGTCCAACAAACAATGATCCGGATATGACACAGTTACGCGACGTGTGTCGCCATGCAGCAATTCCAACAATTGAGCACGATGTACGATTAATTTGTGGGAATCTAGCCTTAAATAGAACTGATATTTACAAATGCCGTTTAATTTTATTTGGTTTCAAATATCCCGAAATACTAGTTTGAAACTGAAAACATGCACATTGACATGACAAATGCGTATGATATTTTAATACTATAAGTCAACGCCAAAGTCAAAAAATAATTTATTCAAATATAATTTTTCTAGCTCTGCTGAACAATAAATTCATGTGCTGATTATCTCGCGATGCCTTCACTTACTATTCTAAACAGCTTTTCAAAACATGTCATGTTCAAAATGTCTAACGCATGGGTCTGGCATACCAGTCTAGACTTTAGAGATGTTATGACAGCCCCGGCCTTAACTATGTTGTCACGCACAAACCTCTAGATAGAATTACTTAAACCACCTCGTTCGCGTCATCCTCGGGAACGGGCCAATTAGTCCCCATGTCTTTATCGTGTCACGCCAACGCTCTCGCCGAAAACATGCTCCAAAGTAATTTCACTTTAGTACAGAAACCTGCGGGCGTACTGTCTACAAGCCTCTGACCTTCGAACGAAAAAAACACCGCACACACAAGACGTGGAACTTTTTCAACCCAGCGTGACCCGCCTTTATTTGCCGTCTCCGGCCTGTGGCCCATATAAATTTGTCAGTGGAATGACAGCATTGCGCCCCATAACTTACGCCCGATGCAGCCTTCTGTGGAATTCCACCGTTTGTACATGTTCTTTATTTTTCCGTATCGAATGAACTTAATTTATGTCGTTTTCTGTTTCAAAGTTGACTGGAGTGTTTTTGTGATGTAAATTGGTAAGCCACAGCTTCCGCTTCTAAAGTTACTTTTACGTATTCATATCTTTTTTTTACTATTATGTCGGTTTTAACCGTAACATTATACTCTCAGATGACCTATTGAACTTTCTATATCAGATTGCAGTACTCAAAAGCCCTTTTGGGTCTCTTATTGGACCATTTTGGAAATCAGTTATGCCGTTTAAATATATTCGTTTATAGATCAAGCACAAGAAACTAACACCCAAAGAAAACTATGCTTATCCGTTGTCTCAACCCCTGATCCGTACAAGAAATTGACATCTGACAAATTCATACCACAATTGATGGTTTTATTAAATTTGTGCGATTTCGACTGACCTCATTCAAACCGCTTGCGAAAAGTTAGACAGTCGTCAGTTGAATGGGTTAAACGGTTCTTGTCGGCTCGGGTTGGAAGTCGGACAAGGGTTCCATAACTTAATGCAAATTACGTCGACTTTTGTACTTCCTTGCTCGTAATTCTCACTTTGTGCCATCATGATATGTCAAGTAGCGCCGAAAGTTTGACGTGGAATGAAACATTTGAATGTTTTATCGCGTGGATAAAGTTAATACTCTGAACTAGATTTGTAGATTATGAGCTATATTCTTGAAGATGATACGGGAATTTAAGAGGCTATAACAGCGTACACACGGCATTGCCATTTCTAAACTCCTCGATCAACAGTAGAGCGTACAGAAATAACAACGATATATTACACGAGGTAACTAGGTGCCTTGATTTGACAGGGATTCGAAGCTATAGACTTTTAAGAAGATCTCAAGAAAAATTTAAGAACAAAAGAAATGCTACAATTTATATGTAAGTATGATTACATACTGGTCAAGTGAGCTATCACCCACAATGATCATACAAAACAAATTGTGTCACACTAGCGGGTAAACGTGAGTGGTCCATTACTCTCAATAACTCACTCCATTCTCGTCCCTATACCCTTATCTTAGGCCCTACAATTCGCTGAAACAGCAGCGGTCATAGCGAGACAATGAGAATTAATTAGACACACAAAATACCGCCGTAGGTTCAAGTAACTGTCATTGGTACTTAGAGTGACGTGTGAACTCCTCCGTATAAGTGCGAAGTTATGCTCGTGAAGAATTGTAGGAACAATATTTATAGAACGGTTCGTTTGGGCGAGCTGATTAATTGGTGTAGCATGTGTGTGTTTGTTTTTAAGTTAACTGTTAACCTTATATGACATCAGACTACAATTGATTATAACTACACAGTAGTCAAATGGATCTAGGGTTGAACTTTACAGAATTTATTAGGACTTTCTCATGAAAGTCCGTATGATTATTCATACAGAGAGTGATTACATAAAATTACCTCGTTCTTTATTGTGTCAGTAAAAAAAAAACAATGAAAAAGCTACGTCAAACGTACGTGTATGGTTCATAGATCTATTTATGGATACGATATTTCAAATTAAATCGATCGGTGCAAATTAGCTTTGAAAGACGTGTCTGTTCTAACAGACAAACAGGTGATGACGTCTTACACACATGGTACAAATAACAATTTTCCGCCCACTACTCTATGAGTATTTAGACCACACAGCACTCATTATCAAGCGCCCACAGCTTACTACACCGCATCCCTACAAAACATCCGAGTAAACAAAAATATTCCCGTACGTCTATAAAGTGTATTGAATGGAATAATTCAATATTTCCACGTCTTAAAACATTTACAGCGGCATAATAAAACTAGTGAATAGAAAAAGCGGAGCGCACGGACGCGCCGGGTAAGGGCGGGCGCACACGCGCGCGACAACCCGAACAGAATAGCCCGAGTTATCGAGTTTTCGGCTTTGCGGCGGTGAACGGTAAATTCGATTGCGCGCCCGCCCGCCGTCGTGTTTTGTTCTCACTGGTATGGCCATGTCACTCACGCCAGCGGGGGATATAAGACATAGGATCCTAAGCAGTCACCAATATAAAAAAAATTTAATCTCATCTTTGAAACCCACGTAGGAGTTTTGGTATCGGAGCTCAGGCTATATAACTCACTGCAGGCAAATCTTTATCGAACAGTGAGAAATTTACAAATATTGGAACGACCAAGAACAGTATCCTCTGCAATACTCTACAGAATGACAGGGCTCTTAATAGTAAAATCAAGTATCTCCTTAACAGCATACATGAGTCACTGAAAAAAATACTAGTCAACTGTAAAAAAACTTGTATAAATATATGTGTTTGACGTCATCAAATCAAAACTTCTAAAACAACAAAGATTTGCAGCCAAAATCTCCATTACCGGGACGCTTCCACCAAAACGCACAATGCATGGCTTCACCAGCACTTCGGTCCTATACTGCTGTTAGCCCTGTATTTGCGCCGACGTGCCCGGCCGCGCGCAAATGCATTCTCAGTGTCGCTGTTTGCTTTACCCTTTGAGCGAAAAAGGATTGCCTTTCGGTTTTATTCGTGCACGGTGCGTAATGTACATTTAGATTAAAAATACCGTCTCTTTACGACGGCACGGCAGCACGGAATGGCTTGAGACGTCTTCTGCGAACGCTTTACAGCTGAACTTTATACGCGGAGCCGTTTCAATTTTATTACGATGTTGGAAAAACTATACGAGATGTTTTGTGGATAGTATTAGAGAAAACTAAAGTAGTATAGTAACGACTCTAATTGGATCGTATTCTGTTATAAAAAAAAATGAGCTGTGTATCAGACTGTGTTTTTCGCACCAAGAAACCCACACCCGAAGTGTGTGAATTTCTAAAACCATCTCAACTGTTCAATTTACTGGATTGTTAGGTTAATAACTTAATCGGGTGGAGAGAGATTGGGCTCAAAGAGATCCAGCCCTAATCATGAGACCATATATATAATTAAATGCGAAAGAGTGTCTGCTTGTCCCTCTTTCACGTCAAAATTGATAGACAAATTTAAACGATTCATTGTAGGAATATAGATAGGACTTTAGGAAAGAAGATTGGATACTTCTTATTCAGGAAAGTACAGTTTTGCATAGTATAAAGAGGAAAATTGATATTTACGCACGGGCAGAACCCATGCCCTACGCTAGTGTATGTATTAATCCATCAACAGACTGAAATCAATTAACTGTTAAATTGGCAGCGCCGTTAATTACATCTCAACTAAGACGTCATTATAATTTTGTACATGGTACTTTGACATTTAGTTGTACTACAATATGTAATTATGTAGACACGAGGGCGGGTTCAATTTGGGTAATTTATTTTTATATTGCGTAGGTGGATTGAAAATGATAATGCCTAAATGTTCTCTATCGTTTCATATGTGTAACGTATGAAAAGCTAAGGGCCTTTGACTTTACGCAAATAAGTTTAAATTGTTCAACAAACTACACAACGGTACAAATGTTCGGTTGTCAAGTCGACATAATTGTTTCGACTGGTATGAAATGAAGTGAAGAATTGGTTTTTTGTCATAACTTATCATTATCAGTATGAACTGAGAGGGGTTAGGTCGTAGTTTACTACGCTAGCTTAGTGCTGGTTTATGGACTACACATCTAAGAAATTCCTTAGAAGTGTAGGTGTGTAGTTTTTCTCACGACTTTGCTGTTGAATCATTTATTATGAATATACACTTAACTTAAAATCAAAAGCGTGAGTCTGGGATTTGAACTTGCGACCGCAGAGTATTCTTAACCACGCGCCTAAACTTTGAGGCCGTCACTACCTTATTTTTCCAATATTTATACCCAAGTCAATTCAAGATCGAGACTATGCTTAAACTATAACTATGCTTAAGACTTTTCACAATATGAATCCGCCTTTAAAAAGCACTACGCTTCAAACGGTGCACGGAACACAGCGAAGTCATAAATTAATTACGACCTCTCAAATCCACTTACAGTAGCGAACAACTTGGGAACTGAAGCCATATCTAAAACATAACTAATCCAGCACTTAAACTATATTATGTAGAGTTTCGGCCGCGGGTCGGGCGGCGCGAACTTCGTCGGCCCGACCGCGATTGACCCGGCGTATACGCCTTGCTTAATATGTTAAATAACCAAGCAATCATAGAAAAAAAGAAACATTTATTCCTGGAACAATTTACAAATAAAAATAACATTAAATTGCACCACCAAAGGTACCTATTGCATTAATGATTTTCAATGGGAGACCCAGGCAATGAAAAGATAAGTAAAGATGAATGTTTATGTGATCCACAACAATTCAGTATGGGTGTTTGTAAGAATCAGAAACCTTCTGTATTGCCTTATATGACTTGCATCTTAGTGTGGAGTCAGAACTATAAATGTGGCTAATGTGGTTATTTTATTTTACTTAGACCATCAGGGGCTTAATCAGGTTTCGTTAACTACGCATACAGTTGAATTTAAGTAAGTTTTCCGAACATACGTTTTAGAATTAATTCTGAACAGCTTAAAGTCATAAGAGATTTATTGTAATTTACCTTTTGTAATTAAAATCATTCTGTATTTTATCAGTCTAAAACTCTCTACTTGTTTATGAAGTATCACACTCATTCGTTTCTCTTCCATCAGTTCCTAATGCAATTAAATATACCTAAATAATATATATGTGCTAACCGCTCGCGGTTCGAAACCGCGCCGTCACCGCCACACTGTGTACTCTCCGCTCTAAAACGGCCAGCCGTTTACAGGCAGCTCTTTGAAATGGTAATAAGTAATCAAAAAAATTGTTTGGGACTAACGAGAATGAAAAATGGACACAGGATGTTGGATTTTTGTTATTTCGATCATGAAGCCTTTAGGGGTGTTAAAAGAACTTTAAATATGTTATGTATGATGTTAAATTAATTAAGTGTGATTGATCTAACATATGTCCTTGTCCAGCAGTGACCATGACAGGTATTCGTTAAATAACATTATCATTATCAGCCCATCAATGTCTCACTACTTGTCACGACTGAAAGGCTTTAGTTCACCACGCTGCTCTAGTGCGGGATGTGGGAAATTCAATAGAACTTTTTAGGTATGTAGATTTCCTAGCGATGTTTTACTAAGCCATTAAACTAAGTTTATCGAGACTCTCGTCCAGCGTGCTTGAACCTCTTTATCATACATACATATACTAAGCTTATCACCGTCCACTGCTCAACGTAGGTCTCCCCAGGAAAGTGCCAACCATCCCGGTGTTGAGCAGCCGTCATCCAAGCGTGAGGTTGAGTGTTGCAAATCGTACTACGCTTTAATATACTCCTATTACCTATGTAATGTATCTATAGGAATTCACCATACCAACGTATATAGACTAATTTGAGGCTAGATATGCAAATGGCGCGTCGGCGGGGGCGTGCCGCTGCGAATTTCAATCGTGAGCGACCGCAAGACGCGCGCGCCATCATTAACGCGACATAGTTGGCGTCGCTCTAATTACTGACAATTGTCGTGGACCGCAGCCTCTGATCATGTTCACTCGAGGTATTTATCACTGTTAATCTACAGTAGATGGTTACGGTGGCTGTGGGTTGGTATTGATTATGTCGAGTAATAGTAAATATAGTGAGCCATATAGAGCTTCGATTTTTAGGTCAGGCAAAAATATAGTTGGGAATTTTTTATAAGGAAAACCTCAGGGGCTGACTGATACTTGGTGAAATGTGCGTGGGAAAACTGGACCAAAGCAGCATAAATTCGTCGTATATTTTTGGAATTCTTATCTATAGCCCCCGTAGGGCAGTTGGTCGAGTTCAATCTCAGCACCAAAACAATTGTTTGTGGGATCCACAAATATACGATACATTCTGTCTGGATGCTTGTAAGACCGAAGTTTCTCGTATTTCCTGGATTCGACGCAAGACTTGTATCTCACTGAGAGGTCAGCACTACCTATACGACAGATGGGAGTATTTATTTATCAACTTAAAAATTAAAAACTAAACATTAATAACAAAACATCTACAAAGTATTTCGAGTATCAAAAAACATTATTTAGCGTGGAAACGAGGTATAAATCAACAAAGAACTCTATTAGAGCGGTACACGCTGCCAGCATACTAATTGTGGCCGAGTGTTATGAATAATTTACTCCCAACCTGGAACAGCGCGCCCGTGACGTCAGAGACTCTGGAGGCTGTTTGATTAGGAAAAAATATAGCCTGAAAATTGTAATGAGGTTTTTATATAGCCTGGTGAATAGTGGCGACGGTATCGTTGTCATATTGTTAGACTGCTGCTAATAAACTTTTTAATACTAATGAAATTTTACAGCCCCGTGGCACAGTTGACCAGTTTGCGTAACGAGTGGCCGCGGGTTCGATCCCCGCACCCAGACGAAGAAGAACTCAACTACATATATTTCAACTAGTGGTATCTTAGTATGAGGGTACCGAAAAGAGATGGTGTATACGATTCCCGGGTCGAGTAAAGTATTAGTTCGCTTTACTACGAACGCTTTTTAAGAAATTCTTAGTAGAAGCACTAATTTGTGAAATTTAAATTTAAGTACTGCCACTGGCACTACCCGTTTATTAATACAAGCGTGAATAAGCATATATTACGAAATAAACACGAATCAATTAAGTTTATTCCGTTGAATGCTATATAAAAGCGACAAAATATTTGTGTTGTTAATTATATTCGGCCGTTGTCACCGATACAAAGGGACGAAACCAGTGAAATTTTCACACAGTAATTACTGTCCATTTTCGAATAAAATCCGTATCTTAATGACTAATGAATTCGTAATAAAATTAATTATTTGCGAAGTGATCAATTCGTGCATGAATAAAATTGTATCGATTCAGAGAAATTAATTATATTCCTCGTTGATACTTAAATGCTTTATTGAGGTCACTGTCGTCGTTATAGGCGATTCTTGGGACATTCTGTGCCGGCTCTGAATATGAAAGATAATTAATTAATACAGTAGATTAATAGAGTACATACAGTAGGGTGTCCCAAAAAAATCAAAGTCTTTTTTTGTCAACGCATACCCTCTAATTATTTTCGAATGGTGTTAAAACACTTATAAATAAAATTTCATGAACTTAGGACCACTGCAACCCGTGCCGAATTGCATTCATGTATTTCAGTACTTATGTACATACTTTGTATGAACTTCGGCGCGTCGCAATATTCGCATGGAAGTTTCGTAGTTGCTTGTTTATTGTATTGGTAAATGCCTCTTTTTGTTTAATCAATATGTCAGATTAAGATTTCAAAGGCAAATTTTAATAGGGGGGTGCAAAACATTAAAATAACGGCTTCAAACTTCTCTGTAAAGAACAAATATTGACAGTTCTGTTTAATAAAATTCGTGTAGTAAAATTGAATTTTGTTAATCGCAAATCTAACTATTCGAGATCAACTATTTTTTGTTAAAGGGCTTATATGCCTATTTAAGCTTTAATAAACTAATTTTAAGGAATAAGTTGCCTTATACCGACTCTGAAGAGATCAACAAATAATGCGGAAAAATCGCAAGATGTGTTCGTACAGTGTCATCAAGAGTTTGTTACAAGCTTGGACTACTTTTTGTATATTGCACACGCCAGTACCCTTTAATTGATAAAAATAAATCTAGATAATACATATAGTTATATAAATAGATATACATTGTTTTACCGGACAGAATTATGAAGGAAATTTAAGGGTTGGCTATCAAGAATTAACAGTTATAGCTATAATCATATTCTTTGGTGGTGATACAGAAAGAAAATTGACTATTCGATCTCCAAGTTCTATGTATCAGACACCATGATGGCCGAAGCAATTAATTGATTAAAAATGTCGTAACTTATTTTTTAATTGTAAATTACTATTAAAAAGTCGCACTATTAGACATCTAGATTTGCATCGCTATATACCATGTTAAGGCTTGGATGCATCGTATATTATCAGTGACGGCACCTTACCTTACTTATGTTTGCTTAATACTTTGAAACCCTGGGAAACTGTCAATAAAATTAACTCAGAAATGACTATACAGAATATTTTTCAGCATTTTTGATCTTTGGTTCATGAAGTAGCTATCTTGTCTGTATATCACTATGATGGAGACCAGGAACCAAAAATGATAATATTATAAAGCTTAACTAAAGAGGATCCATCAATTCATATATCCCCTAGAAAGATATCTGCGTGATTTACTTTTTTAGAAAGATATAAACGACTTTATTTCGATCAAAAACTAGTCTTGCTTTTCTTCAATCGTTTTAAAAATTTTGAGACTTTTCTTAATGAGTTGCTTACTTCACAGACTAGTTATACTTCTTTTCAAGCAGTTAAGAAATAAATAATGACACTAAAAGTCCCTAGTGATACTGCAAATTCCAGTTATACTGATACAACATTTGCGTGAAAAAGTCACCTTTAAAGGGAAACTAAAGCAATTTTTCCTGTGATTTATCCTAACAGTAAAATGAAAACTTTTAAATTAAAATATCACAAATATTCCTGTTTTAATAATATATATATAATACTGGTGAAATAGGATATAATTTTGAAAATAAAAATTGAGTTTTTATTATGTGCTCTACAATTACCATACAATTTTTTTCTTAAAACTTTGCCATCAAGTCGGCACGGGTTACCGCTATCCAATTTCGATAATATTTCGTATTTGAGTAATTAGGGTCAATTAGAAAAATTAATTAGGGTATGCGTATCTAATTTCGAGAAAAAAAAATCGCCCTACTAAGCTGGGACACCCTAACATACAGTCTCTGAGTATAAGTCTTCATAAAGTCAAGCAGAGGTAACACCTACAAATCCTTTTTCGCGAGCCATTTTTAGGTTTCATGTAATAGAGGTCTAGCTTATTATTGCGCCAAAGTGTTATAAGGTTTTTCAATTATGACATTCTCAGTAGCAAATACGGGATCTGACATTGTGTCCAAAAAACGGGAAAAGGTCTTCTATCACTTGGGACTGATGAAATGCACCTTTGCCTATCCCCTCGGGGAATACATAATTTATGTTAGTATGTTATATGTACATACATATACCAGTGGCGTGCCTAGGGTGTCTAACTAAGGCAAGCCCAAATGTTTATTTAGTAGCAGCATATTTTGGATGGTACGTAGGACTAATAAATACCTACCGGTTAGTACTCACATTCACGTTTATAGCGTTATTTTATAAATAAACAATCGTTAAGATCGTTATTCGGAACTATGTAAGGCAAGTCGGGCTTTCGGGCTTCTATGGAAGTACCGCCACTGACATATACCTACATATAATTTATAAACTCAAACAAAGTAACAATTATCTCAAAAACTGGACACAATGATTGCATCCCGTTCTAAATGCAAACGTAAAAGTTATTCTATTTTCGACCGGCACAAGTTTCTTTCCCGGCGAGCAGTTTATGACAAATAACGTACAAAGTTTAATAGATATGAATATTAAACAAGCCCGATCCCGAATGGGAGAATCGATCGGCCCGCTTCGTATTCGGGTCAGATTTCACGAGAAGCGCTGAATCTCTCGTCTATATATAAATTTGAATGTTGGCTTGCGCTTGTCTGACCTTAGGGTATGAGGCTTCATGAAGATTATAGGTTAAGCAATTTTTTGTTGGTTACAATTTTTTATTTCGTACTGGAAAGTATTCATTACTGTCATTGCCTTATACTTACCTCATCATTATCAACATCATCATCAGGCCATATACGTCCCATTACTAGGCACGGGCCTGCTCCACCATTGAGAGGGTTTAGGCTTTAGTCCACCACGCTGGCCTAGTGCGGGTTTTTTTTTTTTTATGGGAAAGGAAAAAAAAGTAATAAATTTAAGTATAAAGGGTTGGCGGACTACGCACCCAAGAAATTTCTAAGAACTTTTAAGTGTGCAGGTTTCATTGAGATGTTTTCGTTCACCGCTAAAGCAAGCGACAATTCATTGTGAAGTAATAAGCGCGTAAAATTAAATATTAGATTTTATTAACAAACATTGAATCTTTTCATGAAAAAAATCTAACCTGGCCTTATAAACAATAACGATGTTACGTGATTTTAGGAGCTGAATAAAAAAAAACGTTAAGAAATCCCGGTTCAAGGGCACGTTCGGAAACCAGATACCGGTTGATTTATTTTATCTGGAATCCAAAAGGTATCCGGACAAATCCGGTTCTAACTCGCTAGTTCCAGATAAAGCTAGTTCAGCGCAACGAAACGTTGACTGGGATCTAACTTTACAGGTAGATTTATGTTCCATTTCGAATAAGTGAGTCGGAATGATAAATAAGCAAGCTTTATTTAGTCAAATGTTTAAAGCCAATGGCAAATTAAATTATTTAGTGTTGTTTGTGGTATACGAGTAGATAAATAAATAACCTCACGCTTCCTTTTCCGGAAGGGGTAAGTATTTCTGCACCAACCCGCGAATCAAACCTCTAGATCGCAGGATTTATACTTGTTCTGCGTATTCACAAGACAGTCATGGTAAATAGAATTAACTATATTTGGATAGATATAATATTGGCATAAATAAATTTTAATAATACTCAATATTCGGTATGTCCCACTGGCATTACCCTCAAAGTCTAGACAATAGTTCTTGATACATTTGTTTCCACATTGATATGAATAATTAAGATATTCTTAATTATTATACATTCTTGTTGGCGTTTTTCTTCCCCTACGAATCACGATACGACCGACACATGTTGAATTTAATGTACATCTGTTCATCGGGAAATTCTTTAGGGACACTTTATTCGCGCCTGTCGTTTTTGTCTCCTAAATTTGATTAAATTTTTGTGTGACATAGATGTAATAGTACAAGATCCGGGAAACATTGCAGTGTTTCAATTATAGAAAAAGTTTGGCGTCTCATCAAAATGAAGTCACTCACAAAAAATTAGCTTAAGAAGATTAGCTTAAGAAACGACATAGGACATTTTTTCATAAAACTCCACTCAAATTTAACCGATAGCATATAAGATCAGCTATGCAATTTTACATTGGGTATTTTCGGTGCAGATTATTATAATAAAATACCGAACACTGCCGAGTCCCAATTAGGCGGTTGCTCATTAATTATCGACGGTTCCGATGGTGGTGCGGCGATGTAAGCCGGTGCCTACGTTTTTAATTGAGTCGCCGTGTGCGCGAATCGTTTTGACGCTGTCTGCAGCACCAAAACGCCAATTAACGGATGACCTAGTTCGTGTCGGGCCTTTGTACCCGCGGAGCGGTGACAGGGGCACAAATAGCCATAAAGTATGCTATGAATTAATTGAATAATACTTCTCAAGCAAACCTGCACATATAAAATTTCTTAGGAACTTCTTAGGTGTGCAGTCCGCCAATCCGCACTAGGCCAGCGTGGTTGAATAAAGTCGCAATCCAAAACCCAGTAATAAAGGAGTTCCACCAATAATGGGCTAATGATAAATATAGGATAATGATACTACTACAAACAAAATGTTAATAAATGTGATTTAATATTGACCGATGTTGCTAATATTGAATTCTTGATAGTTTATGAAAAGTGTGAATAATTACGAACTGGAATAATAAAAAGAAATAAGTCTATTAGCTGATGGTTCTTACATCAACACCCCAAGATACAAGGTTTGCATATGTTGACGCCCTTTACATGTATGTTATCGGATTTTTATTAAAGAACGTTAACGTCGCGTCTCCAATGGCCGAACGCAGTGGCAAATGAACTCGTTTAGTCCACAAACTGCACAAGCAGTGCGCTAAATTCTAATGGATTTTTACGTAATTGCTGCCGCCATTTTGGAATAATATCTGGTCAGGTTTATTACACGGTTTGCCGCTCCAATATGAATAAATTGGAGGTAGTTCGTCAGGAAAATGGGCGAAGAGGAAATCATTAGTGCGCGCATTAATCATGTTTAACAGCCTTTCGAAATACAACAGGTAGCTTAATGACCTCTAATAGAATCAAAGTAACAGTCATGCCTGTAGGCAGAGTAGCTTTTCTGCAAATAGTTTTTGTTAACTACGTTCTGAGTACATGTAATAAGGGACTAAATTATAACCAACCAAGAGTATGATTTATGTTACAAAAGAGATTAGATTCTATATCTTTTATTTTAGAACACTCA
Source organism: Cephonodes hylas (assembly GCA_030295005.1). NCBI lineage: Eukaryota > Metazoa > Arthropoda > Insecta > Lepidoptera > Sphingidae > Cephonodes > Cephonodes hylas. The sequence goes on along the minus strand of AP025374.1, from coordinate 1,330,497 downwards.
TTTTGTACTAGGCCTCATGCCAAACTCAAGTCAAGGCTGTCTTAACATGCCCTTTTGTTGCATTTATATTTTTTCCCCTTTTTCACTCCACATAACCGGTACTCTCAATCTCACGAAAAGACCTTAAGTTTTCAGGTGCGAAAAAATAATTTTATTATCCAACATTTAAGCCTGTCTTTTGTCAAAAAATCCGACCTCGTCACTCACTCATCATCAGCCCATAAACATTCCACTGTTGAGTACGGGCATCCTCTACAACTGAGAGGGTTTAGGCCGTAGTTTTCCACCCTGGCCTAGTACGGGTTGGCGGACTACACACCTAACAAGCTTCTAAGAACTTCTATAGTACCACCAAAAATTTCACTTCATCACACGAATCTACGGCACGCACGCAAGGTTCCTACTGCCACAAAGTTCCTACCATTAAACACAAGTTAATTAGCCGGAACCGTGTCAAGGCGAGGTCTTTTATTTATGGTACTCTCTCTATCAATGCGCAGTAACTCGGTTTATGGGTAATCAATGGCACTGCGGTACATTTATCTACCAAGTGACCTCTAATGGGCGCCATACACGGTACGATTCGTCTGTACAATCCGTCGCCTCAAACCGATCGAAACGACGAATTGATGGTGTATATCATGATCGTTAACGATTTACTTAATCGAAGACGATGTCGGAAATCGCAACAAAAACCCATGCAATCATGAATATCGTAACAGCTTTAAACAAGTAAATAATAAATCGTACGATCATTCGTTTCGTGTATGGGCGACATTTTTGATGCGATCAATCGTCTCGATTTTCATCAGATCGATCGTACAGACGAATCGTACCGTGTATGGGGCCCTTGACACGCATTAGAGAAATGATTAGTGACCGCACAATGGGCTTAGTTTGTGCTGTTTCGTAATCACGCGCCCTCAGGGAAACAATGCTGGGTATTGAACAGCGCATTATATTGTCGTTTTGATCATTTGTATGTGCGTTTCCCATACGATTGTTATTTACGTTCAATCATAGAGAGTTATTAGATATCATGTACATGTTCCTTTTCAATATAAGGCATATACTATATGTAAAAAAATAAAAATAATAAAAATCTTTATTTATAAAAAGTGATTTTATACATAAATGAGAATATCCTGACCCCACAACTAGCGCTAGCTGTTCTTCGGAGGTCAGTCTTTTCTTTCCGCTTATAATACAAAAGATAAAAATATACTTAAAGGTATAACTATCACAAAAGAAACAAGGTAAGAAGGTAAGAAGGATGTTCACTATACTAACTTAACACTAAAAATTAAAATTAGACATGTAGATGTGAGTATGTATGTATATGCAAGTGTATGTGTGTGTGTGTGTCTGTGTGTGTGTGTGTGTGTGTGTGTGTGTGTGCGCGTGCGCGTGTGTGTTTGTGTGTGTACGTATGTGTGTATTAACAATACTTCTTATTGGTAACAATGTTCTCAACATCGGTGTAACCAAATTTGGACAGCCACTCATGTAACTTCCTCTTGAATAAAAAATTAGACAGCTTTTTTACCTCATGCTCTTTCATTAATAGATTGTACATGTTTGGAGCAACAACATTAAAATTTCGCTGTGCCATTGTGGTATTCACTCTGGGCACAGGACATCCATCAAATCGCTTTACAGTACTTGGAAGTGTAGGTACTATTACTTTATGATACCGCCTTAGTGTCTCATAAACAAATAATTTACGTACTGTAAGGACATTGGCCAATCGATAAACATCATCTGTTGGATGTCTAAAAGGAAGACCTAATAACACCTTTAATACAGCCCGTTGCGCTCTCTCAACAGGTAAAAGGTTAATTTTGCTAGTATTACCCCACGCTGCAATGCAGTATCTCACAAGACATTCACAAAGGGCCCGATACGTTTGTATTAGCAGTTTTACATCAGCCACATTTCGTAAATTTTTGAAAATATATATTAACTTGCGTATTCTATTTGTTGTGTTGAGTGATTGTGCTTCCCAAGAAAGGCTATCGTCAATTATTACACCGAGATATTTGATCTGTGTTGATCGTGTTAAAATATCGCAATTACATTTGTTAAAAACTGTGTTACGGTTGCAGGGAAAAGTGTGTATTTTTAATATTATGTCGTAGCTGGGAAGATTTGTGCGTGACTTTGTGAAGCAAAGGTATTTGGTTTTGGAGGTGTTAAGTGAGAGTAAATTATCTTCCAGAAATGTGGTCACCTTCGCTATCCCTAGTTCAGCTAATCTATAAACTTCCTGCCACGAATTTGCACGGAAGAGTAAAACAGTGTCGTCAGCGAACATAAAAATATCCATATTAGTCATCGTAATCCTAAACATCTGGTTGATGTATAGGAGGAACAAAGTTGGACCGAGAGTACTACCTTGTGGAACTCCATATGAACAAGGGTAACCATCGCTAATATGTTTATCAATCCGTACATGTTGCTGTCTATCCGAAAGATAAGTTCTGAACCAATCTAAGGCTATACCTCTAATACCACTATACTCAAGACTATTTAAAAGAATTGGGATAGATACAGTGTCGAAGGCTTTTTGAAGGTCAAGAAAAACTCCGATACATTTTGTGCCACTATCCATATATGTAACTAAGGTATTAATAAATGTTAGTAATATGTATATAGGGCTTGCTGCTAATTATAAGTATCGTCGACAAAAAAAAAACATAACATGAAAGTTGTTATTTGCCTTATGTTTCTTAGTTTTTATTTAAAGTAAACAAAAAAAATACTACACTATTGCACTATCCAATAGTTTATTAAAAGCAATTCTAAATGATCACACCAACAACAGCCATTTACGTCCCGTAGCAGAATTATTAGGCCAACTCTGCAAAAAACTGTTACTTATTATTTTACCAGCTTTCTTCCGAGAAAGTCGGTGGCGCAGGTAGACTGAGTGGGCGTTAGGGAAGCGTGTAGGACGCACAAACACTCTACGTGAATGTTTGCCTTAACGTCTTGCTTTAAATGGATTGCCTGTGTTGTGTATTCTGGGCCCTATAAAGAACATTAATGCACGCCCAATTTCGTCAGTCCTACGCAAAAATACGTTATTCGTTTGCTTTTCTTCCTATCTACGCCCACTGTGTATCTTTGTATCTTGCTAGATCATTGTGGTTAAACAGGCGGTTCCGCTCGTCGACCTGCATATCTCTTCTGGATCTTCGCCAAAGTAACTCTCATTATACATTATTTGACAGCCCCGTGGCGCAGTTGGCTAGACACCAGCTTGCGAAACGAGCGGCCGCGGGTTCGATCCCCGCACCGAGACAAATGTTTGTGTGATCAACAAATATTTGTTTCGGGTCTGGGTGTTTGTGAGACCGAAAAGTCTCTTGTAGTTTCTGATACCCACGACACAAGACTCGTATCTTAGTGTGGGGTCAGGACTATGTATGTGACTGTTGGGTGTATTTATTTATTATAAAACGAGAAATAAATTAACAGATACAAACAGTCTTTTGCGTTAGTAAAAGTCGATGTCTACTTTTAGGGTACCCCTTCCCGACAGTAATGGCCTTGTATTTGTAGTATAGGATGCTCAGCAGTTAACATTGGGACAGCTTATGGGACGTACATAATCCGATGAGGATATACTATCATAGTTTTCTGGGCAAAGTCTTTAAGTAATCCATTCTCATCACACGACAGAACCATCTCCGCAAACATCCTACTAACAACATAGACTACAATAAACCGGTGTATATCGACAAATATAGTCATAATAACCCCGCAAGCCACATCCCTCACAATAGCGCTCACATAAGTGCGGCCATTAGCGCATTCCGTCCTCGGTTTAATCTAATATTCGACACAGAAGTACGTTTCACTCCATTATGCTGCAGTGGGGGGATATTACGGCCTTATCGACACATCTCGACCACATTAAGGAGTAAATCTTGCATCGCTGCCCAAGGTTCGTGTGCCGAGAATGTACACTGAATATGTTAGGAAAGTGCTCGGGAAATGTGTTTATGGGCTGAATTGTTATTGTTACTTTGGGATAGTTGTGTATGCTCTTTGAGGTAGGAGGAAATATTATTGTGGGATTTCAGGAGCCGATTTAATGACATCTATATATTTGTGGCTTTCTTGCATTAAGAAGTGAAGTGTGTATCGTATATAAAGCAAAGTTATATGAAATTTTTACAATGTTCAATGCGGGGTTTAAAAACACCGTGGTCGCAAACTAACACAAGAAACAATTACGGTGATTTCAAACATACATACGTTAAAAAATTTACTAAAAATGTTGTAAGTACAATATTAACCTTTTGTTAGGATATATTTAAAACTTCCATGTATTTGTATGCACTCTAATAATTAAATCTGTATTTTAACAAAAACAATGTCCCACCATTTCACAAGAAACACAATCTTTCCTCCACGTTTGATCTAAGATTTTCAGCTACTGTGTATAACGCAAGACCCAGGCGAGCAGTCAGTCAGGCAACAATCTAAGGCAAGTGGTCCCGTGAATAAATCAGCACCAACACCTCTGATCCTTTGAATAAGTACGCTATCGTGTGTGAAATATCGAGTACGGGCCGCTGGGAGGCACGCGTCGTGTCGGCAAGGATATTTAGCGCTTTAATAAGCTTGTAACGTGGATAATCTTTTACGTAAGTGTCAATTTGTAATTGTAATTTTTTTATCAAAATTAAATGTTTATTTTATAAAGTTATGTACATTTTTTGAGTATCGACAGGACCCAATATAGGCAAGCCCGTAACGGGATTAATTTTGTAATCATCATTGTATAATAAAATTCTTTTTTTTTTGGGTACCTGGTTTTATATCACGTTGTGGTAAAATTCGTTCTATAATAGAACCATAAACGTAGGCTTATGTTCATGTTACAAGAGGTTCCTTATTAATAATTATAATAGTCAACCATCAAGCTGGCCAAATGTGAACGTGTAAAAACAGTTCAACTGTGTTTAGCGGTTAACTTGTATTCATTCATGCTTCAACTGCCCACCTAAAGCAATCATATTTCATAAAGGTGTTAACTTAAGTAAATTTTTGCTAAATAAAAAGCAGAAATTTGTCTTTGGACACTTAATCTCTAGGTCTGTTTAACTGTCTTCAAAATTTAATACCAATATCAAAACAGCAATTATGTTTTAAAATATTATTTATTTACTTCATCCACCGCTGAAATGTACCTAAAGGCACCAACAATTAATTCCCAAGTACCAATTCTCCCGATACTTCAACATTAGCCAGCAATGAGCCGCCGAACTGACGCACACCAAGTGATTGTCATGCACGGGCCGCGCAGCCGAGCGACACGTACGTCAGCCATCCTTCAGGAGCGTATACATTATAACACACACAGACACACATAGAAAACCCACGCATAAGTATTAGTTAGAATTTAGATATTTTCAGCTTTCATCTGTAGTACAGCGACGCTCTTTGACTATTATTAGAACAAGCGAAATCGATCGTGATATCAGATTGTTTAACTGTGGTATCTTTAGCACAAATAATTATGCAGTTGTTAAGTAAGCTGCTATCAATGAAACAAGAGTTTTATTTTCGCACAGATGTAAAGTCGTAGAATTGACAAACATATTTGTGTATGTACGTGTAATGGAATAATTCCTTTACAAAATGAGCACTTAACTTTTCTTTTCTTAACTTTTTAAGCAAGGAGTATGGAAATGTGCCCCAAAAACGGCAATAGGCTCGTCCCCTATTACGTGGAAATGACACATACCTACTGGTCAAATATGGATGCAGAAATTCACCTCTGCTTTTCCCTTTATAAGCCTTTACCTCATACAGGCGTGAGATTACATGCGAACGTACTTAGAAAAACCCACACAACGTACCTAAAACTGCACACCTGCGATCCTAATTGTCTTCAGTCCAAAATCCAGATTCAATCATTCCACACACCAACCACAAACAACGGGACTAAGACATCAAACCTTAAAGGGAGACCGGATAATCGGCGTGCAATGAACCCCCGGCGTGACAACAAAGAGTTATTATATTAATACAGTTTCCGCGTAACAATTGCCTCCACTTCCTACCGAATGACGTGCTGTCGAAATATTTTGGCGCCGCGGTCATCGTGACGTCCTTAGCTATAAATAAATTCATCGGGAAATAATGTTGAGGTCTGTGCCAAGGTTGTGGGGAATGATTTTGGGAAAGGGGTTCGTTAGTACTGTTGCATGAGTGCGGCGATTGAGAGGTCCCCGGTATGATTTTCTAGTCGAGTAGTATTGTTGAAGTCTTCTATTCAAATTAGGAGCGCGGAGTAGAATATATTATCTCTTGAAATATTTTGTTTGCTGTTGTGTGCAACAAGAAGTAAGCGAGACTTTTAAATCGAACAATCACTTTAATGAATGAATGCAGAAGTAAGTGGTAAAGTCGGTCGTGAAGGTGCTAGGCCCACAAATATATAAATACCTAAGAGATGAAGGGGATAATATCAGTTGAAGAAGCAAAAGTCAAAAATTTTGTGACGACCGCATTTCAAGCTCTTTAGCCCATGCCCACTCCAACAGGAGATAGTTGTGAGTTATATATATATACCTACGTATAATTGTAGAACACACAAATATTACTTCGTGACAATATCGTCCGGAAGTTACAAAATTGATTTAACTGCCTACGGTGAGTTGACGTAACTCCTGACACAAGAGGATGTATTAATAGCATTAGCGGTAATGCAATACTTTGGCGGTAGAACAGTTATCTAAATTACCAACTCTTCATTGAGAGAAACGCTGCATCACGTAGATATTACTTAATTATGAGGTTATAAGCGGACTGTGAAACACTTGGTTCAATTTTACTTTTTCATTCGGGTTAGAATAGAATGCATTAACAGCGATACTTTATTGAAGCTACCAAGTCTATGTTAGTCTATGAGTATGGCCTTCTTGATAGTGCAACCTATAGATTTGTGGAATTCATCTTTAATGAAATGAAATAATATTTATTGAATCTATAAAATGTCAAATACATCACTTAGATTCAGTCATTTCAAACTTTACCACCCCGTTCGGAAGGCAGTCATCACTAGAGAAGAACGGGCAAGAAACTCTAGTGTTGCTCTTTTCCAATCAAGAGACAGCTTACAATATTGTAACAAAGACTTTATTTACCGAATAAGAGCAGCTTATTGATACAATATCAGAATGTTGTGTAGCATATTAGAACAGCATAGTCATCTTAAATGAAGAGAGTCATCTAACCAAGTTAAAATTTCATGAATGGAAATAAGCAAATCAGGCAGACCAGTCCACACAAACAGCACCCGTTCACGAGTATGACGCATGTGCCAGCCATCGGCCTCCTTGACCATTTCATAGGAAAGTGACCGACCTGGCACACGCCGCCGCCGTAAGCACGGACGTGTCAGCGAGCATGACATACCTAATTGCTTACAGATTACTAAAACAATAATTAGGTACGTACAGCCACATCCATTAAAGTAGATCCAGACAAACCTGGGATTACAGTAACATTTTAATTATGCCCAGGCTTTGTTATCCTCCATATATTCTGATATTGTATAGTAGGCTTTGTTACATAGTTGTTTCTTTAAATTTATGATACTTTAAAGCCTTAATCCATTATCATATCTTTATCCATCTTCTTCTTCGTAATGGCACTATTAGTTAGTCATATATTTTTAAAGCGGTACCGTTTTAATTTCCTAAACCAACAGTCACCAGTGCGGTATCAATCTCACTACAAAACCTTATGTACACGATACTATACTTGTTAAATCGCCTCCACAACTGCGAATAAGTATTATCGTGTCCACATAACTTAACCAACTGCTAAGTCTCGCGGCCGGTCGTGCATCACAAATTCCCGTTCAGCGGAACGAGTGCAGTCCGCAGCCGAAAGTTGGTGGTTCGAGCGTGACTGCGACTCCGTAGTGTCGTCACATATAGCACGTTTGGGAATAACTTGCAGTGTTGATAGCGGGTAGTTCCAATTCTCAGTTCAAGTTCTTGCCTTTGTTATCTTGCCTATGTTTAGACATGTAATCTTTGTAGCTAACCAGCGTGCGTGATTAAGTTTGAGGGTCGATAAATACTAAAACTTTTGAGAATAAACAAAAGTTAAGGAATTCGGGAGTCAGTAGATTATAATTATTCGTGCGTCTTTTTTGGTTATTTATAAATACATCTGTACATAATTTACCACCCAACTGATATCTACTGACTTTAACTTCAAAACGTAGATCTCCTCAAAGTAATCTAGAACAAGATCCTTTCAAAAACATCCAGAAAACACATTTATACTAATCCGATAAAACAACGTTGCAAAAACCTTTATTTTCAAACCAAATTATTCAATTTCAATATCAGATTCCAACTCATTTTATCAAGCATTACATGCAATAATCAAAACAAACGAAAGTAAAAAGGGGTGGGCAACCGAAGCCTCTATCGACAATCAGCGAGCGTGGAGATATGCCGACCACGGGCTAAGCTACGCTCACAGAATACGTGCTATGTAGGTAGGTACTATGTATGTATATAGATGTGCTTCCACGACCCAATGGTAATGAGCCCCGCGCAGTATATTTATGCCGCGATAAACGTTCGTTGACCACGGAGTTTTGAATTAGAAAAATGTTACGCAAACGTTCGCGTTTGGGGTGGGGTTTTGATGTTTTTTTTTTATTTTGTGCGGACTGATGGCTGAAGTCGGTTATTCAGATTATTCGCTCATAAAATTTATTAGAAGGTGCTACGTCTGGTAATTGACCATGTTTGGTTAACGTCGATCGACTTCACCAACATCGCCCATACATGTCCCTTTATTGGGCATGAGCACGCTCTATAACTTAGAGACTTCAGGCTTTAATGCACTACGTTGGACAAATTGCTGCACTATGAAATCCCTGAGAACGTTTAACACCAAGTATAGTGTGAAGGACGCCATGATTCACTGTGGATACGCAACTTTGGAAAGAAGTGCTTGCCTCAGATTTAAAGCTGCGGCCGCTATGATTCTCCGCGCGCCTAACCCTCGAATCCATCACTACTTTGTACACTTATACTTTGATGATGATGGAAGTCATTCCATTTTGGCGCCTTAGAAGTTGTTACATGTAACACACACGCGTTAGTAAGTACAAAGGGCCACTGACTAGGTAGTGGTACGGAAAATGCAATTTCTTAAAGCTAGCCCTGCAAAATGACTAGACTGCTGGTTTGCAAGGAGAGTGTCTATGGGTTAAAGCGGATTATGTCTCAGCAATGGATACAATAATGCCAAGTTGCGTTTCACTTCAACAGTGCTGACTGTCTTCAAACGTTTGCAAAACGGAATTTTATAATAGCCATATATGAAGATAAGCAAATCCATGCGATTGTTTGACAGAATACAAGATACAAGGCTGAAGTAAGAACAAAACTTGTACCCATTGTTAAAAAATAATAATAAGACTTTATTTTAGAAGAAGCCAAAGCCGACGTATAATTTCGCACACAAATAGTTAAAATTAACTAACCATTACCCACACCTAACATCGCTACTTACTTCTTTTTCCAATTGCAATGTCACTTTATTTATTATAATCTTATGTAGCAATCGCCTTTTCACGCTACATTTAAATATCTTATCTCTAAATGAACATCATCAAAACCATTTGTAAAATTACAAGAATTTCTCACACAATAAACCAATTTGCACTACTGGCAATTTTACTCAATAACTTAAATATATTTGCAAAAAGTGACAAAGACACAAAAGATTCCCACTTCTGACTATTCACAATAATGTATCTAATTACTTAAGGGAACAAAGACACCGCGAGCAGTATAACCGTGGCCGAACCCAACCGACCTATCAGTTACAAAATCACGTCGAAACTTGTTCGACGACAAGTTGGGACATGCTTTGAAGAGTAAAAAAAACTATTGTGGGACAAAGAAATAGTTGACCAAAGGGCCGACTGCGGTACAAAAGGGACCCTTTGTGTCGAAGGCAAAAAAAGGAGATTCAAGCCGCGAAGATTGTGTGAGAATTAGCTGCGTTTAGTAAATGGTCGTTTTTCAATTTATTCTGTATTAGTTGGTTATAATGTTTGATGATTTGTTTTGTATTTTTATGCGCATATAATTGCTTTGGGGTCTCATTAGTATATTGATTGAAAAAAAATGATTATAATTTACATTGGTCCATGAAATTGATTCATATTACACTATAATATTAGAAGACGCTGAAAGTATAGATATGAAAAGATGTGTAGATTATTAAAATATAGATAGACGGAAGTTCTTTGTTACGTATCGTTAAGTCGTTAATCCTATTTTAATTTAAATATATTACCTTATTTTTACAACTTCAATCATTAATGTTTTTTTTATGTATAAGACTATTTAACAAAATCTATAACAATTTATAACGGGAAACGGATGGATGAGGGCTGCTCAAGACCGGGATGGTTGGCGCTTGCTTGGGGAGGCCTACGTTCAGCAGTGGACGGCGATAGGCTGATTGAATAACAATTTAATCATTTAAGTCAAAAGCAAAAATCCCATGACTATACTACTCCTAGACATTACCCAACGAACAATTATTTGCAACAGCGCAACCCATATCTGAGTTTAATACGCGGATTGTGTTCCTGAAAGTGGAATAGTTCCCGCGGGCTGGCTGCTCCATTTGCGCCGTTAATTTATTTATCACAACATCCAAGTTGCCAACATAAGCCGCTGTGGCTCCTCTCGAATGGCGTTATATAAACTCTTCATCTAAACTTTCAGATTAAAACGCCTTGTTTATTCTTATCATGGCGTTTTTTTGTTGTAAACAGATGGCGCTAATAGAAGCTAAGAAAATATTTTGAAGAATTATTTTATTATAGCTATTCTTGCTACACTATTCATGAGTTGTAAATGTACATATATTTTGTTGACCTATTTATTATTTTATGGTACAAAGCCGCAACTGTAACTCCTGTGCTCCAGGATCAACAGCGGCAGGCACAGTATTAACGCCGAGGACTAAAGCTCGGTTAATCTAAGGTAATCTAATTGTTATGATAGAAAAATATCAAGGAGAAGTGGGAAACAAAGAGTTGTCTACTTTCCTCCACAGCAAAGCGAGAGACAAAATAAATTAAATAATACGTTTCATTCTTACATAAAAAAAAATGGAGCATACCTATATTTAAAATTGGTCATATTGACTTTTAAATACAAATACTTTGACTTAGCATAATAACACAACCGACGAGTAAAAAGTTCCCAAACAAAGAAATATACCACGAGACGATAACATTCTGTTTATGAGTGTAATATATTAAAACCGTTCATTTCTTGTTAATACAATTACAAGGCTGAGCACACAATATGGAAAGATCCTTGAAACTTGAAGTGAAATATTGAGTTACACGGTAATTTTGTCGTTATAATCTTGAACCTCCACTTACGCTAACATGTTAATCTTTTCGATTATACATTACATACCCGGTGAATATACATACTTGTAATCCTTAATATCTATAGGTACTATATTACAAAATGAGCTAGTTCGTTTGTTCAAACGCGCTTAGGAACTACTGGTCCAATTTTAAATACTCTTTCAATATAAGATAGCCCATTTATCGAGAAAGACTATAGGTTATATCATCACGCTATAAAGTTAAGCAAAAACGGAGAACAAAATAATTATTTCGAAGTAAAAAGATTTCGCATACGGAATTGCTGATACATGTACCTATACCTGAACGCCCCACACAGGTGAAATTTACGTAATTTCTGGCCAAAATTAAAAAAATAAAGTTACTCTGATTCTAAATTAGTAGCCTAATTTAGGAACAAGACATATGGCGCCATCTATAAATGACCATTTAAACGTTTGACACTTTTTATTCAGATACCCACAACACTCGATTTAAACAGTTTTGCTTGTTGAGTAATTTATTACAATTTTGAGCTTTTGTTTAATGACAACGTTTAAATTTTATTTAGTTGATATTTGGTGTAAAACGTAATGGATTCTATACCTACAGATTAGTTTATTATTTCTGTATTACTAAACAGTTTACATTACTTGCGATGTTATAGATATGTAGGTTTGAATAGAAGTCTATATTTTAACAGTTTTTTTGTTTTACTCAGTGAAAAAGTTCATACTCAATCGCACTCAACCCGTTTCTTTTACATATTTCGAAAGAACATATCTATAGCTTTCATATGACACCAAAATTAGCTGCGTCTAACTGCGTCACCTAAACAAAATAGTGCAAAACTTACAAAAATATTCATTACAATAATAACCCATAATATTATTTTAGACAGTTCCCAGCATAGCATTTCATTTAGTCGAAAAGAATTATTGAGTTATTACTTAACCAAATATCAACTAAATAAAATTTAAACGTTGTCATTAAACAAAAGCTCAAAATTGTAATAAATTACTCAACAAGCAAAACTGTTTAAATCGAGTGTTGTGGGTATCTGAATAAAAAGTGTCAAACGTTTAAATGGTCATTTATAGATGGCGCCATATGTCTTGTTCCTAAATTAGGCTACTAATTTAGAATCGGAGTAACTTTATTTTTTTAATTTTGGCCAGAAATTACGTAAATTTCACCTGTGTGCGCCCGTTCACTATCTGCCCAGATAGTGCTGGACTTCTACTATATCAACCCATACACATATAAATAAATAAATGTATGTATGTTCGTCCCACAACTGGCTCGGGCCTCCTCTAAAATAAAGATGGGTGTTCGCCAACCTCCCATAGACAATCGTGGTGGAAATAACTAGGTTTTAACAATTTTAATGCCCCACACAATATCACAGATTTACGCGGGAATATTTTCACATTCAAAGCTGACCCACAGATTGAAGTAACACAGTCGTTCAGATTCAACTGTAGGAGTTCACAAAACCCCTTCCTGGCGGTTACATTTAACCTCCATACTATAATCCTGTACTTAAGAAACACAGCTGAGCAAAAAAACAATATAGTAATAAAGCAAGAATTGCAAAACAGTTACCACTTTTACTTGTTATCGTTAAAAAATCACACGATCACGAAAACCGACCGGTGCTATAACTCACTAATAATTATTTATTTATGCAATGAGTAATACAAAGTAAACAGAATTGCCGTGGGAGAATTACAATCCGTTTGTTAAATTTCACTTTCAACAATAATGTATTTTAGCGTCGAAGAAAGTGTTATAAAAAAGCATTATTAAAATTAATAATTGACACATAGTCTTATTTTGTGGGAATGTTTTGCCGTAACAATAATTTACAATTTCCGCAAATCATAAAAAGACGATGTTTTGTAAGCAACCGGGTGTACGAATATACCACTTTTATATTAGCTCTTTCTATATAACCCGTTAGAGTTAAGCAGTGGTGTAAGCCCTAGTATTAGCGAGTACATTTCATCATTAGCCCATAAAGCTGGGCATGAGCCTCCTCTGCAACGCAGGCCTAGTGCGGGCTAGCGGACTACAAACATATTCCTAAGATTTTGTGTCCAGGTTTCCTCAGGTTGTTTTCCTTCACCGTTACAGTACTTAACATTTCATTATGGATACATACATTGCTTCAAAAAATGTTTGACGAGTGCCGATGATTTTAATCTGCGACCTCCGAAATTCTCAACCACGCGACTAAACCTCGAGGCGATCACTACTATAAAAATACAACATAAAAAAGACGTAAATATGACGTCACCAGGCTCAACGGTAAATAGAACACCCGTTCTCATCTACAAATAACACCAATACATTCCAATCAATCCTCCCTCCGTCTTTCCTGATCTCCTACCTCATCTCCATCTAGAACTTTCTCTATCATACGACACTTCGAGTAAGTGCGCGGCGTCGGTACCGCTTACTATTCAGCTCATTGTCGCGGCGGAGTGGTGAACGACGCGAGTTCGACGGTATCGACCGCAAATTGCATAATTTCGCCTCTCCGCCTCCATCGTCATAATAACAATACGACACAATAACATGCCGCGTGGTACAAGACACGGCTGAGGGCCGATTGGAGAATTTGCGTCAGTTTTATGTGTGGTAAGAATTGGCTAAAATGTAGATCACATTTATCCAAACGTTTTTAACCCTGTTTGGATACACAGAGATGCATTTCTACGGTGACTTAATTGCACTTGTTCCAATGTTTTTCCTCATTTCTAACATCTGTCCGTTTATAGGGAAATTTTCATTGCTTTACAATGCCTAGGTATGTATAGATAAAAAAATAGACTTCTTTAACTCTTCTTTTCTTGGTCTTATTAATAGCTAATAAGCATCCGCACAGAAATGATTTAGCTGTATAATTCGCCACTCCGCGCTAGAGCACCGTAGTGGACTGGGACATGATGCCTGTGTTATAGATGAGGCCGAACTCAGCAGTAGAACGCATACGAGCTGATAAATACCCTAAAAAAGCACAACCCACACTCGCTCTCAACTTGCGCCGCACACCGCCCAAGTACCCGACAACCGATACAATCTCCGATACTGGCGCAACAAAAAGAATCGCCGTTATTTCCCACGGGGTGAAAAATTCTTGAGCCTTTTCGGACGCGGCTCGTTTGCCCTCCATCCGACTCCGGGCTTTATTACCGGCCGTATTGTGACGTATAGCGGTACATAATGAGATGCCACTCTCGCGCGAGACTGTTATTAGTTTTGCGTGATTAATTGGCGATTGTTCGGTATACTTTAGATTGAATCGTTTCGTTAATATGAGGTCTTGGGTCTAGCAATTGAGATGTGGTAGCTGATGATGATGTTAAATTGCAAGCTTTTTTGTGTCAAATAGATTGTTATTATAAACCGAATATAAGGTCCGAATAATTAGGTCGAATTTATCAGAATAGTCTTTGAAGCACTACTATATTTACAATCTTAAGTAGAAAAAGAGGATAAATTTGAAATATTAGCAGATAGTCTCAATTCTTTAAAAAAACTACTTGGTAAAACTATAAGAGGTTTTTTTCCGACACACAAACACTGACAATGTTCGTGTATATTATAAAACATTTGTATCAGTGCGAGAACCAAACCTACTATCTTTTAGTCAACTTCTAAATTGCATGGCGGAGTCTAGCAAAAATTAATTAATTCCTAACGTGATGGAAACCGCCTTAGTATCATTATGATAAATAACCGATATTAACTTGTCTGCACAATTACCATAGTTCATGGGGATAACATTCGATTGTTATCTTGGCATTTTCAATACGATCTATTGTATTTCTTTGTAGTAATATGAAATAATATTATTGGGTTACCTTACCATAAGACCTTCGGAATTCTCATTTAACGAACCATTAAGGACATTAAACTTATTGTGCCACATCAGTTTATAGACACGTGTTTATCCGGCATCTGAGCTGTAGCATATAATCCAGGTGAACTAGTGGACTATATTAGTAGGAATAGTATTGAAGCCAAAGTAACATTCTACAATCGAAATCAAAGTAAAAAAAAGTCGTCGAATCATCGTGCTGCAGGACGTCGCAACTCTGGCTTTGGGAAATGTAGCAGATTACGAATGGATGTGGCCTGCTCAAGACCGAGATGGTTTGCGCTTTCTTTGGGAAGCCTACGTTCAGCTGTGGACGGCGATGGGCTGAGTGCAATAGAGTTTGAATTAGACTAACATAAAGAAAAATCATGTCATCATCTATGTCGGGGTCAGAAATGTATTGTAGAATTTTAATTTACCCCAACTCAGTCAAAGCCTGGCTTCTGATCATTCTAGATATCTGCGCCATATTGAATATACATAGGCCTTTTAAGACCCTTTACATCGCACAACTGCCATCACTATTCCTGGACTATCGACAAAGCTAATCCTATCGATTTCTTTACACAATTTTATAGGTACCATCACAAAGTTTCCATTCTTTTATATATCACAATCAAGAATTAATCGAACAGGAATAAAAAGTGCAGTATTCCCACACACTTCGATACGCGAAGTGCTCTACAGAGCTAAAGCTACGAGTACATGCAGTACAAAAGCTAGTATAAATCAGAGTGAATGTAAAATTGGCCTTACATTGTAACTCTGGGCGGAGATTGAACGCGATCGGTGCGGATGCGTTCCTACAGCGTTTCCAATGTTGCTGCCTCGTGCAGCTGTTAGATAAGCGGGTATATCGACTTAGCGAGAAGCGATTTGTATACAATAGCCGCGACGAACCAATATTTGTTGATTTGTTTTGGGAGGTATTACCTAAAATTGACAATTTATGCCAATTCCTTTAAGTTCTAGTTAGAATGTAACAGAGATAATTATTGCTTGTTACGTTTTGAGATCTTAATAGATTAAAAAGTTTAAGTACGTCGGCCCCAACATCTAGTCTGACCGATAAGAAAGATGTATCAAATCGATTCTACATCTTTACAGCCTGACAGAAAAATATTGATGAAATGAAAAAGATGAGAAGAAACTTCTTCTTCTTCTTCATCAACCCATATACGCCCACTGCTGAGCACGGGTCTCCTCTACCATTTAGAGGGTTTAGTCCATAGTCCCGCCACGCTGGCCTAGTGCGGGTTGGCGGACTACACACCTAAGAAATTCCTAAGAACTCTTAAGTGTGCAGGTTTCATCACGATGTTTTCCTTCACTGTTAAAGCAAGTGATAATTCAATGTGAATACACACATAACTTCGAAAAGTCAGAGGTGTGTGTGCCTGGGGTTCGAACCCGCGACCGTCGAGATTCTCGACCGCGCGCCCAAACCTCGAGGCCATCACTGCTCGCTTGAAGAAACTATGTGGTTACTTTCAGTAACAATTGTAATTTGATTGAGTAAAGTACCCGTTATTTTTATTCCATTCTTTCGTGTTGCATCCTCATGACGGACGATCTACGCCTGTACGAGAATTTATTTAACGAATGCAGTAATTTATTGTTATTTTTTAATGCTTTAATATTGTTTTATATGTTTCTCAAATAAGAATAAACTTACCCATTATCGCGACCCGAAAAATTACGGGTTGTATTTTGCAATAATCATACAGCACTTACCTGAAACAAACAGAACAAATTATAAATAAAAAAAACTATACGCACGAATGACAAACACTAATATTTCATACATTAGCAGCTACTATACCAATTTAGCATACAATTATGTCCGTCCAAATATTATAACTAGAATTCCCTAAGGTAGTCTTATTCCAACAATGATCGACACAATATTAACTACAAAGTAAATAAGCTCTCGCTTATATCCCCAAAGGGTTAGAAAATGTATGTAATTGTTACTGGTTACCGGGTATAATATGAGACTCTAATGAGTATTTCTAAACAAAAAAAATCATACACGACCTTTGGCCTTCCTCGACTTGTCCATCTCCATTCATACTTTTAAAGAATTTTTTTGTATTAAAATCTGTTCTAATATAGAAAGCTAAAGAAATCGTTTATTTGAACACGCTTTTTTTCGGGAAACTACTTTAGTTAGAGTTGTAAAAAAATATTGTGTTCATTTACCTTAGAAGACGATATATCATCACGCTTAAACCTTAACGAGCTGAGCAACAATGTAAAATGCAGCAAATCGAAACATTCATTTTGAAATCGTAATTATTCACGAATTCTTCTCTTATCAAAGCGCATAATTTTACCCACACCTATCCCCTACCAATCCCAGCCCATCACAGATAAGCTAAATCCTCATCCGTTTACTTCGCGGCCCGCCCTAGTATCCAGCTAGATCGGCATAGGATACAGACGGTACGGAAGCACCACAGTTGTGAGTTTACGCGAGTGGTGATGTTCGGCCGTGGAGCCGCGTTTATCTACTGCACAACCTATATTCGTAGCCGGGCTGAATTGATTCCCTACACGCTTTTTAGACCATACATTTTTATATTTTCGCTCACAATCCACGGCGCTGTTTGAATGGCGATGTCGGTTTTTGTCTGTAGATGTATGGAACAACTCGTATATGTACATATATTGTACACTTCTATCTGTATCTAACAATGAGTATGTAGGAGTGTAAAGGGATATTTGTAAGAGATAAGGTATGGAGACTAGGATGTTCTTTCAATGGTGACGATAACTAAGTCGATTATATTACCAATTTGCCAGTAAGTAATTACCAGAAATCCTACGACAATAATTATATCGACATCGAAGAGAATCATTTTTGGATATTTTAACCAATCATCTGTTGCATCCATCTGAAAACCAAACCATAATCACGCAACAAAACCTTCGCGGAGATACTTTGAACACCAAAAGAAAAACATGAGGCTCAACCAATTACAAACCCTATATGAGTGTGTACATATAAAATCTCCTTCGCAGTGGCGTAAAGTTATCGCGCACATCTGCGGCGGTCGTTATGCGATTAGCTTTTTATTGGCGTCGTAAAATAGTCCGACTAGGGCTCGTAAACTAGTCGGCTAGTCGTAAGTCGGTCCAATAACACCGAACTGTTGTTCGCGTCGCTAATTGCAATGGACTCATACTCGTGTTTATGGTAATCAGACGGATCTGTCATTAGTATCTGCGGAGTGGAGTGAACGTTTATGCGTTTTCTAATAACTACATCTTGGCCGTTTGAAATGAGAAACATGTTATGTTTTGTTGGTGCTGAAACTCTCTTCGTCAGGCCATCTGCTTTATGCATCAAGTCTTTATTTGCACATGTGAGACGTATAATACTGGGAAGGCTGGCTGGTACATTAAGAAATCTTTACTAATATTTATGCTAATATAATAAAGAAAAGCAGCCATATTTTTCCAGATTACTTGAAAAATGTAAGTAATTAGGGAAAGCGACTTAACTATTAATGTTGGCATAGACATACACATATGTAATACATATTATAGTGCCTGCTTGTTTTTTAGCTCAACCTCCATCAAAAGAACAAAGTCCAAGTGCCGATAAACATACTTAAATACAATATATTTAACTTATAAATAATTCCTTTATACAACTATTTCAACCGCCAGTAAACGAACATCAATCAATAACCTGTTGGCTTCGCGGAAACACCGTCAAATATAAAGTGACAACGGTGTTGCAACACCAATATTTGGCTGGAAGGGACAACCTGGAACGTACCGGGCCGCGCCGGAACAATTGGAAACACGACGCCATGTGTCGAAGACATTCTCGGTAAAGAACGACCGATACTGAAGGATGTTTTTATAGTGATGTTCTGCGATCGTTATTTGTTTCAATGTATTAAAATGCAGCCCATTTTTGTCGAATTGAGAGCCCCGTAGCGCAGTCAATAGTTACCAGGTTGTGAGAAGCTGCGAGTTCGGTTCTCGATCGACTGAATAGCCAGTCATAGTTTCTAATACTTATGAGACAGGATTTGTATTCTAGTGTGGGATCAGAGCTATGTATGTGACTTTTGGGTGTATTTACACTTTAGAATGCCCGTATCTCTGAAGGAAACTAAATAATCCTAATGTTAAATCAAGAACATGTTTTCGGGTCGGAAAACCAAACTTAGAACGTTGGAAACGCCTCACCTCACCAGAACTAATAAAGCAGCTGGAATTTAGGTGTCAGGACTAACAGTGTAACTGTCCACTGTATTTATACCTACTTACTCCCGTAGATTGATCTATAAAACTCTTTAGAATTGAGGAAGCAAGCAAGGTATAGTTTTATTACATCTTATAACGCGTTTTCAACCAGCGTAATTTCCTAAGCCAATTTTCTGAGATCGAGTAACGTAGGCATTGGTTTAGAAAAGTGTATGAAACTGTCGCTACTCGAGCAAAGACTAATACATTTCTATTCACTGGAACTTCGTTACGTAAGCTCGGTATATATGTCTGTGCGCGCGGGCGACAGTGTCGCGTGGTGTGCAAGCGACGTGGCGACACGGCGACATGTTGCAGGCGACCAATGGGCGACAACACTTGTTCAGATTTATTTCTCGTACGGAGCGAGCCGTAATTGCGAACCCTCCGCCGGTCGATACTCAACTTTGTGTATAAATCATATGTTGGATAGTGAGGGCTTATTGATATATTTTAACAGCAAGAAAGGAAGGGACATAGAATAAGATATTGGTTGGCTACGCAAGAATGCTTTGAAAATTATGTAAGAGAACACGTTCCAAAACGGGATAGCGTGAGACTGACGATAATAATACTGACTGACCTAAAAGTACAAGACTTATGAAAATCTAATTTAATGAAGATTATTTTTACTTTTGACTGTAAAACGCGACAAATATTTTAAGTCACAAATATTTCCTTTCGGTCTAAGTATTTATGAGACCGAAAAGTCTTATGTAGTTTTTGGTAACCACGACACAATATTGTAGCACAGAGTAGTGTCAGAACTATCACTATCAATGCTATTGTACATCGTCAGAACTGTGTATTTAAGACTTATCTTTGTGAGATGATATCACTCCGGACGAAGACCTACTAACAAGAAAGTAACAAGTCCACAACAACATACATATTTCTCAACATTTCCATCCATGTACATTTGCCGAGCATATGAAACAATAAAAACTGCCGTACAATGTATTCAGCCGTTTCCTTTTACGCGGCGCTTCGTAAATCTATCTGTATCACTTTATTGTATCTAAAACAGATATAAATAATAATACTACGTCACATTAT
The DNA here is from genome assembly GCA_030295005.1 of Cephonodes hylas. Taxonomy (NCBI): domain Eukaryota; kingdom Metazoa; phylum Arthropoda; class Insecta; order Lepidoptera; family Sphingidae; genus Cephonodes; species Cephonodes hylas. Next base: position 1,309,864 of record AP025374.1, on the reverse strand, counting down.
GCTATTTTTACGATGCATTTTGCAGTTTGTATTCATTTCGGTTACAGGGCCGGATCTTGTGGGTAATAGAGGGGTGTCGACCCACGTTGGATTACTCAGATGTTTTTGGGGGGCTATATTGAATAAGGTTCTGTAATTTATTTGAATTTATTACAAATAACAATGTTATAACGTCTTGGTGATGATTTATGTGAAATAATAAAATGTTATCATTTAAAAGTTTACTTGCTGTTATATATATACATTAATAATCGTTTATTTAAACAAAGTTATATTTTTTCTAAAATTTTCGATAGGTATTCTCTTCCGATCTTAACCAAACAAACTGCGTTGTTAAAAAATCCATTATACATCGCGTGACACGTTTGTCACGCATCGCCAAAAAGTTAGATAGCACCAAAAGATTCGCGATTCTGTACTTTCTTTATAACCATCATCATCTCCACCCGAAAAACGTCCATTGCTGATCATGGCCTCCTTTAAAGATTTCCAAAACGCTCTATTGAAAGCAGCCTACATCCAGTGGATTTCCACGATTTTACATAGATCGTCAGTGCCGCGCGTGGCGAGTATTGCCTCAAAGGACATCCTTATCAGGTACGAATAGACCAATACAATTTAAAATAGATTGCACATACTTTCACGCCTACAAAGACCTAGATATATCTCCCAGATAGTGTAAAGATGCGGCCCTGTTGCCATCCACACGTCGGCGCCGCGTAGACTGGCGCCGGCCACCTAACCAGCGCTCAGCACAGAAGTGGGTCTCACACTATGTCACCGTAATGGAACAGTTCTACACTATGCGGGGTATGTAAATACTCACGGGCCGTGTTTATACACACATATATAGACGTCTGAATTGCTGAATAGTATTTAGTAATGATAAAAGCATTCATACCAATTTCAACACCATTTAAAGGGTAGTAGGTTTACTTAGAACTTTTGGGTGTGCAGGTTTCCTCACGATAATTTCCTTCACCGTTAAAGTAAAAGTTCTTAGGAGTTTCTTAGGTGTGTAGTCCGCCAACCCGTACAAGGCCAGAATGGTGAACTAAGGTCTAAACCTTCTCTCATGTAGTGGAGCAGTGGAAGGTATAAGGGCTGACCTTTTCCAATTAAAAATAACACTAATATCACAAACATAGTGTTTATAATCCCATGAATTTCAATCACATTTTACATTTATACAAACGTTCACGAAATACCCACATAAAACATGACTGCCGCATTACAAAGCCTTGGGTTAGGTAGAAATGTTATAACTTAAATCTAGGTAACGTGAACCGAGCTCTGCGACCTACAGACCTTGGCACTGAACTTGCGTGACGACAAAAGATTAAATTCTTTACGAATAGCCTTCAAATAATTCTTCAGTATTTTCATAAAGTCATTTTACCTTTGTACATACGAATTTTAAAAGTTATTGTTTTATTTATTAGAGACACATCTTAAAGTTTAAAGATTTTTGATAGCGTTTCATCGAAGTGTTTTCAGCTACACCTGTATCCAAAGCGTTATAAAATGTTTTACTTGTATCATATTACATACCTAAGTCTCGCTACTAAACATATGAAATTGTAAGTAATAAGGTCCATGGCTAAATTAAGCTTTCAAGATGTCTCTACGGTTAAATGTCGCTATAATTCATAATGAAGACATACAACACCAAAGAGCTTGCGTGGGTTTAGAATTGTTCCTATAAACTTAGTGTGTAACAGTTGCTCACGCAATTTGCGAATATAATAAGGTAATATGATCATTTTGTCTTTATTACTGATTTAGACTTTCTATAGGTATATACTGTTCTCTATTCTATACTCTCTCTCTTCTATTCTATACTCTTCTTTACACAAGATTTTTTTTGGTATAGGAATCATTGAAGAATTTCGAATCTTCGAATCTCATTTATTCTTCGAAAGGGTAGGCAGAATTACATTTCTACACCGACATATTGCCATATATGTATCAGTCTATACTAAGCGAAACGATTAACCCATAAAAACTATAGCCAATCTGAGAATCGCTCTAAGGACCTCTTTAGGCACATTCTCCTACTATAAAACCACGAGGCAACCAAAACATTTATATAGAAATCTATATCCCCTATTCCTATTGAAGAATCTATCCTATCCAGCAGCCATTGCGTGTCAAACCCGTCCAAGTCCGGTCACAAACGGTTCAGTCAACACAATAACCTCGGGAGCCCCGCCTCGGTCCAGCCCCGACAAAGGTCACGTCGTATTTGTCCAGTCGGGCCAACGTGTCAGCGTAACGTATGACCGACGTGGCGCAAATGAGTTCCTTCGCAAACATCGGCCAGTGTCGGGTGCCGCGCGATTTGTCAACGCGACCGACGGATTGATGTTGGGGATAATAGTTACCCTTTTAATATACGCTGGATTGGATTGCAGACGTGGGCAAATGTTTGGGCGAATAGGCAAATCCTGCGATCGAATTTGCATCGTCAAATACTAGCAGAGATAAAAAAGAACAAACGTGTGTTATTCACATCGCACTTAATTATTTTGGTTATATTTGGATAAAATGTAAATGTTCCATGGATAATATGCGTAATATTGATGATTTAAGTAACAGTTAAACATAATATCAAAATACAAAAAATCACATTTACGCCAGTATTCCCCAACGGGGTATGTAGAAGTGATTTTCTACATCCTCATTTCACCATTTTATTTTAGTACTACGTTAAAGGGGGCAAACCTAATGCCGTTTCTCAGGCACTAAAATACTCTTAAAACTAACAGTTTTCAAACGAATTTGAAAAGGGTACATTCAAAACCTACAAACTAGGAATAAGTAATAAAAGCTGGTCCTTGTGGACGGCAACGATACGATAAGTAGCAAAGGTCTTTAATAAAACGGCGGTTTACTGAGTTCTCAATACTGCTCGCCGCAAGCATAAAAATACAATATGCAACGAATGCCACTAAATCCATTCGCCTAAATCATAAAGGAACGGTACAAGACTCGAATCCTTGCTGCGTTTCACAACTCCATACGTACACAGTCGCCCTCAGGCGTTCCCATTACTAACACAAACACGACAACCGTAAACCGAACCTATGTCGAGTGACGTAAAGTTCAAAATACCACACCACGTCTCGCCATACAATATCATCCATCTCCTTTCAACAGAACACAAATCCTAAACGGTGAAATATCAGGGTGTACAGTACCGTCAATGTATAGGAAATACGATCGCCGCAGACGTAAATAAATGTTAGAATCTCTTGGTTGTTCGTGCGAGGGATAATAGATTCTATAGCATTAGAAATAGAGATACGAATCGCTGAAATTTCTTAACTATGCGCAGGAGCGTGGAAAGCTGTGGTGAGCGCGCAACAGTAAAATGATAGTTAAGTAATTCAGGTTTTCTTGTTAGAGGTCGCATAGAAACGAAAAATCTGTCTACGGATATAACATTTAAAAAAGTTAAAAAGCAATCATGAAAGTGGAAAAGGTCACAACAATAATTTTAAGACGCCTTATAAGTTATAAAATTCTAAATGGGTTGATCTAATATAATATCCTAAAAGGAGTTTGAATAAACATATACTGAGGCAAAAAAGTATATTTTTTTTAGATTCCAGAGATGTCTCATAATTTGAAAACTATTTTTATTCTATTTCCAAAAACACAGCTTCTAACTTTATCTATAATTTTATTTCCACTCGTTAATAAATAAGTATATTATTTGAAATCTTTCGTTTCAAAGTGTCTTCATAACAGTAACGAAAAGGTCAGACTAATAAAAAGAAATAAACTATTCTTGAGACAAGACTTTGCTGGAAAATAAATAAAACAACATTAAGGGCTAATAATTCTTGCATTAGCGAGCAACATTTTATGAAATCCGACTAAGCGGCGATAATCTCATTATCTGATAATCTGCGCTACTTGATATCTTTACGAGGCTTGTCTCAAGGTTGAGTTAAGTTATGGTTCATTTGCGTCCTCAATGAAAGTGACCCCGAGCGGGGCGGCGGCACTGTGGCCTGTGTACGTCGCGGGCGCCCATCCACAACCAGGGCGCCCAAACCAAGCTAGTGGGGGCGTAACTGCGCCCCCTTTTAACTCCGAGACGTCCGAGACAATTACGTCTCGGAGGCGCACCGGGCGGCTGTGGTTAACGGTGGGCGCCTCTCGCTCACGTACCATGGTCGCCCAACTTGGCGCGGAGATGGCCACCGGGGGGTTTTGGTCGGTACGCCGGTTTAGGGACTTCGTTAGGGACCCAGCCCGGCACTAACATCTGCGCGGACATGACGTCGCCGCGCGCCGGGCTGGAAGACCGGTGACCCCGACATACGCTTCCCGCCCCCCACTGCCCCCGGGCTGGCGGGAAGTAGAGCCATAAACAGCTTTCCCCTCGATAACAAAAAAAAAAAAAAAAAAAAAAAGTTATGGTTCATTTGAGGATAAACTGAAAAAATAATACTGGCACTTTTTTGTTTTATTTTATCATATAGGTATAGGCAGTTTTTACGAAAAAAATGTCTATGAACGTTGTCTTATGTAACATGTGTAAGCATCTGATAAATAATATTAACATTAACATAATTAAATTAAGGCCAGAGTTGGACAAATAGGGCCGATTTTAACTACGGAAAAAAAAACAAAATTCTGTGCATTTTCTGGTCTTTAATATAGCACTTTGTGTTTAAGCCACAGCCAATCGAACAAAACAAAACTCTTCTAAGAGTTAACAATATTGTTAATTATTCCAAAATCTTACTATTTCAGCCCTGCCTCCTGTACTCATCTTGAACAGATAAAAAATCCAAAAACCTACTAATTACATTGCGTTACCGTTCCACAAGCACTGTGGTATCATCTCACACAAAAGGAAAGGGAGGGCTATAGTATTTCACGGGCCGGTCGGCAGACTGCGCCCGCGACATATCTGTTCGAGTAAAGACCATCGGATGGAGTGACCAACGCGCCCGCGGTCGTGACGGGTGAAAGGGATGGCAATAGACTTTTTTTACCGTTACCACAGATAAAAAATACGTAACTAAACGCTGTCGAAAGAGGTTTTAATACGCGATCATTAAATTTAACTGCACAGTGCGACTGCATACGTGATTGTGTCAAAATTATGTTATGACGGCAATAATACAAAAGGCTATTAAGTCATAAAATAGAATCTATATAAGGTGAACATGAGTAACATAGCTTTTTTTGCTGTAAAGTTAATATATGCAAGTACATGCTTTGGATCTATTGATCCACTAAGGGTTGATTAAGGACCTAATCTATGATGAAGGTCAGACTTTAGTCTACCATGTATCATTGCAATATGTGTATCTTAGGTATACTGAATTCTTCGCGATGTTTACGTTATCGCTAAAGCTTCTAATAATTCATTATGAATACTGACTAAAACCCACAACAGCAGATTTTGCGTCACACACTTTCCCAAAATACCACACAATATTTCACTTTCAAAACGTGAAACAGCACGAAGTTATTCTGCAATTGATTTATCACATAACTTGTGGAACGGCCGACAGTTACAAATAGTGTTGTATTTGGTGAAATAATATTTGTAGTGAGCCACAACAATTCCTTCTATTTAAAATATGAGTTTAGCTAGGTTAGCGAAGGACCAAGACTTATAATACTAGCATTCATTTTACGTTTATGACCGTCTCAACGACGCATTGAATAGCAAAATAGGAACAAGTGGATTTGGAACACCGCTTGATGCTTATAAATTATCAAGTTTCATAAATTTTAGTCATTCATTTCGTTGCAATAAACATTTCAGGCTATAATAAAAAAATAATACAGATGTCGATCGATGTTAATATTGCAGTATAGCGTCAGTCTTAACGTTATTTTCCTAGACATTTGAAAATCCAAATTCCTTTATCTTTTTTCTTACATACTGCAGAACTTCTCTATCATATTCCGGCTGTATAGTAAGCACACTATATTCACAGACGCTATGGTTGCACTGTAAAGATGTGCTGGCTGATTAATCGCTTCGTGACGCTACGGCGATACTAATAATAAGGTGTAATCAGTCATTTTTTTTGTACGTCACGTAGGTATTGGCTTTCATACATCGACGTTCATGAATGAACGGATAGGAGTTATAAATTATTCACATTACGTAAGTGACGTCATTAAAGAATAAGGATGCCCTATCTGGATGAATAACTTCATAACAGTTGCTAGAGAATTTGGTAAAATGGTGTGTAGTCCGCCAACCCGCAGTAGGCCAGCGTGGTGGACTAAACCCCAAACCCTCTCACTTGTAGACGAGGCCCTGTTCCCAACAGTGGGACATATATGGGCCGATGATAATCATTATTAATATGAAAATACGTTAAAATAAATCACATGTATATAGCGATGAATCGATATGGAAATACATAGTTCTAAAATCAGGCTTTGCCATTTAAATAATAATGTCTAGTTCCACATGTCAAGGGTGGATGTTAATGCCGTTTGTAAAAGATATTTCTATACTTTGTACTCCTTTTGAGAATTTCGTAACGGAGCCGCTCAATAATACTCACTGAACAACCGCAGACCTGTATCATACTTGAAGACAAACCATCCTGTCATCTAGGACATACACTCTCAACTAAAAAAATTCAGCTATTTGAAAATTAATTAACATACGTTCAATCTTTCACATCACCGGTAAAATTACTTCTAAAGACCAACTCGAGCAATTAACACATATGCAAGCGTGTTTCTCATTTCCTCGACCCCCCGTGGCATCCGATGAAAGCAATCACGGTTACAACTATTGAAACGTATAAATACATTATGTGACAAAGGGGGCATTATCCCTTTTGTATGAAACAATGGTCGACGAAGGGTAAAAAACATGGCTATTAATGTTTTATAACATTAGCCGATCTGACATGAAGGGGAATACGTTGTATTTATGAAACCGAGCGATAGTTTAATAGGTATCGTCGCTCATTCGGTTCAACACACCTTAACGTATAAAATTTACTATAGAGAACTTGGAAGAAGCAATCTGTAGTTAGTTTTGGCTTGTAAATCGTAAATTTACCAACTTCCCCACATTAGAAAATTATGATTCCATCAAAACTTATATAATATTTGGATGAAAAACGCGTTAAATTTGTAGATCATCTGTTAATTGGAACATTTTTATTAACAAGGTTAACCTTGATCAATATTACCACCCATATTTTGGCGAATTTTGACCATTATTAACAAGAAAATAAAGTAGGAAAGTCTTGGGTTAGTACCATCTGATAGTATTTATATCGTTTGATTAAAATCTAATCTTCCTCCGGTAATTCTGTTTTTTTTAGTGTCTAATGTTCCTTCGTTAACATTAACTGAATCTGATGTTATAAATAAATTATATCATCCAACTAAAACCAGTTTTATAAAAAGGATATCGATTTTTTAAATTCTTTCTTTATACACTCAAATGTATAATCGTTGCCACATTTTTTTGAATAGCATGAAAATTGGTGTTACTATAAATATTTTCCTTTTATTTTTAAATTGCTTTTGTTCCGCGTTATTAACACGTTTAAATTCTTCCATGGCCGTGGTTTATTAGTAGTTGAGTCAAATTAGAACAAAGTCTATTCTTTCTATGGCGGTCCGTGAATTTTGATACCTTTTATGTCTGGATGTTATTAATACGAAGCAAGCCATCTCATGTGATGTATAATTAGTTTAATCTAACTTATAATTTTAAGCATCGTTATCAAAAGAAAAACGTACAATGTTGGGCATAGGTCTTTCCAAAATAATTCTACAGAAAAAATAAAGTATTTATTTATTTATTAAAATATAATATAATAAGTAAAAATGTTAATGTTAATAATTTTTTAATGCGCTGGTACTGCCACTTTATTGTTTAATGAAAATTTTAAAGACAACTCAATACCGTTAAAAGACTTCGACAAAAAACCATCAATTCTCAGACGTCATAAAAACGCCTCACCTTAAGAACTTATTCTTAATAACACGTCAAACAAAACGAAGGAGATGCCGAAAGCCCTTTTTTTTCTTTAAAATTAAATATCAAAAAACCTACCCTTCTATTAATGCAACACGACCGCCAGGTAAGGGTGCGTCTGTAGTTCCAGCGGGTGCTTTTATTGTATAGTAAATTTTTAGGTATTTTTAATGCCACAGATATTAACTATACTACTCTCAAAAAAATGTAACAAGAGAGTAGTAATGAACTCCAACAGTTGAAAATTTAATTGGTAAGAATAAATACTTTGTAAGTTTGATAATTGTCGTAGTCCAATTGCTGCCAATATCAAGCCGGTTTTACTCTCTGGGTTACCTTAACTTAGGCAGAGACCTCTTAGACCCTTCTCAGTTTTAAATAAGGCTAATACCAGCAGCATAACGTGTATGGGTATAGTGAGTTATATAAGAGCAAGAGTTTAGGTACTAAAGTGTTCTTGAATAAATGCTATAGATAACATAAAAATAGTCCAAATCGAGAATACCGTCAAAACGTTATTTTAAATTGTTTTAAAGTTTATAATAATAGACTGAAAAAGGAACTATTAATTTAAAACACCTTTCCTATTCGCCGTATTCACGCTAGCACCACGACCGCAGCTGACGATCGCGTGTTACCGTGAGAACCGAACCCCGATTACGGTATTGAAGCGGGGCGAAGCGCCGCTCGTAGGGGCCTTAATCGCCACTATTTGTAGTGCTGCGCCCCCTGGTCACAGCGCGACCCCTTGTACGTGCAGCCCACATGCACCAACGAACCATTTGTTTACATCTTAAGCATGTACGTATCGGCTTTGTAAGCCGCATACAAAAGCTCAGGTTTGTACATATTGCTTTCAATAATTAATCCCTAATATAATGTGCATTAAATGTGTCTCTGCAACCATCTGTTTTAGAGATATTATCATATATTTTCTTAGGTTATTTATCTTTTTAAAGGAGAGCTATCATTAGCTCATATACGGGATGTATACTAGGGTTCTTTCACAACTGAAAGGAATGAGTAAAAAGACGCTGGCAAAGAAAGTGATGATTCAGTGTAAACACGAAAAGTCGGAGGTGTGTGCCTGGGGTTTTGGACCCGCGATTGCCGAGATTCTCAACTGTACGCCATCATCGGGGTATAGGGACACTTGGGGTACAATGGTACGAAAAAAATATTTTTATTTTTAGAAAAATCAGTGTTTATTTTTTATAGAATTTTTGCTTACAAACATAAACAATATACCTTAACTTAATAATGGCACAGCAAAGCAGAGAACAATAATCAATTTTTAACCTTTTTATCTTCAATTTTCTGAACCTCTTCCTGTGTTCCATTGTGCCCCAGGTCTGGGGTACGATGAAACAGTGCATGGGGCACATTGGAACACGACCTATATTCATACCAAAAAGTTAACCAAATAGTTAAATTCGTTCAAGGTCATTTAAAAATACTTTATTCACTGCATAGATAGGTGTCAAACGAATTTCTTCCACATCTGCTGCAGCTTTTTTCTTTTGGACATATCGATGCAGCAGCACCCAAGCTCATACTACCTTCTATGAGTTCCCCAGCTTCTCGCATGTTAGAGGCCCCTTATACTTTTTCTGACGCGGTGTCTCACCATTCTGGACTTGTGTAAAATCAGCCAAAAAATGAAGATAAGCTAGTAGGGTTCAATGGAACACTGTTCCACTGTGCCCCGTTCCATAGTGCCCCATAGCGTGTACAAAATTTCAAGCAAGTCTTCGAACATGTTAGGTTTTGTTTTGAACCTTACACATAGCGGTCTTGAATAAACAAAATGATTAACATTTATGAAAAAAATATATCACTTACCTATTGTTTAAACTTTTTGACTAAAAACGAAAGTACATTGAAACGAAATCTCAACTTTTGAACCTTAAAACCAATATTTTTCCATTCACAGCTCCATTGTTGATGCACCGCAATATTCCACTACGTCCTCGTATGGCGCAGGACGCGCTGCGATTAGTCGAAGCGGTAGCTCGCGAATTAGTTTAAAATTCAATTTTTTATCGACATTGTTCCATAGTGCCCCGTGTTCCACTGTTCCCCAACTGTCCCTACATCTTAAAATTGAAAAAAAATCAGATACACTCTTAGTAAACCTTTTAGTAAATCAGTAACACTCTATTTATATAATTATAAATTCATATATATTTTTCTATATAGTATTAAAGCTACTTACAACCAGTTGCCTCTAATTGACCTGTTTACACATTTACCTCGTCATCTATGAAGAAATGACAAGAAAAAAATTATTCGACTGTGAACCGAGTTAGTACTTACCAGGGCGTGATGTGACGCTAGAGCTTAGAAAAAAATCGATACCTAAGTGCAGGAGGGTGTGAAAGAATACTCCGCTGATTGTCACCCTCGATGTCGTAAAATATAAATGCTGGCAAATACAGGGGGGCTACCGGAGCAATAGGAAGGAATTAAGCAAATGGTCTTTTCAGAATCTAGTTGTATTGTAGGTTGGAAAATAATTATAAGTTTGAGATTTAGTATGGAGTGTACATACGCATATAAACTCACGCCTGGCCTTTGGTAGGGATAGAGAGATACCATATAGCGCCAAATGCTACGGTCCAGACACACTTCTTTCGCTTTATCAATTGACACGATTGACACACGAGGATGTTCAAACATGATAGCTGATGAATTGTTGTGCAAATAAAGTATCTAATCACGAAATATATAAATCTGTATACCTATGTCACTAGCAAGACAATTTAATTACGTCGGCTTAAAAGAACGAGAACTGAGCACGGGCTGATCTCGGAATGCGACATATTTGCATGAGTCAGTATGCGGGTTTACTCTATTTGCTTGATTTCTACGTACTGGCGCGACAAACTGTCTTCACTTCATTTGCATCACTTATCCAACGCTGCGTGTAAGAAGCTGTTATATCACAACAATTGACTGAATTATTTCGATATATTTGTCATCAAATAAAAGAAATAACAAAGTACGCGATACACTTGAGAGTACAGAGGTTATGACATCTTATAATCTATCTTTTTTTTTTTAGTATATTCCCACGGTCACTGTTATATGGTACAACATTGGTCTAATCTTTATCTATCTATAGCATTCCATAAGTCTAACATGTGAATCGCGCCACCGCTACAATTTTTAGGGATCAGTTTCTGCCGTTGGGAGAGTTCAAGACTGGTAATAGCGACCACGCTCAGGTAGGCATAGTGTCGTTGCGTCCTGCAGCACGATAGTTCAACGACTAGAGAAAGGTAGCGGATGGATACGGCCTTATCAAACCGGGATGGTTGGTGTCTCCTTGGGGAGACCTTCATTCTTCATGCAATAGGCTTACAATAAAAACCTTAGTTCACCACCTGGCCATGCATATTGAATACGGAATACCCTTTAAGGAAGCCTTTATCTCATTCCACCAAACAGGCCTACATTTCAATAGGTCTAAACATTTTCCCACCTGATAAAACACTAATATCTTAATACAAATGCACAGAGCAATCAGTGCGCGTGTAATCGCATTCCGTCCAAACACGTGCACAAAGTGAGCGGACAATCCCACAATGCAGTGCGCTGAGGGCTTAATCCCTCTAATTATACAGGCAGGAGCGGCGGGAAGTCAAATAGTGAAACAAGCGGCCCAAGTCGACGCCAAGTTTTAGCTGCCGGCTTAAACTGAAAGACAACTGTTGAGGCACTGGCTGGATGGCAGCGGGTCACACCGACTTGTACCAACCATCAGTTCATTTATGTTCCATTGCTGGGCACAGGCCTCTACAACTGAGAAGAATTTGGCTTAAATCCACCACGCTGGCTAAATGGTTGGCGGACAACTTAATGGCGTTCGTAGTCTTTGGGAGAAAATGGCAATACCAGTGTTTTATGCAACGACTTTAAAGCTGTTTCGTCAACCCTAAATAAGTTCGAAGTAACTTAACGAATAAAGAAGTGGGTATGTTGGCCACAAAGACACTACCAAACCAAAGAAATATTCTCAATTTATGATAACTTTACTTACTTTTAGTAAGCATGACATATTTGAACATAATGAACACTCATATTAAATCCTATAGAATCATGCTGTACAACTAAAATTTGCTAATCAAAGATTAAGTCTTGATTTTATTTCTGTTTCAGATGCAACACTTATTCTTGTTACAAAACGGTGTGAGCACCAGCCATCGGAATCTACGGCAAGCTTTGTATTTCCACTTGCACCGTGACACGTCCTTATGTACTGCGCATGTACGATCCGGCATCCGTCGACAGTGAGCATTTTGCCTAACTATGTGCCATGAGTTACTTCCTGTATGCACACGCCTTACCTAGTATCAGCGATGAGATATGGCAGATTTATATCCTTATGAAGAGTATATGCGAAAGCAAAATAGGTTTTATTCTTGCGGTTAGGTTTTGATGACTTTTGTTACAGTGATAGATTAGATCAAAAAGACTATGTTACAATAATTTTCATCTGATAAGAAAGTTTGGTGTATATTTATATATTCTTATATAAATTTATTAAAGGGAAAATATATTCTTAAAAAAAAAAACAATAATAAAATTGAAATGCGATGCGTTCTCTATCCCATATTTTTCATTCTGCTTCAAGCACTTTAGCTTTTCATTCTACAGCAACGTATGCAATAAATACGTCATAGTTTACTCTAAAATTACTTTCAAAATCAATAAGATCAAGAAACATAGCCAAAAAAATCTACAGATCTCCATTAAAGACACAATACACCAATAAATACCAAATAAAAACTATTAAAAATCATAACGCGACATCCGAGGACGCCACCCCACGATCCCGCAACCGCCAAAGTCCCAACAAAAACGGACACAACACCGAAAAAGCTTACTATCTCCCGATACATTTTTTTACCCACTAAATCACTCGCGATGTCGACGCGTGGGGTCCGAAACACGTGGGACAATGGAACCCCTTGAATCACCCCTGGAAACACACGACCAATTACAAAAGACCCACCCTGCCTCCTTACCTCCTGCTGTTACCTTTGAAATGCTACGACTAGAGGGGAAAATGAATGAAGTCGCGGAGGCCAAGTTACACTGGACGGGAATGTGTAACATCTGTTAGTGAACAGCAAGTCTTTTGAAGTAGTTATCTATTAAGTTTGGTGATCAACTTGTAAGTGTACTGTGCTACTGTTTACGACATACTGTTTCATTAACAATGTCAAATTATTTAATGGAATACTGAGTCAATAATTGCTCTGTAAATGAGTTAGTGTTAATTAGTGTTACAAAGGATGAAATGAATGAGGTGAAATTTCGTGAATAAATATAATTTTTAAAAAACAAACTCTACATTTGCGTTGAGTTGTTTTTATTTCTGCCTTCAAAGAAACAAAAAACGGATCTAGACAGTGATAAAGCGAACCTATAAATCTTATTGTTGTTTCAATTTATGAATGCCTGCCAAGAAATATAATTTTTATTGCCAATCGTGATGTAAACAGTTAATGTTACCAAGACTGCCTAAATTTTAATATGGTACAAATAAACATTGGTAATTTTGACTTAATTTACTTCGATATGCTCACCAAAACAGTCAGTGTTCGTATGTCTTCAAACGTCACTACTATTATCTTCCGAAAATTTATCAATTACTGACTTGGTTAACTTAAAGCCCACTTCACAAGCAAAAACAGACTTGCAAACTACACCGGAACAATCAATGTGAAATTGAACCTAGTCAGTAGCCTCAACTCCGGCGTGTAATGTGAGACACACTTTAAACAATATATTAAGCCAGTTCTGATTATAACAAACATATCAAACAAAACAGGACTGGTGTTGTTCGCACAATGCACGCAGAGCCGCATACATCACATTCAACAAACAACTCCGCTGTAAATTTCGCTCCATTAAAATATACCGTCAACACTTCTTGTTTAAAATTCCTGCACTCCCCGCAAAGACTACTCGATTCAGCATTACGGCCATTCAGTGTCCCACCCGGCCACAATAACTCGATCTTTTCGCCCCCTCTTAGTCTTACGCCATGGGGGTTGTTCAGGGTTTGTTGTGAGCACTTTCAAAGGTCTTTGTAAACTGGTCACGTAACAATGGACGTGTGAAAGGGGTTTAAGTAAACACTCTTTTGTGAGACGGTCTCATGGTATTGTACGGGCCGGTTGCGCAAATATATAACGGAGTTGTGCCCCGCTTCAGCTGACGATTGTCATTTGAGCGCTTCACGACAATGCAGACGGCTTACAGGCGTTTTTATATGGAAATTATGATACTCGTATTATGAACGGCGGTTTAAATATTTGGTCATGATAGCCGGTTTTGGTTTCAACAGTGGTTTGCGGTATGCTTTACACATGTTTTTGACGCTCTTGTATATGAAATAACACATTGGAGGGTAGATAGGTAGATTATTTATTTTAAAAGGTATTGAAGGACATTGCAGATTTAGGTGTATTTTTATGCTTTTGTTTTTGTCCTTGCGTATAGTCGTTAGTGACGTACTCCAAGAAATTAAAATTGCCGTATTCTAAAAACTAAACCATAAACTCATGGGTAAATATGAATAATTCGAATACAGCAGCTTACCTAGTATTTTATTAATACAATATAATACTCATCTTCTCTAGATGTAAGAGGAAAAAAAGAATCGTGTCCACGCTATTAAAAATAGCTCAGTTTTTTCGAAAAATTTTGATTTTAAAAAAGCTAAATAGATGCAATAGAATTCACTTCGTCCCGCGTTTAATTGAATACATAGTAGAGCTCTTGTTCAAACATTTAAAAATAACTGCAAAACAAAATAGAGCGTGGAATGAAACGAAATAAAAAATATTTTTGATGCAAATAACTCTGCCTAAATCAAAGCCAGCTAAAATACTGCCAAATGAATGGACGCGATATATTGGGATTCTTTGCGTCAAAATCACGTTAAACCACAACAATCCTAATATAATCCTAATATAAAATAAAAAGCAAATCCCCACGTCACAGATACAAGAATAAGTTTCGCACAAACAGTTCTTCGCGAGAGCTGTATTTCAAATTGTGCAATCAAAAATGTAAAACAAACATCGCAGGGATGGCACACGTAACAAAGGCAAAGAAATCTCTTGATAATTGCAGCAACCCTTGCGTGGTACCGAGTGCAATATTACCTTGTCTTTGAGAATTTATTATTATTATGGTGCATTGCGAAAGGGAGGGTGGCCAGCCCATGATGCATCCGCTCGCAGCTGCTTTTAAGAACAGATGATATATCTGCTGAAGAATTTTGAACTCTTTCCCCAAGTCTTAGGGTCAATTTTCTATCGGCTATATCGAAATCCCAAAAGCCCATGTGTGCAGTCCACCCTCAGAATTAGATTTGGATGAAAAAAATACTTAATGGGGTGTTTTCTGTGTGAATGACGATTTCGTAACGCATGACGAGCGGTTTTTTGTACATCCTTTCAGACCGATGTTAAATCGATGGTAAAATGTGTGCAATTTTGAGGAATTACACAATGATTTATTAATATCAGGGTACAAATTAATATAATATGGATTAAATACTTTGTACAGAATCTTTACCCATATAAAATAATGGTGATATATGATGACGATTTTTTTTCGGTATGGAACGAAATAAAGAATCAATTAATAAATCAATATACTCGTATTATCACAGCTTTCAACTTCCGTATGAATTCTATTTTGAAAACTGTGAAACTGAGTCAGAGTCTGGGTGGTACAACAAAAAATAACATCATCATAGAAATTATAAAGTGTATGGTAAGTACTAAGTTATTTTTTAACATTGCCTCCCTCAACAGCGCAACCAACTTATCTATAACTTAGGTCAGGCTTAAAAGTACATACAACCTTTATTTCGGATAGATATAAAATATATTATAAGCTGCACGTACGTTTTTTATTATCAAACTCATTATGGACGATAACGGTGTATTCGATTTTGAAATGCATTGAATAGACCCAGTAAATAGCATGAAACATTTTACGTCCATAGTGAGTTTAAAACCGAACACAATCCCTCAACGAACAAAGAATAAAATTCAACGTTCAAAATCGATATCGAACAGAGTAATCCAACAAATCCGAGGCGAGCCCATCGACAGCCCTACATAGCGATTTCAATGAGATTACACTCTCGCACAATACTTTCACACGCAACCCCGTACCACTCGTGGTGCAAACGAGATATTTACAAAACAGTCGCCGATGGTGCTGAGAGGTTAACAATGGGGCCTGATGTACCCCGGCACTCCAACCCGGTCGATTCCCGTTCGAGGGTTGACGTGTGCTTAGATAATTCCTCGCCGGGAGTGCGCCGTGTTGAACTACTCGAGTGTGTAAACTCGGCATTATCAAGTTATTTCGGAGTTGCTAAACTTAGGACCCGCTGATGACTCTATTGTTTAATGTGTTGTGTTTAGCTAAGTACTGTTTGCAGAAATGTTCACGTATGTTCATTATTCATTATGTAACTGCTTTAAGTAAGTGCTAAAATCGCTTTTGTTAGTCCCTACTTTGATTATCGCATGAATGTTTAAGTTCAGTGGGTAAATTTTGTTAGCTTTGGTTGTTAAAAGTAACAAAGGGCTCTTCAATATGTCAGCCCAAGTTAAAATACATATTCCATCATCTTACTTGTTAGATATTTGGATCCGTTCAGATAGTAACAACCGTCTACAGGTTAGAAATTAAGCCGAGGGTCATATCAGTATAATTTTATGGATTGTCGAGCAACTTTACTAATCTTATCTTGTCAGTCGATTATCTATTTGAACCAAATAGCTATAACATCATATTTTTATAAGTGCGGCCTCTTTGCTGACCCAATATTGTTGTACGTGGACTCACAGCAAGTTAAATGATGAAAGCGGTCTAAATTTTCATTTTAAGTAAACAATAAGTATTCGGTAGATCTTATTTTGACATCAATGTGACTTATATATACCTCACAATTTATCTGGGATGAAGTGCCTCATTTGCTCATTAAATCCTTTTAGACGTTTTTTTAATTGTAACCTGTCAACCTAAAAGTTCTTAGAAATTTTTTAGACCGCCAACCCGCACTAAGCTGGCGTGGTTGACGAACAGGTTGGTTGTACAGGAGGCCCGTGCTCAGCAGTGTGACGAACATAAATTTGCGTGTTGATTATGAGTAGGGGATTCGATCCCGGTCGATTTTTGTAATCCCGGGATTTCGGGATTATCAACAGTTAATCCCGGGATCCCGGGGTAGTCCCGGGATTGTATTAGTAATAAAAAGTGGTAACAAAAAGAAAGTAAAGCATTTTAAAATAAATCTTTTATTTTAAATCTTTACTTAAATATTAAAAAATAAAACAAAATTATAATTTCTTCTGATAAAATAAACAAACTAAGCCCTTTTATCTAAACAAAGAAACGCCATTGTACTATAAAAAAGACCATGCAACAGAGATCAATGTATTTTAAATAAAATATAAATATAGGAACTATAAATTACTTATTTTACCCACGAAAATAAAATCTTAGAAATAACAACGCATCCAACGTCTTATCCGAAAGCATACTTCTTAATTTGTGGCATATGTAGAAGCAGAAAAAGCGCGTTCAGACTCGATGGAAGTTGGAGGAATCGTCTATAAATTTTTATAGGTCTTCTCCAAATTATTGCCTCGTGTAAAACTAGCCTCAGAAAGAGTAATTTCTTGTTTAATGATCTTAGAAAGCACATTTTTATTGATTTTTATTATAAATATGTCAATCCCGAAAATCCCGGGATTTATTAAATTTAATCCCGAAAATTTCGGGACTGAAATATGACCGGGATCCCGGGATCCCGGGCTTCGGGATCCCGGGATCGATACCTCTAATTATGAGACGTTTTCATCAACTGAAGATTCTATTACATAAGGATTTAACACTAAGTCCTATTGAGAAACTAAACAATACCACAACAAAGTTGATGTGATACCCACTGGCGAAAGCTAATTGTTAGCCAACAATTTATGTGGGTCTGAATGCGATCTATTCCGTTTGTATTTATGGTATCGTGATGCCCACTCCTGCGATATTCAGAACATCCATTCTAATAATAAATTGCCCTCTCGGCACGCCGGTCAAGGCGGTTCAGTTCTCAGGCCCTTATGTGGCGTTAGGGGGGAGTCGCATAGCGATCGACTTTGACTTTCATTACTTGCTATTAAACAAACAAATACAAACAAATACACCCAACAGTCACATACATAGTCCTGACCCCACACTAAGATACGAGTCTTGTGTCGTGGGTATCAGAAACTACGAGAGACTTTTCGGTCTCACAAACACCCAGACCCGAAACAAATATTTGTGGATCACACAAATATTAAATGCCATTCGATGGGAACGCTTCGGTGATACTTCCCTTTATATTCCCTTTGACAACTTCGGTTGTAACACTACAACAGACCCTTTTATTTAAAGGTTATATCATTTTGATTATTGCTCAGTCAGAGTGTGAGAGCTCAGAGAGTGCTTACATTTCTATAGGAATAGTCAGTGACATACCATTTGTAACACAAAATTTGTTAACACAACCATTCCAAATTCAAATCTAGATACGGCGTGTCTCTCCTACAATTAAATTCCTAAGTCTTCTACTCGTATACACAATTCATTACGATACTACCCCTCATCAATATAGCTTCGATCCTGAGCACAAACGTTCAATTCACAAACTGGAAGCTAGAATCAACAGCATGCGCACTGATTTGACTTGTCAACACCTAAATCAATAGTACGGAGATGGATTTGGTTTGTTATACAGCAGCGCACCCTAGAGAGTGCTGGACGTAGTTGATAAGACATTCACGTTTGAACGAGCAGCTCGCAGAATAGGAGCACGATGTAATAGCGTTATGTGTTTCGTGTGCTGTATTCGAAGAAGCTACAGACATTTTCGTACCTGACTTGATAAGATATGCTGATGTTCGAAGGTCTGATGTAAAAACACAAGACAATGAATATAAAAAACCTTACCCGAGACGCAATAGATTAACTAGACATTAATTTAACTGGCATGTTAAAATTTTACCGATATAACAATGTTAACGAAGTCATGACTCTACGCAAAGTAGACTAAGCACTAAAATGGTCAATAGTGTTGGTGATAGTTAAAAAAAAACATAGCCCAATAAAATATCTTTGTAAAACATAGCATTACCTATGTATTTATATATGACAATACAACTAAGTATTGAGGACGAAAACATAATTGGCGGATTGTGAGTGCAGAAATGTCCCTCTGCCTGTTTGTGTAAGTTTTATACCGATTATTATCATATTTCCTATCCACAAATAATAATTAACATTAAAACCATACCGAAGTATTAATAATCCAGCATAATTTCACCATTAAACTTAGAATTGTTGGGAGTTCGATGCAAATATCAAGCGATTCGGTAAGGATATATTTTATAGTCCATGTTACGACAGTGTAGGAGCGCTCCTTTCTCGGAGCATTCATTAATAATCGACTAATATCACCGGCTAGATCGTATGAATTTACGTGTTGCTAAATTTACGGCTAATTGTGCACATTTACACGCAATCACGCCTTAATCGAATGGGTTGGGCGGATGAATTGTATGCGAATAATTCTCAATTGGTGCGGCTGATCATTTTGTATATTCGTTGGATCGCTTTGAGAACGGAGTAATACGAAACTACTTACATTAGTGTTGATACATTCCACGGTCTTAGATAAATGTGTCGTAATTTGTTCCAATAAAGAAGAATAAGCTCATAAAAAATAGGTAAAGAGGAGAGCTGACTGACTAGCAACGGCCAGATTGATATCAAGAGACATAATAGTAGTAGTAGTTTCTATTGTTTCCGAATCAGTAGTTCTTGTGAATTTCTTATTTAAATTAAGATTATTTTTATATTAGATTTGAAGCAGAAGATTGCATAGGATTTTTAGCCTTTTGGACCAAACAAGCCTTATGAAAAAAGTAAAATCTAACACACATGTTACTGGAACTTTGAGAAAGAGTAATCAAATTTTTTGTATGCGTAACTGAATACATATTTTTGTTTTATTCCGCTATCAAAGTTTTCTCCGAAATTATTCTAGTTATCAAAATGCGTCCGGAATGGTATTAGATAAGCCTTTAACAACTACGTTATTTTAATCTACACAAAGTAAAATAAAACCAAAGAACAAAAAGTACGAACACTATGAAATAGAGGTCGTATTTTAATACGTAATGGCCTCACAGTTTCAGTAGCAGGGCTATTTGGGTCAAGTAAAATTCATATTTTATAAAATTCTTAGTATCAATTCCCATCTCAGCAGTAATGATCCGAACGATGAGACTAAAATTCTAGGATAATTCTATATCCACGCGCAAGTAAATCCTGCACAACTGTTTTGTCTGATTATATCATAATCTGTCATAATCATAACTAAAAATGTCTTATTTCTACCGAATTACACCAAATGCCTTTCCTCAGCCACAAGTAGAATCTTCCATCCACGAATTCTTTTCTTCCACAAAGGAATTTCCCTACAGCTTACGCCGAGATTGTTTCCCAACTTCTTGCTTATATTTCGAGCAACATTGTTGGGTAGACGCGAGTCCACTTGGCGCTGCGTTAAATATTCATGGCGGGCCGCATACATCAAACATGAACGTCGGGCGCAGCACCAAAGTGTTTAATGATTGGGCATCTCCTCTACTCGTTCTATATCATACGAATCGCACTTTTCTGTTTATTTCTAGAAAGATGTTGTATTTTGAGGTATATTTCTGTTCATGATAGCAACAATGTGTAGGACGCTAGATGGTGCGATGATATTCACAAGGCTAACAGCGGCTGGATGAGGAGGGCCGAAAATCGAGCCCAATGGTTTGCCATAGGAACGTAAAAAAAGCTAATGATGATGATGATGAATGATTCCAATGACGAAATAGTGTATGTGGATTCGGAAATCGCATTGGGGTTAAACACCAATTGCTATAGCCATATAGACATAGACAGGTTTTAGCTAAAGACTAAAAAGCTTAGGTATCGCAGATGACGACAATGATAAGTACCTACCAGTCTTAATTTAAGTGGTAAAGACATATTTATCTATATAAACCCATTTATGTTCTAGAGTTAAGTCCACCTAGAAATTCCTCGAAAACTTTAATGCAAGAGTATAAAAAAAATCTTCGAAGAAAAGCAATTTAAATCTTATTATAAATTATCTCATTACATACTGTAAAACCCATAAAAACGTCTATAACGTAGCAATAAAAAGTCACCATCACCAACTTAACCAAACAACCTACTACTTAATACACACAGAAAAAGCCCCGGGCGCTTCGGCCATCGATACTTCAATCTGATAATACTTAGCTGCCTTATTAATTCCATATCTTTGTGCGCGGTCGACTTGTGATAGAATAACCTGTACTCGTTTGTTTTAGATTAGTATCGTTTTCTGATGATTCATTATATCCTTTCTATGAATATTCGAATCATAATATTAATGAGGTAGTGAGTTTGTAAATCTTTGATCTTTAAATTACGTAAAAAATGACGGTTGTTAATGGACAGAATCTGAATAAAAGCGAGCAAGCGCCACAAACGATTTAATCAAAATATAAGTTGTATCCAATATCATCAGCCCATATACGTCGCACTGCTGGATAGGGGCATCCTCTACAATTGTGAAAAAGGCGTTAGTTCTTAGGTCCTCAGTATTTAATTTAAAATAGAGAGTTTCAATAATTCAATAATTCTATTATTGAATCTAGAATAATTTAATTTATGATTTATCGATTATTGAACTACCATACAGATTACCATATTATTTTTATGCATTAATTCAATCAAATTTCATTATGATTAACTACATATATTAAAGTATAGGCTTACAGCAAATACCCTAATAAGTGGCGCCCAAGCTACAAGCCTCGCTTACATTGCGCTACGGTACGCCTATATAATTATTTGTGGTTTTAAGTACATAAATACAGCCGCATTTGAATCACCGCGTTCATAATATATGGAGACGTTAAACAACCATCTAGCTATAACATTATCTGGCTCATAAATAACCCAGATATGTGCGAGGGAAGAGCCTTCGGGGCCAATTTATAGACTCATTTCTAATTCTTTAAGCATCATACAATTTATCAGACGTTATTGTACTGATTTATTGGTCGGGCCGTGTCAATGCCGGGGTGCGGTTTAATAGTGTAACATCACGCTGACGTCTGATAATGTAGGTACAACTTATTTTTAAACACATCCAAAATCGCAGACATAGTTCTGGCCTCACACTAGGATATATTGTATCGTGAATATTGCAAACTACGAGACAGTTTTTGGTCTCATAAACACCCAGGCCCGAAGCAAATATTTGTGTATCACTCAAACATTTGTCTCATGCAGCCTATCGTTTCGCAAGTGTTTATTTTGAAACGCACAATCTAATTTATCACTTTGCCGGACGAAAAATTTATGAGTTAGACCACACGGCACATGTTTGTATCGCAAGACCAACTATTTTGGCAAATGCACAATACCTATTTTACGAATCACATAATGAGTATGTCAGTCTAAGTTAAAGTTGTAAAATGCGTAGTTGCGTCTGTCCATGGCAACGTTATAACCACCACTTCATCGTAGTAACACCTGTACAAAAACATTACCAATACATTTACTATACTAGATTCTTACGTCTGTTGATTTATATTCCACCGCGGCCGCGCTAGGAGCGTTAAACCCTGTGTTTATTTGCATTCGCGAGGTGTTAGCTGTTGGCGAACGGACCCGCGGACCGGAACTAGTGCAAATAAACTTTTCAACAGCACTCTGTTACGCACGCCACTGCGGTCGCGTGATTCCATACAATATTGGAAGTGGGGAATTGGATTTGGAATAGTGGGAGTTATTTTGATATTATACTAGTGGAAAGCGAAGGCTAGTGGTGACAGCCTTGAGGTTTAGGCGTGCGGTTGAGAATCTTTGTCGTCGCGTGTTCAAACCCCAGGCGTACACATCGGACTTTTCCATGCTGTATACATGTACACACATGCGTAATCATTGATTAAGTACTTTAACAGTGAACATTGTGAGGAAACCAGCAAACGTAAAAATTCTTAGCAATTTCTTAAGCGTGTAGTCCGCCAACCTGCCGACTAGGCCAGCGTGGTGAGCCTAAGCTCTCTCAATTGTAGAGAAGACCCAACAGTCACATTTTATGTACATAGTTCCGATCCAACACTAAGATGATGACCCTGTCGTAGGTATCAGAAACTACGAGAGACGTTTCGGTCTCAAAAACACCCTATCCTGAAACAAATATTTGTGAATCATTGGCATCCTCAACTATTCATTTCGGTATACGTGCAAGTAAAATCCCATAGTTTCTTATTTGCTGGCAAGAGAATTGTGTGACCTCATCGAAGATCAGGTGGTCTACTCATCTAGTTGGCGTTTTTGAATGCTAAACACGTCTCAATTACTTCGAAGTTATGTATGTATCAATTAATTGTCACGTAGTATAGACGTGAAGGAAAACTTCGCGAGGAAACATTTATACACAGACTTTGATACCAGGAATATCTTAGGTACCAAAAGTTCTCTTACACGAATAATGACTGATAAATATCCCTTCTGACTAGCAGATGATACCAATTCTTGGCTTTAGAACATATAAGGACCCACATACATAGAACATCCGTATATTAAAATAACAATTGCCGAACAACAGAAAAATGAATAATTCTCGTCCATGTGGCTGGCAGGTCTTAGATAAGATCAGCACAGGATAGAGGCAAATGCCATGGTAAAAAGGAGACCTATTCCAGTAGTTAAAAAAAAGTCTTCTCATTATTATGATACATTAAAATTGGACCAATGCGTGGACGCAATAAAAATACATAACCATAAAATCCTCCGTTAGTATAAATACACATGATAAAAAATATCTATTAAATCAATAGCGAACTGCTGGCAGATGAGAATGCGTATAAAAATAAAAGACGGACACGCATACAATCCATCACATATCGAGAGAGCCGCGGTGTGACGACCGCGTTAGTCACGTTGGATTGGCAAGGTCGCGCCCAGATACCTTGCACACACGCTCGCAAGCACACAAACTCACAAACACAACACACAGAGGCAACAACCAATCAAAGCGCTCCCCTGTGTGTGTGAGTGTATGGCGCCCGAGTAAAGTCGCGTTACTGCAAGATTTTTTACGTTCTAACAAAAATAAACACTGCGTTGCCGGTAAAAAATATTATATTCTATGTTCGGACTATTTCTATAGGTTTTTTCTTGAACAAATATTGTCTACAAGGCCATTCGCGTTGGGAACTCGTTTGGCAGTAAATCTAACGTTTAGCGCTGGGTTGGCTTGTGTGATTGGAATTTCGTGGCTCGATTTGTAATGCCTTAGGAGACTTATTGTAATTCCACGAATAAATTTCTTACGCATATAGTTGTAGAAAATGAATAAAATGCTAAACGTATTCTTCAATTGAATTATTGTATGGGTGCGTGAGTATCTACATATAGGTATGAGATACATAGCAGTTATCTTAATTTTAATTTAAAATAGGATATCTTGTGACCCATTATAGGACTACCATACCATATAACAAAAACATATTTTATATTTCACTTCAATGTTAATAGAACTTTCCACAAACAAACCTCTGAACGTTACGCAAACATCTGCATTGAGAGAAAAAAAAACAACGATTCCTAACCCAGTATCCTTCAGCTACAAACCTCCTTATTGTTCGAGTTGGCACACCTTCACTGGCACATAAAAAAAACATCCAACAAATAAAAAAAAACCTTACGTCTATGGCCGACTGGCAAGTTATCAGTCACAAGCAGCGAGAGGGTTTAATTAATGTCGGAGCACAAAGAGCATCCTGTTCCCGCCATCCCGGGAACCCGTTGAATGGCGGGAGCGGTACAATAGACCCGGCAAGGCCCTTGTTTACTTGGGCCCGACAGAAGTGCGCCGGGAATGCAACGGCAAGTTTTATTAACGGATTCATTAATAGTAATTGGTGTCCTTTAAGACAAACTTGAAGATCTCGCCGCGACGCACGCACAAAAGGGACATTTATTCCTTCTCTTTTGAGTAATGTCGCTGTGGAAATTTATACATGATATGTAAGTAGTTCGCTTGAAACGGCATTGCTATATCAACTGGTGTGGATTATTATCATCATTAAACGAAATCATTAATGTGAAGTATTTTTCGATTACTCTTCAATATTCATGGCTGCAGGTGGCTTCCGACCGGTCCCGGTGGAAGTCATTGGGGGAGGCCTACGTCCAGCAGTCGACCACGATTAGCTGATGATGATAACGATGATGATGATTCATGTGAAAAAAATATACTTAAATATTAGCTAATATTAAAGCAAAAATAGTAAAACTAAACAGCCATTTAAGAATTTGCATTTAAAGTTCAAGGCTCAAAATCCGTACGGCCAATGACTAGCTATTGGTTTACCATAAACGATATATTTAGCGATATATATTTTGTTGTAACCTGACGATATTCACAGAAGCTGCATATACATGTATAGAAAGGAATAAGACTGTAATTTACTTAAGTTTAGTTTTAGTTAATGTAATTTAGTTTTAGATAGTTATAACATCGCATTGGGTAACTGTAAAGATGTTATTAATTATGTTAATAAATAAATAAATAAATAAATAAATAAATAAATATATTTATTTAAAACTTACAGATAGTGTTTGAGTCTTTTTAACCGTGTGACACAAAAGCTCCAGTGACAAAAACAAATATATTCAAAAAAGGCATTTTAGACACACAAATACTGTTAAAAAACGACTGCAGTTTTTATTTCCTTTGCCAATTTCCACAAAGAAATAAAATGCTCAAAACTATTGACACGTAACCGATAGTTACTGGCCGGTGTAAACAACACCCTTTCACAGGATTGCCAAAAAGCATTTCAATACAAACACGGCCATTTAAACGGTCACAAACGCAGATGAAAAATCCATCACAAAGCTGGCTTTTAAAACCGCAGCCGTCCGCTAGGCGCGGAGCGTTGACATAATATCATGGCTGTGCCGTGGTATAAATCAATAGTGTGAAAACCAGGTATTTCCCTGGTGCAATAAACTGTGAGGCCGACGCTGCGCCGGCCGGTATGAGCTAATATTTCGTGATGTGCCGCCGCACCGCGCTGCGTTTTATTGTCCAACGGAATCTACGTTATGTCCGCAATAATCTAATCGTTTCCATTAATAGAAATGCCTCGGATATTTCCGCATTTAATCACATGTGCGGCTTTAATTTTTACGCTCACAAAGGGAATTGTGTGGATTATTCGATGTCCAATTAATTGGTGGTGTTATTGAGATGTGAAATATTTCATTTGTATACTTATTACAGTTTTATTTGTATGAAACGGACTATTAAGTCGACTATTCGATATTCCCATTTAAAACGACAAATTAGAGGAAGTAACATACAAATGCATAAACCCAAGTTATTTCAATTTGGACACAAAAGCCTTCACATTTATATTACCAAGATAACCTTACACCAACCAATATTTAAAAACAATTTAATCGCAAACTACGTCGCCTATTCTTCGACTTCGCTCATCAAACACTTCGACCTTGGCGGAATGAGTCACCAATGAGGCGAAAAGTACTTAATGCTCGTTTATCAGTGGGTCCATGTACACCTCACGGCAGGTCGTCAGCAGACAATGAACGCGCGACCTTCACATGCGAACATGACATAATTCCGCGCGTCACCAGACGTATGGCTACTTGAGAATGCGTGAATGGATTCTCGATTGCGTGATGATAGCACTCGCTAAATAAATAATGTGCGATTACGTGTGATCACAATGGGTGTATTTTCGTAATGATTAAACGCCAAATTCATTGAACGTAAGTTATGGAATCTGTCGTGAAATCAGCGTGTATTTGGTTGGTGCAAATGTAGAATAGATTTTAATAGTAAACCTATTGTGTCTTTAATCACAATAGGTGTATTTTCATAACAATTACTCTGAGCTCGAAAGTATTTACTGAACAAAAGTACGTTATGGAATCTTTATTGTAACCAGCGTTTGTTTTTTGTAATTCTTGGCAATTTACATATAAACATAAATTCACTGTGTCTTCCTGGGTGCAATTCCTATTTGCAAAGTATTATTGCGAACTTGTCAGCACCAGCCACACAATTTGTGATAAACAAGAATGGGATCGTCCGTTTCATACAATTGTTTTATTGAGTCACACCTGAGCGAAAAGCGCAAAAAAATACTTAAAGCGCAATATTTTTTTCTCGAACACAATTCCCGTGACCAAACAAGAATCCTCTTGCGCGACTGTTGTCAAGCTTCGTACGTGTCCAATAGTTTCCAGTTGTATACTAATTGCCGATTGCCCGTACATCACGCAAACTGACAATGTTCAAACACAAGAGGTCGGCGACCTATTGTTTGTTGCAAAGCTCCACTGGAGTAAACACATGTTAAGGATATTGCTAACCCAGTTTAGTACAGGCCACCTGACTCATCAGGATATTGTGACATGTTGTTGAAATTTGTTTCAATATTTAACATTTTTGTAAAATAAATTCAATATTAAGACTTTAGATGGGCGAGACATTACATTATTTTACTTACATGACTACAGGCGTGAATACATGCATAATGCATTAATATCAAAAATATATTACAGAGGAAGTTTCACGTTTAGTTTGTTATTCAAATCCCACATATTATACAGTGGAAAATTTGTCGTATTTCGGGAACTTTCTTTTTCCCAATAAACCCTAACTTGGTTTTCTCAATTCTCTCAATCATACCCATTGGTACCACCATAACTAACGAGGTGGTCACATAGGAGTCTTTTTCTCTCATCTTTTTTACTTATACCGGATTCTTACCGCCCAAAAATCGAAGTCTCGCTGCTCATTACAGAGGGTGTTCGGAAAGTCTTTTTCTCATCTACAATCCTATCTAATATGAAATGCTATAATCATATTTCTTTGTTTTCAACGCCCATGCACTAACTATCGAGTTAATAAATAATAGGTATATCGTAATTTTTATCGGCACGAACAGGCTGTCTGCGGTGGACATAAAAAATATTCCCGAGTTGGTATCGCCAGTAGTAGGACAATGCACCCGTATTATCATCTAAACCGAGCATTGATAGCTTCTGTGAATGAAGAATTTTGTGGTTATGAAGGATATGAACAATTTGCATTTTAAAATCAATGTTCGTCACTCTTTCTATTTAATAGGTCAATCCTAGGCATCATCAAAAGTTCCATTATTATTTTTCTTAATTACCCAACTATCGTGAAGACGAAGTAAAGAGTAAATAGTAATGCAACGCACAGGCAAAAAACTTGTTCATCTATTCACCTGTGTAAGAAGAATAAATAGCGTAATAATGAGATGAATAGCCATTGAAATTAAAGTAAACATTAATGGAAGTGCAAACACAAACAATCAATTAATACATTAATGCGGTTTATTGACTCAGGTGACGTGCTCATTCATTTCAATAACATTAAGTAGAACTTTCAAGTTCCATAGAACCCGTATGAATTCCAATAATATAATTAATAAATTGCATTCCGTTGCCCTTTTCCTCATAATAACTAATTATTTTTCTTATTATTTAATATTCTTCTACCTGATGGTAAGAGCTCTTAGCGTTAAGAAAGGCAATCATTTCCTTAGAAAGGATGATTCTGATGATTAGAGGGTTCTGGTAAATTTGAAATATTTAGATGAGGCGCATAATTATATGTATATTCGAATAACTTTCTAAAGGATTTTGCTCTAGAAAGTTACGCCAAATGATTCCGATTTAATTAACTTATATATATTTCTCTTTTGTATTAAGACTTGTCGTTAATTTTAATTTAATATATCTCTTCAAACTTGTCATTTAACAGTATATGCAAAAAAAGCTTTTCAAAGCAATTACAAGTGCATTAAGTTAATCTAACAAACAGACATGCAGGCACCAGTATTAAGTTGTATCGACAAATTATTTTCTAACCGCACCTTGACACGAATGTCGCGGACGGTCACGTCAATGCGTCTATTGTGTTATTAATTAAATATGATCGCGAAACGAACGCAATCCACCCGTGCACTACACGCGGACAACGCCAATTACTCAACAATTTTGTATTGATGACGCGGCCGCCATCTTGCTCGGCGCCGTTTTGTTAAAAGCGCGCCATTTGCTAAATTGGATAGTTTCATGAAAGTGCTGAACGAATATGGATCCTTTTGTTTCTGATAAATGTTTAATAATAATTATTTTATATCTGATGCAATAGGCTTAATTGGTGAATGGTTGAATTTACATAACTTAACATTATCTGATTTTAATCAGTATGGCGGTTAAGTAGTATTACAACATTGCAAACCAAGCCACTTACAAAATATTCGGCAAGATAGGATTAGACGGAACAACATTGTACGAAAATAATGTGTTTTCAACTCCATTAAAGTTAAAATTGATGGTTAGATCCTACTTCCATATTACCTACTCGATGCATAGTATGTTACACAATCTAAAGTAAATTTGATGAAAAATATCTTATAGAAAGTTTCAAAATGAATCTTATTTAAAATAAATAAATAAATACACCCAACAGTCACATACATAGTCCTGACCCCACATTAAGATACAAGTCTTGTGTCGTGGGTATCAGAAACTACGAGAGACTCATCGGTCTCACAAACACCCAGACCCGAAACAAATATTAGTGGATCATACAAACATTTGTCTCGGTTCGGGGATCGACGCGGCCTCTCGTTTCGCAAGCTGGTGTCTAGCCAACTGCGCCACGAGTCTGTCAATCTAAGCATACACTCTCTAGTTTTAGAATCCGCATTTTAAATATACGAGTATTCCTCAAGTATTACTCGTATTCCTCAAGGCCCTCAGTCAGTTTATATGGATTTTATCGCTTTTGCCATAAAAAAATATTTCCTCTTAGGAAACTGTAAAGGGACCGCTCTAGCAGCTTATGGTAAATGCAGGTGCCGTTTTAATCTACATATATAATACATATGTCGTAATAAGTTTGTTTGTTATATTATTTAATTGAAGTTTCTAACGATGAAGTTGCTTAGAATGCAGTGACCTGACACTAATTTTGTCTACGATTATGAATAATTGCAATTCTAGATAATTAAATTTAACTGATGATGGTTCTATAATAGGAATAAGAAGTAAAAGTACCTACTCTTGACGATAATGGAATTTCCGCAAGCGACTTATTAGAATTCTTTTTTAATAAATTAACATAAACTTTGGTCTTTTTTATAGCAAGCCAACAGTGGATCTTTTACCACCCGCCAGAATAGACGTTACCACTCAGTCTATAAATACCATGACTAGAGACTGAAAACTCTTACTAAATAATATGCCTATTAAAAGCTATACCTACATCAAACAATAAAATTTCATCACACTGACTCGGGACCAAATCACTTTAGAAGATTTTGGCAAGGAAAAATGTAATAATATATATAGCTATTACTTATTAATACATATAACAGTTGAATGTGCATAATATTAAAACAAATGATTAAAAAAATCAACAATCAACATAAATCTATGACCAGTCTTATCATTAAGAGATGTGATAGATTAATAACAAAATAAGGTAGAAAAAAGACTCAACTAAACAAGACGTCTCAAGCTAAACAAGACTAAAAATAAAAAAAAACCTCAGGTTAAAGGTTAAGGAATTTCGAAACTCAGGATCTAATAGCTACGTATAAAGTATTTAGCTTTAAAATAGAACCAAAGACTTCACCGAACGCAGTACCATCAATTCCGAAAGCACCGTTACCAAATCTTAACGATACCAAAACATCGGATGGCAGTTTGGGCGAGAGATAAAAATAGGGACCAATTAGTGGGTTGTTAGCGGTTAATTTACGTTTTTATCCGTGGCAACACTAAAAATTCGTCGAGCCATCTCGATCGAATCAGATTAGAATAATTGGACACCCGGAACTAAAGGTCAATCGCGCGTGACATTTGGAGAATTTGTCGGCGTTGACGGTGTAAATTGTAAATAATATGACGACGCATATGAAATTACTATTTTTTAAGCATTGCGCTTCGATCAAATATATAATGATCGAAGGTATTGCGGTTTAAATTTATCATTCATAAAAATAACCTCATGAATCTCATAGTAAAAGCCGGGCGCGATTTAGAGGTTCCGAATGCAATTCTTGGGAAGTGCAAAGTATTTTCGGAGTTTTCTATTAAAAACCTATCAGTGTGAAATTGTCTCTGAAAAACTGCAATTTACAACTATAATAGGCGAAGTGTGCGTTAAGTCTTGATTATTTGAAATTTAGAAATGTGTATAATGGCCCGAAAGAACCGGTGCACTAAGCATGATCGATCCAGGTTTTTTGAAATAAACTACGGAACACGTGGCCATATATTCCAATATAAAGTTAATTATGATTATGTTTAACCCACCTAAAGAGTAGTCAACACCCTAAAACAAATTTCGAAACGTAAACAATTGCGTTCCACCACAGAGGTCGCGACAATCGGAGCGTGGTGAGGACGCGCGAGGCCCGCTCCAAGGCGCATGCGCAACCGTTGCGCAACTCACATCCTTATCCACTGAATGCTAAATATTCGTGGGCTTGTGGATATGGGCGTGTTACGGTATTCCAGTTGCCAGACCACCTTGCAAAATTGATTTTACACTACGTTACAATTAATTGAATTGATTGTAGTGAATGTTTGGCCTGATGACCTATCAATTAGTCCACCACTACAAAAATCATTGTAAACAAAACAAAACCCTAAAACATACGCTCGTATCAGAAGAATTTTATTCGACAAAATAAAGATCGCTTTCCACTCTCCCCCGTTTATGGCTAGCTCGATTTTATTGAAAGTCCGTTTACGACCTTGGACTGCAGATATCTAAAACAATCGGATCGCTGTAAAGACGCTACATTGTATAACCAATATTTAATAAAATTCTCCTCTCCCTGATAACATGGTTGGTTGATGGCAATACTTATCTTCTATATAAAAGTCTTACTGCGAAATCACATTACATTCAACCGTATTTCGTCTAGGAGAATTCTTTTGTTAGTGGAAACAAGACAATAAATAACTCAACATGGATATACAAAATAAACCGTTGCAAAGCGCTAAAGCATTACGAATACTGTATTTTCCTTCTATTCTGAAGGCGCCTTACAGTAATTGCGCTAGTACCTGGTGACGACCACAAAGGTATTATGCCAAGTATAAGTATTTGAAATTCGAGCATAATATGTCGCACGCTTAATAATATAGTGACCTAATTCAAAAAGCCGAGTCTAAGGTAAGTAAATGGGGAAAAATATTTTACTTCGTCAAATACATTTTGTAGAAAATATAAACAAATCATTATGTTTAAAAAATATGTGTACTAAATAGTTACATTACATACATTACAATTTTATTATTTAATCCGACTATATTTAATCACAAAGTGAATGAAGGTGAAAATACAAAATTTTGAATTAGGTCACTATATTTTTAAGCGTGCGATGTGGGAACACCATCAAAAATCAACACATACAATACAGCACGTTCCAGTTGTATCAACT
Organism: Cephonodes hylas; assembly: GCA_030295005.1. Lineage (NCBI taxonomy): Eukaryota > Metazoa > Arthropoda > Insecta > Lepidoptera > Sphingidae > Cephonodes > Cephonodes hylas. The sequence continues at coordinate 1,277,185 of AP025374.1, read as the reverse complement.
CTAATCACAACTATGACACTGTATGAATACAATTTTAAGACACCAAAAAATGTGCATAATCATTTTAATTCATCATCATCATCATCATGTCAGCCAATCGTGGTCCACTGCTGGACATAGGCCTCCCCCAATGACTTCCACCGGGATCGGTCGGAAGCCGCCTGCAGCCAGCGACGTCCCGCGACCTTGACAAGGTCGTCGGACCACCTTGTCGGGGGACGTCCCACGCTGCGCTTTCCAGTACGTGGCCTCCACTGGAGAACTTTCTGGCCCCATCGGCCATCAGTTCTCCGCGCCATGTGGCCGGCCCATTGCCACTTCAACGAGCTAATCCGTTGGGCTATGTCGGTTACTTTAGTTCTCCTACGGATCTCCTCATTTCTGATTCGATCACGTAGGGAAACCCCGAGCATAGCCCTCTCCATAGCTCGTTGAGTGACCCTGAGCCGACCCATGACGCCTTTAGTGAGAGGCCACGTCTCAGTGCCATATGTCATCACTGGTAACACACAACTATTGAAGACTTTCGTCTTCAGGCACTGAGGTATATTGGACGAGAAGACGTCTCCTAACTTTCCGAACGCTGCCCAACCGAGTTGGATTCGACGATTGACCTCTCTCTCGAAGTTGGACCTGCCTAACCGGACCACTTGTCCCAAATAGACATATTCGTCTACAACTTCGAGAGTCGAGCCCCCAACTGCGATTGGGGTGGGCACAACATGGACATTCGACATGATTTTCGTCTTGTCCATGTTCATTTTAAGACCCACCTGTTGGGAGACTCGATTGAGGTCTTCGAGCATAGTGCTAAGGTCCTCCAGCGATTCTGCCATGACTACAATATCGTCGGCAAATCATTTTAATTAATCCTTTAAAAATATTTGAAACATACTCTGATACGCGCAGCACATAATATGCTTACGTTTCTCCAGACCAGTATAAAAACGTTGTACTTTACTTAAAGATTGTTCCCATTAAAACAGCAACAGCCAGTCACTCACGCAATCAGCATCCCGAGTAATGTTGCTTCCCCTTTCCGGCACAGTCAAGTGCTTGAGCGTTTTTGTGTCCGAGAACAAACTGTACTTTGCAAATACCTTCGCGTTTTTATTCTCCGCGAGGCTGTAATGTCCCTATATAAGATTTACCGTTGGATGGAAGTACGACGTCTTTTACAAGTAACAATGTATTTGAATTATCATATACTTAAAACGGTGAAGCAAATTAGGTACTATATTGAGAAAACTTTTATTCATCAGGTTTCTCAACAAGTAATTCTTTATAGACTAAGTCTATCAACCTAGTTAGTTCTTGGCGTAGTAGACTAAGGTGATTTTTTATTAAAAAAAATATCAGCTAATTAGTTTTCATATTACGTATCTGGGGTAGTAGACTTAACATATCTAAGCAATATACAAAGAAAAAAAGAGTTCTTAGACATACAATGTTATAAGATGTTTTCATTAGGAATACCCAATAAACCTCTATAAGATTGTAAGGCTAATGCCGTGACATTAACAGCCATACCTAGTCCTGCTATTTACACACCACATGTCACTTAAATTTTAATATACCATAGTATGTAGATAAAACTAAAACCAACGGACGATAACATCTAACAAACGCCTGATAGTACTGTCGACAACCACTAATGACAATTAGTAGTATCAGAAGTACACCACGCCGGCGCTCGGTTGACGAAATCGTTGTTCCGAACTGCAACTAGTAGTTAAATGCTGTTTGATGTCCGACGATAAAAGGATAATGGGGGCTTTCCGATTTCACCATGTAATTTGTGAACATTTGGCGGCGACGATCGGAATTGTTCCGTTTTCGAAATATCACCCCGCTTTTCCGGTGGGTGTATTAAAAATATCCGTTAAGTGCGAGTCTGGATATAAATAAATGAATCTAAATAAATCTAACACGGCACAAAATTATCGGTTTCATAATTAGGGAAGGAAGTATGTGACTGTTCGACTATGAATTCAATATTAATGATTTAATTTTTGCGTGATATTTTCCTTCTCTATTAAATTGCCCGATTATAAATATACATACATAACACGGTATGGACGTGTTGTGGCTGATAATGATGATGATGATGATGAGGATACATAACACTGAAAAATCATAGAGCTTAGGATTTGAACAACAACTATTAATTTTTGTTTCGCACAATCGTTGAAGCCTTCACGACAAAGTAATATCTAGTAGTACAGATTGTAAATCTTTTAGAGAAAATATGACGTCACCGTAAAAAGAAAATCTGTAAAACCTGTGAGTAATGTCATTAATAAGTCCCATTGGCACTCTTTCGATAGAGAACCCTAGACACGATACACAGAGAACATTGAGTGTTCGTTCTACGGCGTGACAACAGAATTGAATGTATACCAATCGATCCATCAATTTATTTGAAATCCATTCGGTTGTTTCAATTTGATTGAGTGGATGAACTTCCAATAAATGTACTGTTTTTATTTTTGTTAGCGCGTGTCGAGTATATTTATGTATTGATCAGTTCGTCGTTTATATTTTCTATGGAGTTTAATTAGAATACGAGAAGTAGTGTGTTGTCATAGAAAAATATTTTATTTTTATTATAATCACCTAAATTTATCACCCAAATTAGTCATATTTTAATCATTAAACAGAATAGTGTACCCTTCTAGTTACATCAGGTTGACAGTTTTCTGCTTGGCTACGCAAAGGTATGTATCAGTTCCACGTAATAGGATTTTCAAATATATTTCCCCGTTATAAAATCATTTTACCATAGTCATTTTCGTATACCTATACATGCCACAATTCATGTTTCAAACGAGAGTATCCAAACCAAAACTATACCTACATTCATTGACAGCCTACTTCTAAAACTTTTTTGAACAGAAAAATGCCAACGTATGTTATAAATTGGAACGAGCGCAGTTGACATAGCAACATCTGTACAATAACGCACAACAAAATATTGCACAATCCGCATCATAATTACACAATTTGCGACTTTAAAACACGAATGCGAGTCAATGCCCTCAACGGAGACACGGCAATGGCATTGCAGATGTACACATACACACATCATCATTTACTCCCCATAAAAACATCAGTGTACAAAATCAACGAGCGTGTTAAAAGCCAATAAATAAGTAGCAAACAGCATAAAGCTAATTTATAGCGGATCGGCGGCGCGTCCAATGTGGGTCGACAGTGCGAATGAAATTCTCCATGTAAAACTGTCATAATAGACGAACTGGAGCGGGATTCCAATCAATTTCGGTGCTTTACACAGTTTTCAGAATAAAATTGGATGCGTCTCTCCAATGTTGGATTAATGGTGTCATTCAGCGTCGACGTTGAATTAAAAAAGTGAAGCTCTTTTTTAAATGTAAAAAAATGTACATTTCAATAGCGCGCCACTTTTACTGTGTTTTATATTTTATAGTGGACTATTTACTCGTAGAATGAATGAGAAATGTATCACTTGTATATTTTACATAAATAAATACTTTCGACTATATTTTACATCTACATATTTCAATTTATTTTAGCTAGATTAAGTTAGTGTTAAACAGTACAGAAATAATATTGCTGTTTTAAATTAACGTCATTTAATCAATTATTTCAATTAGACACAGCCTGTAACCTTTGATCCCATTAATACACAAATAAATCACAGCCTTTATTGCCTTGTGCAATTTAATATATGCAATACTTAAACCAATATTTGCTGTATAACTCCAACTAACGACTAGAACGAATGACAGCTGACCAGCGACAGTGACATGGCTACGGCTATTAAGTGGGACTTAAAACACATCTGGCGAAACTCAGTACCGAAATTAACCCATGCAACGTAGATAAAGCTTCGATTATAATCTAGCCAATAAATTATTGCTTTTATTGTTTACGTAAGCCCTTCGAGATGAAGGTGCGTGGTCGGGGGTTCAAACCATATTCGCAATGAATTATCATGTAACGGTGAAGGCAAACATCGTGATGAAACCTGCATGGGTAAAAATTATTAGGTATTTTTTAGAAATGTTTTTCTTCAACTTGCACTAGACCAGCATAGTAAACTAAGGCTTCACCCCGTTGTGTTGCAGAGGTGACCCGTGTCCAGCAGTGGTACGTTTATATACTGATAGTATATTTTACGAGTATATTTCATCGACAAACTTCCCGCGAATGCATCCCAACCAAACAGTCATCAAACGCTAAATAAAACTGGCCATCAGTGTGGGCATTATAAAACTGTTGATGTTGTGAAGTTATTTTTATCATTTCGACCAACACGCGAGCGGACGGCTGAGTCAGCGGGCAACAGACGTTACATCATTATGTATTTGAGTACGGAACTACGGAACGGATAGTTCTACGTCTACTGATAAGAATGAGCAGATGGCCATTTGTATCTTTGTCGGTTGGAATGATAGACTAGTTATAAGAACTGTCATGGTGAGTCATACATGTTTTCTGGAAGAACCCTGGGCTTTTCTATAGTATAATTTTTCGAGTTTGAGTGACCGGGAAGTCGTGGTTTTTTATTCGTCACGAGACGTGTATCTTAGAGCTAGACGTGAATGAATAAACATTCGTTTATTTATTCCAATTTCAAAGAAGAAGGCGCTATGGTAGATGTGTTGGATTGTCTCTGCGTAAAATTTCCCGCAAGTTACAGAAGAGAAATACCAGTTTTAGTTCCTTAATTGCGCAATTCTTTTTTATTTGTTGAGAGGAAATTCATACGCAAGTGCCAAGTAAATGACAATAAATCCGACCTCTTTAATATCATTTAAAAGCAACTGGCTGTGAGCATATCCTATACACTTCTCTGAAAAAAATAATAAAAAAATCAACATTCGCAATAAAAGCACAATAATAAGTAAATCAAAGCGCTGAAGATAATAAAGGTCATCGTACGTAGCCCGCCACCGGACGGCAGTATCTGCGTGGCGATAACCTACCGACCGTATGTACAGGCTTTTATCTATGTTAATGAGCTGCGGTGCCACTCACGGCGTATCGCGTTAGAACGCGCGTGGGCGTGGTATATTAAGGCTCTAATTACTATATATCTTAATTACTTAATACTGGTTATGGTAGGGACGGAATTCCAGGATGGTTAGTTCTATAAGTGTATTGTAGGTGTATTTTATACATTGATGAAAGAGAATCTTGGAAAGTATACTAAGTATTATGTTATGAGTGGTTGTGAAATACTTTTGTTTTTTTTTTGCTATTAATAAATGTCCTTATTCTCTTCCTTACTTTTCTACTACTCTCACAAAGATTTTCTGTCTTTCTTTCTTAATAGGTGTATAAAAATGTATGTAGAGAAAATATGTCTGTTCTCTCAAGAATACGTAAATGAACTAACTCTCTTTTCCCCTATGCATAAGGCGTCTGTACCGAAATGTTACTGTAGAATAAATATAAACAAGTACAGAAAGCGCATTAGAATAAATTAAAATGAATCAAACATATAAAGTTCATTCACATTTAACCGCAACCAGACACGACTTAAATACAATATAAAACCACAATAAATAATTAATGCGCAAACACATTTGTTGCAATGTATCTACATTTATTAGACAATATGACAAAAAATGTGACAACTTCGGTCGAAAATTTCGGCGGTCGCGGGTTTAATCCACTATCACGTAATTCCACACTGATGGAAAACATCGTGACAAAACCTAAGTTCTTAGGAATTTCTCAGATATGTAGTCGGCCAACCCATATTAGATTAAGACTTAAAGTTGTAGATGTGGGCCGTGGCAAGCAGTAGAACGTATTACGGCTGTTGAATATTGACGATAGATAGTATAAAAACTTACACTCTTAAAGCATTAATTTATTCACAATATTCTCAATGAAAATCGAAACACAGCCAACAAAGAGATAATATACAACTATATAAATAAATTGCGAACTATTTTCGTACGGCTGATTTCAACCGAACCAACACCTGTTATCTTCGCCTCTCATAGCGTCGTAGGTGAAAAATATAGCGGGGATTTCACACGTTATTTTATTCACAATGAATGGGCTAGATTAAAAGGTTACTGACACTCCGCTATACGCCCACCATATGACCGCACCTCGTAAATATACCAAATTAACAGGTCCGCGCTCATATGGAACGATTGTTGCTGGTAAAGGTCTATATATAGTGGTTATTAGGCAGGTAAGTATTTAGGAACTATTATGGGTATCTCACTTTTAAGACAAATATTTTTCGTAATGCCAAAAGGAGCACATTTTCCCTGGAGCTAGGATCAATCTTCTGACATATTCTTCAATTAGCATATTATACGACAAAAGAGTAAGTTGTTCCCCTCCTCACTGTCAACTTTTTCACATTCAACTTTATATAGTCAAATGGTGAACTGGTGGCCTTCAAAGCTTTTAATATACCTGTCTTAAACAGCTCAAATCCAATCGATCTCCGACAACTTTTTTGGAGAGCATCTAGTCAACAACTTTTCGGCTTATCTCTGCAGCTTAGGCTTACTAGACTAAATTTCTTCAATCGGCATTGATAGCTTATTCGCGACATGATTATTATTAAACAAGCTAATTAAAAAAAACATATTTTCGAAGATTACCATTAAAACAAAGAAGCGAACTCCTTTCGCACGTTGTATCAAAAAGCGAGAGTCCGATTTTATCAGTACATTCGCTAAAGACGATTATCTCGTTACTCCTTCCAAACACAGATGAAATCTTTAGACATAGATGTTATCTTAATTGCACGAGCCAAGTACAAAGGGTGTTCAACTCCTGAACTCCCAATTTGCAATAATCATTAACAAGAACGGGTCTTTAGAACTTCGCCCTGGCTAAATTCAGAAACGAGACCCCACGGTTATGTATGTTGATTAAGTTTGAGGTAATGTATTAATTCATAGATATATCAGAATTCATCAAATAAATAATATTATAGGTCTCAGTGTATCTTAGTTTAAAATACGAAAACTCACGTTCATATGAAACTCAATCTTTTAGAGATTAGTCGTTTAGAAATTTCTTCACGTTTTCTTAAAAGTTACTAACTATAAGAATCAAATCACGAATTTGAACTCATATTCGTTTATGGGCTTGTTTATTAATTTATCCCTCAGAGATCACAAAGTATCACTCTTAATGTTACTCAGCATTGGTTACCATTAAATGGTACCAATCATATGGTAAAAAGAAACAAGCATTTTCTGTACACAGAACTTGAAAACAAGATCACTTCGTACCAAGTAATTGTGGATAGTATCCCCAAAAGCGAGCCTCGAATACGCACCATCGCGGCAATAATTTAACACTACTGCTTAGATAGCAAGCATTTGTGGTCATTAAACGAAACGCCACGGGTTAATGAGCGGGAGATACCATTGGCCACCTTTCTAGTTGATGGATACATAGTAGAACTCCACAAAATAGCTTTTAATTACTAGACACATAGGCATAAAAAAGTATTCTAATAGGTGACATTATAAATCACTTAGAATGTTAGGATATTTTTACCTTTTACTTTTGTACTCAAACTGATTGATAGTCGGCACAAATTACCATTATGGAGTATGCTAATACAATCATAAGTTTTAATTTTTTATTTATAGAATGTCTATAGACATAAATTTCTCTTTACCCTGCCGATTACTTGCTAGTTACTCTTTTCTATTATACTATCCTATCCTAGGATAATAGTAACATAACGTATTATAGAAAAGCAGCTAAGCGTTGTACTTTTTCCTATCTATGTAACCCAAGTACCTATTTAAGCAAAGCCAAAATAATATCAGAAATATACCGTAGGTCTAGAAAAACAAGTTCTCGATCTTTAGCACGGTATTTGAACGATATTACGATAAATGTAAAGTACAATACTCTCAATATACAAAACCTTATACAGAATAATGGAGAAGTTCGAAAAAATGTCTTTAAGAGTGTGTACTTAAATTCCTAAAAACAGCTTCTATTTTTAAAGTAAATTCCAAACGATATTCCTAATGTGTTTTTTGTGTACACACCCATACATTCCAGGAATCCAGTCAATCATGTCGAGACAAGTTTCCAATGCCTTTGACGCTTATTAATAACCATGTAATTGTAGAACGAACTGTTGGGAATATAAATTGTACATAAAATAATGAAAAACGTTTCAATCTGTATTGTTACAGTGAAAACTATTTAAAATACAGTTTCATGATACATTGATTCAGTGATGGCCTCGAGGTTTAGGCGCGCGGTCGAGAATCTCGGCGGTCGCGGGTTCGAACCCCAGGCACACACCTCTGACTTTTCGAAGTTATGTGTGTATTCAAATTGAATTATCACTTGCTTTAACGCTGAAGGAAAACATCGTGATGAAAACTGCACACCTAAAAGTTCTTAGGAATTTCTTAGGTGTGCAGTCCGCCAACCCGCACTAGGCCAGCGTGGCGGACTATGGCCTAAACCCTCTAAATGGTAGAAGAGACCCGTGCTCAGCAGTGGGCGTATATGGGTTGATGAAGAAGAAGAAGATACATACAAAAACATCAGACTTTTCGAGATGATATGTATATTAGCAACAAATTATCACGTCTTTTAAGCGTGAACGAAAACTTGGATAAAAACCTGCACTAAATAACCTTTATTCATTTAATTATTTATATTTATTTAGCTAAAAATTGTTAGGAATTTCTTAGGTGTGTTTTCCGCCAATCAGTGCCGTGCCAGCTTGATGGACTAAGGCCTTGTAAGTTGTAAAGGGATAGTGCCTAGCAGTGTGGTTACATGGGCTAAATATATTATATTGTTCGCCGCAGTATTCGTCTGTTTGAGCCTTCGAAGCAATAATGGTCGCGACTTCAATGCCTGACTAGAGTCTGCTTGTAAAGAACTATTACATTGCTGATTCATTAGTATGAGTCATATGACAAAGAATTACGTTCTATTTTAATACGACTTTAACAGCAAAATTAGTTTCCTAATTTTATTTATAGAAATTTATACAAGTGTCAACGTTCGCATTTGCATACAAGAATGTTTTGACGCATTCCAAACGTCACATCGAAGAGTGTGGGCGCAACTTTCATCCGAACTGGTGAATTAAAAATACGCTTTATACCCACTGCATCATGAATTTTATATCAGATTTTATGTTTCTACAGAATTGTCACGTGGAAATATCCATAACTATAATGTAGAAGGAAAGAAAATAGTTACTTTTTATTGCTGAGTGACTGCGAAAGATGTTAACGCTATGAGAGAAACAGATCAAATGCACTTTAGTAATTCATTTTTAGAAACAATTAGATAGACACATACATTTATTTATTTATAAAGTTTCATATACACAACAGTATATAGACGGACTTAATGCCATGCGGCATTCTCTACCAGTCTACCTTAGGGTGGTGGAGAGATGAAGCATTACACTTTATTTACGCTCTTACAAGACACTAGTCTGTCTGCCTTAAAGTTGTACCTTGTTGTTTTTGGAACTCCAAAAGAAACGATGCTAACATGTCTATTTAGCCTTTTTTATGTTCTCAATATTATGACAATACTATAAATTTGATCGTTCAAATTATTAAAGTCATAAATGCCAGACTCGCAGTTAATATTCAAACAGGCAAACTATAGCCCATAAATATATTAATATAGTCAAGTCTAAAGAAAAATGATTTCTTAGAATGCACAACTACCAGTATATCAAATTTAATCAAAACGCCAATAAATTTTTACGATTGGTATAGGAATTCCTATGGGTATAAGAAATTTTACACTAATCAACATTTGACTGCACCAAGACTGGTCAGAATGCGTTCGAGAGAAAATGTCGTCCAACGAGAAATATGATCGCCACTCGGTTTCCTTATGACGGCCTGCTTAATTGCTTCTTCACGCTTCGTTTGAACATTACAGGAGAGAGTGAACATGCTTTCCAACAGACTGTGAACTTAAGTTTGGTTAAACATTATAAGGTCATTGTATTATTTATTTAATCGCTAATAATTGTTTTCCGTAAAGCCGCACAAAGCCAGCGTAGTGGACTAAAGCCTTAAGCCTCTTAGTTGTACAGGAGTTCCGTACCCAGCAGTTGGATGTATGTGGGCTAATGATGAAGAGCACTGAAGACAAATAGGACGTCCGGCTTGAAACGACTGACTTAAGAACACTTTTGCCTGCTGGAAATGACAGACATGAATACAAGAAATAGTAAAAACTACACCCAAAAATCATACAAACAGTTCTGACTCCTACACTGGATACACGTTCTGTGTTGTGAGAATCAGAAACTACGAGAGACTCTTCGGTCTCACAAACACCCAAAACCGAAACAAATATTTCTGGATTACGCAAACATTTGTCTCGGTTTGGGGATCGAGGCCGCCAGCTCTCTGTTCACAAACAGTTGTCTAGCCTATGGCGCCACGGGGCCGTCAAAGACAGGCACAGGACATAATATTATTAATAATTATAATTCTAAATTACAGACAATACAATTTACAATGAAACACTATCACAATACTTGTTGCAACATGAAATCTACATAGCATGTACACAGTTTCCGGCACGTACGCGTTTATGTTCAAATAAAACATTATGAAGTGACATTTTAATTTCATCATGCATCACACAATGCACTGGTGGACAAAATATATTTAAACACAACGTATAAAATACTCACATTCATCTAGATAGAATTGTAGTTGCAGATGAACTGTACGCAAAAGGAAGTCTAGACAAAATTGTCATTATATCTCACTTTATATTTGACTGCCTCGTCGTCTCGCGGTACAAGTATGTGCCGTGCGATTTAGAGGTCCTGGGTTCGATTCCCGGTTCGGGCAAAGTGTTATTGGGTTTTTCCATTAGGAAATTCTCAGTAGCAGCACGGAGTCTGGCAATGTGCCCGAAAAACGGTAATAGGCTCGCCCCCTATTACGTGGGACTGATACATACCTGGCGAAATGTGGATGCAGAAATGCATCTCTGCCTACCCCTCCGAGGAATATAGGCGTGAGGTATGTTTGTTTGTTTGCAATATATCTTACATGTTTATTTTTAGGAACGACGAGTCATTCAAGTCCCCGTAAAGCAATATTCAGATAATATAATCAGATTCATCATCAAGCATGCATCATGATTTTAGTCTAAACTCACCGCGGGCACCCCAACATCAAGTCATCTTTGTGTTGAGTATTTTTTATAATTAGTCACTGATGCACAACATGAGTCATGACTCAGTTGACGTTGTCTCATAATACGGTACACTTTCGTATGGGATAGTTGCGATGTATTCAACTTGAACTGTAATAGACCAACTTACTTGAAGTGGTAGTAATTAGGATGTGGGTTTCGTTCAGGTTAAGTCTATGTTTCCCCATCTATACTATACGTCTATATTTATTCATTCTTGCCGTCTTTTCATAAACTATATTCATCATGGTTATATCTAATAAATTAACTTAATACAGTAGTTGCAGTGCCTGAAATAACAGCATTTTCATAGTTTGCTTAATATATGTTTAATTGGTCTCAGGTCGTATGGAGAAAGTGAAATCAGCCCGCAAGTAGCTGGAAATGACAGCAACGTGTCCAAGGGCGAGCTGACCGTGTCGTTGAAGTTCTTAAATACTAAGGTCAAGCAAAACTCCACACTAAGACCACTGTTAGTCACCATCACGATCATCAGCAAAACACTACTCGACACAGACTTCTAAAGCGCCCAAACTTAAGCCAATAGCCAGACAATCCCTTTTGCTTCCTAAACCTTGTTTCAAATAAACAAACATCTAGTTTGTGGATGCGCCTTCGTCATTGCCCTTGGATTTGTTGAGGGGAGCTGAGTGACATGGTCGTGTGGGAGGGATGAGACGACCGGCGTGACCCGTCCTCGCACATATGGCATGCGGGCACCATTTACGGATGTTACGCAATTAAGTTTAAAGGTGAAGCCCGGTTGATAGATAATAGATTAGCTGATAAATTATAGTGACATTTTTATATGGATCCGTGCTTGTCCGAAATTCAATATAGGGTAAAGTGTTCTTTAACTTCTGAGCCATATTTTTCTATGTTTAAGAATTTCAATATTAATAAATAAAACCGTAAATATATTGATTTGCTTGCTACTACCAAACTATCATAATCGATTTAGAAATAGGAATAAAAATGTCTGATACATACATATTTATCATGTGTCTATTCCATATATAACTTTAATTACCTCTTGAATTGAGAAAGGTCCGAAATAGGCCAAACAAGCGATGACCTTTAACCGTCCTAGTAGATAAATATTTTTTCAGAACTTTAACTTTATATTGAACATTGAAGAACCAATCAAGAAGAACATTAATAAATATGTATTATATAGAACAAATCTTGTAGTTCAGAATGATTTTTTAATAAGGAATCTAAAATATAAGCGAATTGGAATGGAATCCACAAACATTTATTTAAACCTTGTGCCCCAAATGATATGGTAGACAAAAAATGTATGTCAAACGTCAGTGTCACGAGAAGTTTGGCCAATGATACGTTATCACAGACGGGGTCGGATGTTGATAGCCACAATGTTACATAAAGTCGAGATATCTTTATTACATTCTCAAAATTTCGTGATATAAATTTAAAATCTTTTTATATTTGAAGAGAATTACCACAGCATATAAGGATTTATGACATCCATTTTTATTTTGTAGTAAAGTGCGTAACCAAATAGGCCCCGACCGCTGCTATTTCAATAGGTATAACTTTGCTGTAAACATGTAAATGTATGCTATATTTCATTTACCACCTAACTACCTCAAACGCTAATTGACAAGAAAACTGATTTACGAACGAATAACAAAAAGCTACATATATAATTCCTAAATTCCGTTCGCATCAAGTGCTCAAACGTGAGAGACAAGCACTTGTGAAGATATTTAATCAAATATCAATACATTCCTCGGCCGAGGGTCTCAAAAGGCGTCGTAGTTTTTTATTCCCGCACACATCCCGGCCCGCATATCCGTGCCACGCGTGGGAGTTCGACTGGTTTCGTATCGCAGCCCGTTGGAATACGGGATGACGACATTCTTCACTAGAAACTTTGTGACAAAATCATTTTTTGACAATTTTTAGCCCGTTAATGTTGCTTCGGGTTTCAATTCTAGGTAGCGTAAATATTGGCAATTTCTACTGAGATACCGATGTGCTTTCCTTTATAGTTACACGCCAAGAATGTTTAAAACATCGAGATTATAGTCTGCCCTGTGACCTGTGTCCTCGCACATACAAATTGTTGCATAACGTTTACTCATAAACGGTAGTCTGTAATCTGCAAGAAAAGAGATGAAAACTTATTCAATTCACAGCTGCAACAACTGCAGGTAAGTACTACAAGATATGCCAAGAGATACTTGTCAACTACTTTTATGACATTAAATCACGCTTGTCTCGAAACATTATAATCACTATAAACCTTAATCCTTTTAATTTCATCTGACAGCGATATCAACTAACAGCCCTCGTAAACCAAAACATAAATCACCATTTAATTGTCCAAGAAATCGTAGTATCTAATCGTATTACCAAACGTTTCATCGTATCCTGCGAGAGGCGGCAACACATCCTGTTAATGCGATATTGTCATGTTCTGAGGAACGCATATTAAACGTATGAAAGTTGAATACTAACTGGTGGTGCGGAAGGGCCCGATCAAAGACGACCCGACGATGCGGGGCTTACATTGTCTAGCCTTGGATTATTTAGTGTCGTGAGTCTGCATGTCATTATGCTTGTGATTAATGGGCAAATTATTCGCAATTTTATCGGAGAATTAACGAGGTATGGTTTGGAAAATATAGAGGATTGACGGCATTGTAATAAATATACATTTTATCTCGTTCAAAACATTAAATGATTTGTTTTATTGGATACGATTTTCCCGTTTTATAATACTCAATTTTGCTCTTTCTTAAAAGTATCGTATATTGAATCTCGAAATCCATTAAAAATTGACACACACAAGGTTTATGTGCACAAATACTAGGACAGAAAAATACTTCTAAAACTTCAAAGATAGAATTTGTTACTTTTCCACACCCTCTATTAAAAGGTCAACGATAGATGTAACTCTTCCATACCAACTCTCTAAGACATATTTTTGAGAAATCCGACCTATTTCAATATTTACCCTACCGTCATTTCCCTCACAAAACCCACTAACCCCACACCCAGCACCATCTATTTAAGTATCAATAACGTACACGCACAACGTTCCACATATTTGGGGCCAATTAAAAACACGTTGAACCGTTCATAGAGGCAGCTTCTCGGCAGACTTCCGCAGTAGAACGACGAGCGAGTCATCCGCAGCCGACTAATTAACCTTGGTACTTGTAGATAACTGGAGAGATAAGGCACAAGACGCCATCGGCTGGGTCGGCGAGTTACTGCCGTGTGGTGTAGGTCGGCGAGTACACACGGTAAACTCTGCGGTGTAATGTTCTTTAAGGAGTTGTGTAAGCTGGGGTTTATTTAGTTGTAGATTTGAGCTGACGGATTTATTTGATTCTTGTATAATTTGTTATTTTTATTGTAAAATATAAATACAGGATAAATGAAATGGTAGGCAATGATTTCATAATGATAGAAATTAAAAGGAATATTATACAATTTGAATTGTATTACTTCGTACATTTCATGCGTCTAATATAATTCTAAAAGTACTTACAAAACTATTTTGTGAATATGAATCGTAGTAAAGTTTACAACAAAATTCATAATTCAGTTTCCTAGCGAGGTCAAATTGTAATCGCATCTTACTATTCGATTTCAATTTGGACCTTATAATCACTGCCGAACCTAACTTCGCTGTTACTCAGCTCTTTCTTCTCAGAACCATCCTTTATTAATACATTAATTTCTGGACCCGCTGGTGTTTTTACGACAAGAACGTACAAACATTTGTTTATCAATATCACGGTACGAGTGCATCCACATCCGGGCCTTCCAGCCGCGGCTACAAAGACGTATTCTTTACAAATAAACAAACTTCCAAATGGGTTTTTAGAAGATATTGGGTGAAACATGACAGAAACGAAACGGGGTTTGGAATGAGTGTTTACATTCTATATGTTAGACTTTGTGCTGGAAATTGTCGCGATGACTTGAGTTTAGACATATTGGGTCTTATTTACAAATATTATGTGTCTCTCTCTGTACAATGATCTTTGATGTGAGAGTAAGCGAGATAGAACATTATAATCAAACATAGCCGCTAATAGCAACGGTCCTATTTTAAGCACAGGTAGCAAAACTAATTAAGTTTAAAACCGATGGATACACAAACGACAATAATTCTGATGATATCATCATACACAAACTCATTAAATTAAAACCGCGGACGATTTACAAATAAAACAATAATATTTAAATACAGAGGCATCAACGAATTGAATGACGAAACACTAATGAATATTGTAACAGATTATTACATTTTTGTACAAATCGATTTTTTTAACAAAGATTTTGTATAAATAATATTAATTTTAAAGATTATATTCTGTGGTATAACAACTTATCGATACAGATAAAGCAGCCAACTTTAAACGCGAGCCAAATACTACAATACAATGAAAGTTGTTTTTGACATTAAATTTGAGTCTTTAAATTAAGTCGCTGAAAATTAAGGCAAACTTTAAGTATTGGACATAAATTAGTGTTAATTCGTTAAAATAAATAATTCATCAAATAATAGTCATTGACACAAAAGACCTATGAAGCAACAAACCTTTTTATTACCATCTAGTTGCATTTCCAGACGATCTAAATTCAATAAACATTCACCGAGCACAGTAAGTGACATTTGCGCGGTGGGTTTATCCTTTCGTAACACTGGCCCGGTGGCATACCGCACTACTGTAGCGAACACGGAGGCTTCATTTCTTCACAGCCACACCCGTCCGTAATGTCAACGCGGCTTAATCACGAGGATCGGGCTCAGTATGTGTTTTCGAACTGGTAATTCAATCTACAGAAAATAAAGGAGGTTTTATGTGCTTTAATTTTTGTTTTCTTTTTTTTATGCCAGTGATCGCCTTGTTTTGTTTTGTATTACATCTCATTCGTTTAGGAGCAATTACTGACGCTCATAAAAAATAAAGCATAATAAAGAGCACGAGAAATAAAGAAAATAGGTAGCTATTATGTTTTGTAAAATTACTTTAATGATTGTTGATGTTATAGCGGACTGCGATCGAATTGACCCATTCGAAAATTTATCATTAAAACTGTAACGGTTGACATTGTACCAACATTCTTCTGTTTATTGATAGCATAGGTCACGTATTGTCAGGTCACTTGCTTCGTTACCACGCAAAAACTAAATTCAGGGCAAAATAGACGTAAACAAACATCAAACCATTATTCAATCTTTTTGTATTCAATGTAATTGAACGCTTTTAACAATGGAATTATTTTGAGAAAAGGTACTACATTTAGTTTTTGCTTGAGTGAATAAATACAAAACATTTGATGTTGAATAATAAATTGGTGAAAACAGTTCACTATCAAATAAACAAGTAATATTGTGAAAACCAGTGACTGGGCGACAGTTCCGAGGAAGAATGCCAAACCGCAAACAGACGTAGGTACCAACAATGAATAAGAACTAGCTGACCTGGGAAAATAACTTTATTAAATAAACCTTTTTTTCATTATACAGTAATGTATTATCACGGAAATAAATTTGACTGAAGATAATTGATTTGAAATAACATTTAAACTTGTATTCGTTATACAGGGTATATTCAGACCGTGATCGAAAACTGAGGCAGATAATAGCAAGGGTGATCACAAACCCAGTGGCGATATTAAAAATCCCGACAAAAAAAAATTGACTCTATCCATACAACCATCGGTGTTAAAAGTATGCGGTTTGTATGGAAAACCTCAAAAAAATTATTTTTTGTCGGGATTTTCTTTAATGCCAGGGGGTTTGTAATCACCATCGCCATTGCCTGCCTCAGTTTTCGATCACGGTCTAAATACACCCTGTATAGTTTTTACAAATAACATTTTATTTCGTCAATGATAGACCGTAGAAGTATTAGATGTTTTATTGATACTCCGGTGAATGTTTAACAAAAAAAACGCTACCGTACAAAATTTAATTACAAAAATAATCTTAATAATTATGGTGTAGGTACTCTGTTTAAGAGATTAATTCTCTGTCAAAAACAAAATAATCTTACCATTCAAGTTACCCGGTACTTTTATTTTCTGTGTCAATTTACGAAACCATAGTAATTGTATCCACGTGCCGATTTAATCGGGGATATAACTTAATCTTTTCTTAATTACACATGAAAAGTGCACCTTGATGTACTTGACATAGTCAAACACAATTTCAAATGTACTTTTTTTATTACAATCACTTGACATAAGAACGTACCAATATTTTGGTACAATTTTAAAAAATATAACACAAATATTAAGTTTAATAATTATATTTGTAGCATGAAGATCAAGTCAAGAAATGTTGTTTTCATTAAGTTTGCTCTAAAAACAAATCATGCGAAACTTACAAATAGTTAACGGATCTTCGAAGCAAAATCACATAATCATCCTTTCATTAGTCTTCAACGTCGAACATTATACGGAGTCGAAACAATTACAAGTTCATTTAGATAGTTAAACCACAACGTGAAAGCAACTCCGTCCGTCACCAAGGATCCGAGACGCAACTCATGGTAATGAACAAAAAAGTACTAAAAAAACACCATCGGATTCCGAAAGCAACCGGTTTGTGTCTCACACGCCAGCCGAGCCCTGCACCGTGAATGAATCTCTTAACAGACGTGAAAAAAAGGATTTTAAAACTCGCCTCACAGTGTATTGCCTCGTCGAATAAGTTTTTGACATTAATATTATGAGCACACACTTGAGTAAACTGTTGCGGAAGACGAATCAATCATACGAAAAATTGAAGTGTTTTGGGCGTTTTGTTGTTAGATCGGTCAACGATTAGTGTAAAATTTTCAAAATCCTTTAACGTTATGCTATACTAATGTTATCCAGATAAAGGTACGCTTCTTTGAACGCGCTAATCTAAGGAACATCTAATGTCAATTGAAAAAACATTTTTCTGTTGAATATTTGTCGTCGAAGGCTTTATAGGTACATTTCGTAACTTGGATTAATCGCATCGCATGTCCAAAATAAGGCACATTTTTTGTTAGAATTTATATTATCTAGAAGGCGAACTATTTCTTATCATGAATTCTAGGATACCTTCAATAGACACAGCATTAAATCTTGCCGAACGAGACTTAGTGGCGCGTGACGGTTTCCTAACTAAATACACGTTCCACGCGCAGGCTATTAAACTTTTTTCCAACAAAAACAAACCATCAAGCCTGCATTAACACAACTACGAAGTATTCAAACAATGTCGACGCACTGGCCGTAGCAGTTTTTGTTCTAGTTTTTAAAAAGGAAAAAATAGCACAATTTACTCACGAGTACTAGATTCATTCAAGCTTCATAACAAACACAATGGTGCAAA
The DNA here is from genome assembly GCA_030295005.1 of Cephonodes hylas. Taxonomy (NCBI): domain Eukaryota; kingdom Metazoa; phylum Arthropoda; class Insecta; order Lepidoptera; family Sphingidae; genus Cephonodes; species Cephonodes hylas. The sequence continues at coordinate 1,258,635 of AP025374.1, read as the reverse complement.
TTGACTCTCGAGCAAGTCAAGCGCACTTGCACAAACTTATCGTTCCTTTACTCTGGCGCTTTGATCTTGCGTAAAGCCGATGGCAGACTTGAAAATGTCAGATTACAATTAAAACGTTATTTGTAATCATGGTTACTAATTTACGAAATAATTTATTAAAGGATCGTACCATGTAATTCGTTTGTCACAAGAATAAAAAAAGTAAGACATCTTATTGGTATATTTTTTATCACTATCAATAAATGCAAATTTTGTATAAAATTTACGTATACCTACACCTATTACGAAGAGCAACGTAAAACACACCATATTCAAAAATTACAATAATTAAAACTTCACGGGATAGAAATTTAAGTGAGTTCGAAAGCAAAGTATTTGAGGGACAACTTTGTTACTGCTGACTATATCAAAGTATTTACTGGCGAGAAACAACAACGATAACTCTTATCAGACAACGCTACTATGCCTATCTGTCTACAACTAGACATCTACAAACTGATGCAGAAACGTGACTCATTTGAGTATATGTAACGGGTATTTACTATATTGCTTCTGTTAACTTCATTGCACTTCCACAAACATACCACATGCAGTCAGTTTTGTTCACTTCTCAACGTATTACAACAAAAAAATACCACATGACTACCACGCTTTTTCCATCACTCAACCGATCTCCATTCACAGCCGATAGCATCGTTTAAAAAACTGTTCGAACCAAACAAAACATGAAAAAAAACCTGGGTCCCTAGTTATTTATAGAGCAGTTATCACCGAGTGCGTGTTCACAAATTTATGAAATGCAGTTTGAAAACAACGCATCACATGTGTTTCGTGTACATTTTGTATGGACAGTGGCGCCATCAATGGGTGCATTTTTATGTTTGTATTAGGGGTTATGAGACATGTAGCAGATAGCATTTCGAACAATAAACAAGTAGTCACTAATTATAACAATGAACATCATGCTCGTGATGAGAAATGGGTCTTGTTAGTGGAATTCATTGATTCTCGTAAAGTTGGAATTTTAAGCATTTGACCCATTGGAAAGTTGTAAGTCCTAGAAGTGTCAATAACTTTACAAATTGTATCAATAAGTGCTTGTAGTAATTATTATTAAAAAAATGGGAAGATAATAATTGTGACCCATATCAAAGATCTATTCATTTGGATGTCGTAATACAGAAGATGACTTGAGAAAGGTAGCGGGTGGCGGATAGATGAGGGCCGCTCAGGACCGGGATGGTTGGCGCTTACTTGGGGAGGCCTACGTTCAGCAGTGGACGGCGATAGGCTGAGTATATAATACAGAAGAAGTCAATGTTACATACCATGTATCTTGAACACCTCAAAAACCAGGCTTCTTCGAGACGCTATTGATGAAGAAAGACAAGAAGGAAATTGTATCGCGACGCGTACCTTTATAGGGCTAGAAATATACTGCAACAAACAGCTTAAAATGATTATGCTTATACAAAATATAATGGTTGGTATCAGTGGCGTGCTTAGGGTGTCAAACTAAGGCAAGCCCAAATGTTTATTTAGTAGCAGCTTATTTTTTTTGGTACGTAGGACTAATAAATACCTACCAGTTAGTACTCACATTCACGTTTATAGCGTTATTTTATAAATAAACAATCGTTAACTTCGTTATTTGGAACTATGTAAGGCAAGTCGGGCTTTCGGGCTTCTATGGAAGTACCGCCACTGGTTGGTATAAATGTTACTTCAAAGAAAGCACGTGTCCCATACATAGGAGCATACGTTTACAAAGCAATAACAATGTGGACAAGAGTACATTTTTATGAACTGGAAGCTATTTAGCAGCGGCACGCGAAACGAACCTCTTTAGATTCCAACACGAGTACAATGCAACGGAAACTAATATTTATAAAATAAATACATTAGAGGTCATGGATTTTTAAGTGGTACAAATCGTGCTGTAGTCATGACTGATGGGAATGGATCTGTATAAAGATAAAGACGCACCAACAACAATTTTCTCAAAGATTCTTTAAGGGACCAATATTATACATAGAAAGTTTTTTTTTCTAGTAATAATAAAACGCTAAAGTAGTTGAGTGCGCTTGCGTAAGTTTGTTTCGTGTTCATCTTTATTATGATCAAGTGACTCGATAAATTTAAGTGAGTTTTGGTATGAGGGTAGTTCACATTTTGGAAAACCACTTACGTTACTACACCATTGCAGCAAATTGGTTTACATTAAGTATTGGCATATCTGCGAATTTGGGAAAGGATAAATCTCAACTCTTAATATATTTATATCTAAAAGATAACCTGAAATTTCGTTGTAAAAATCTACTGCCTCGTAAATGAAAAAACGTTCCGCACGCAAGAGTACGAAGTCCGTTGCTAAATGACTCACTGTTTACAAACTAATCGAGCGCTGGGTATCGACGCACCGCTTCTTAGTAATTTAAACAAAACGTAATGTTGTAACGTTTTGTTTCCGTCGTCCACTTAATCGAGCGTAAATTGATTACAAATAAATTCTGCTTCTATTTATATTATCCTATGTACATAGTGTTTGACAGGACTTCGGTCAGATTAGATCAACATGACTGAACGTAAGTAAATGATCGTAAAATCCATTATCTGTAATCATTTTGAATATCAAACTAAGTGCAGTGGTCGCATGCAGCGTAGGCGGAAAACGATCAAGTGACGTTTTTATTTGTTTTACAAAAAGAAAATAACCTACTCCAGTCTGGTCTGACTCATATTTGATCAACATTACTCACAAAAAATTTATGTAAATAGCGGCATATTGCCAAAGGCTTTATGGTGACTACAAAATCCAAAGACAATACAATTTATAATTCTTTTGAGTTTAAAATTCAAACACCAAAGACAAATGGCCGCTCGCTACGCAAGCACGTGTCACAAACGGTTCTAAATTTAAATCCATTTAGTCGTTGCACTTAAAAAAATAATAACATTCGACATGCCACATCGCCACCGCGCGGACTGCAAACAATGGACATGAGTACGTACGTGATACACTCACACATGCAACACGGCCTTCTCATTCGTCGGCATACTGTACGTGCACACGCACACACTCACGTTGCGGTTTCATTGCGAGATCTCGGCTCATATACTCGTACTTTGCGGCGCACTAATCTGAGCATATTATGTCTGCTGTTAATGACATTTAGTTCTTTTACGTGTTTTTTAAAAAGTAACATTGCATTGCATCTCTGTAATATAGAAAAATATTGTGAGATTATTCTAGCACGTGTTAAATGTAGGTTAACAGGCCATATCTTGAGAGGCTGAATCTTATCGTCTATAAGTGCTTCCATTGTGTGAAATAAAACTGTGAAAATAACTGATTAAGGCATTGGTGTCGTGATAACTGATGTGACAGGATCGACAGAATATACCAACTTTTATTATAATTCTATTACTGACATTTGCTATTTGCGGTATTTACGTATTTAGTAATTCGGATATCTTGCCGTGTGGGAAGTGGATATTCAATACTAGGAACTTAGATAACTTAAATTCCATCACGAACTGGATTGCCTTATTTCGGTAGTTCTTTCACCAATCGAAGCTATTTGCAATGTTAATAAGGATCTGAGAATATCTTGACTTAATTACGTTGCTGGTACATTGGTCAGTAGAGCAGTGGGCGAGGACACGAGTTGAAACCAAACACTGCGAGTTTTGAACCCTTAGAATAAATGTTTGTATGGTCAGGAGAGCGGATGTAAAACCAGCTGGAAGATATCAATCCCTGCCGCAAGGAAAAATATGCTTTATATGCTCCGTAAGTGAACCAGCAAACCTCGCGATAGAGGGTGTACACTTCAATAGCCTCAACCCCTTTTTATTAAGAACACACATATTACAAATGAACTTCATACTTCATACTTTACCATCAAAAATTATCAAAATTTGGGCCCATTTTAAAGTGCACAATATGTCTTTCAAATTTATCTCTAGTTTCATATGGACTATCGTTCTCTTTACTAGCATCTTTATAATATTCACATATAATAATGTTTATATATAGAAGCTCAATCAATGAGTAAAGTGTGTAGGTGTGTGCCATTTCCGATAATGGCTTTTAGTATAAATCCGTCTATCAGCTAATACGGATTGCGCATTAATAGACTGTGAAACATAATCCCTATATATACGAACACATAGATGTGCTGCTAATAGGACTAGTAATTCATTAAGAGAATTAACAACTAATATTATAATAGGCTAATGAATGCTAGTTGGGATTTTGCTGCAAAATGATGGAAAATACTTTTTTTATAAGTCTAGTTTAGATCTGCAACCAGCCTCAGGTTCGCTGCCAAACTAAAACATTTTTGTTTACAGTTCATTTCGTCTCAGGAACTGGAAGGACTGACTCTCAGTCCTGGTAGATCTATGAAACAGAAATAAAAGATTTCCTCATAATAATCTTATGAAAACAGGGAAAATTAGTCTAACTACCAACAAACCAATGCAAACACTAACTGTTAAATTCAGAGATCCTAGTGAACCAAGCTCAAAATTCCTAGACTGATGTAATATAAGCATAGCAAACGTTCAAACAATGAAAATACCGTAGAGACAAGACGAGTGCCATCAAACCGAAACAAGATGGTGCAACGAAACCGCACGCTGCGCCCAAGGTTGGCTCAGAGCGTTTTGCAAAGACATCTCGCACTTGCTTTGTAATGCACTCTCATTGCTGGCAAGGCCGACGTTTATCTGCATCTACTATATTAATAGTGCGGAGGTCGCGTCTGTGCATTAGAGGTAAGTTGTTTTTGTGGGAGTGTTTATTTTGAGACGTAATGTTGTTTAAGATAAAGAGGGTCTTTTGTTGAATTTTGTCGAGTAACGATAAGTATCTGGGCTAAGAGCCATGAAGAGGTTCGTGCCCAGTAAAGAAACAAACATATTTATATTGGATAAATATTAAAACACTCAATTAGAAAAATAGCAGAGACCCCAAAAGTAAACTGAAGTCTTTTATTTAAGGCATTAGAATGTAAGTGACATTTTTGTCTCACATTATCATGACTAGAAACATATATGGAACCGATTATTCTACCAATGCAAGTGGAACCAACGGCAAAAGTGCCCATGCATTGAAATCAAAATGATATTTTTAAACAAGATCCGTCTCGCAACGAGATTGAATTACGAAGGTCAGATAAAAGGAGCGCTCGATGACTGTAAGATAAAGGCCTGCTTCGAAAGCTTGCATTTTTTATTTTACTGACACATTGCAAACATTAAACTTGTATGTGATACGGAATAGTACACACCCCAATACGATATATACTTAGCTTTCCTGTATTTTACTTTAGTCTTAATTCATGTTTCTGAATGTGTTGTGGTGTACAATAAAGTGTAATAAATAAATAAATAAATACAATTTAATTCAAAGCATACACATAGTTCCTTTAATTATACTTACAAATAAAGGTTGAATATTTTAATTTTTTTATGATGATAGGGCAAAATTACAAATCTTAAGCGAAATTATGATCTATTGACCAACAATATTGTGACAATGTGCGTTAGGTTAGGTTAGTTAGGTGCGTTAAGGATCCCTGAGTTCCGCAGTAGACGGCTCCCAGTCATAGGATTCTATTATTATTATAAGCGACTGCACTTCACGCAATAATAAGCGCACTACCGATTAGGTACAGTATCGACCGTTTGAAGACGACTATATCTCACCATACGATGCAACTAGATGATAGAACAATACTATCACATGATCAAGTGTAGTGTTGTCAAGCCGTGCCATTGTTTAAAAAATAATAAAAATTGGTTCAAAAAGTGGTTGGTTGGTACAAAAATTGCTTCTCCAAGCTCTGTATAAGGTAGCCAAGGTTATAAAAAACAATGTCACATTATGGTTATATGTAAAACGTTTCATATGAATGGATAATACTCAAAGAATTACAAATGAGTGAGTGGAGACAGGAATTGCGTCGTTCCGATAAGGTGCGCGTCTGAAACACGCATTTGTTGTGAATAATAATCATTCTCGGTATTTGAATCATTGGTTTAACTTACAAGTTTAACATTAGTTCTGAATTTAATATTAAAAACATTTACTGACACAAGCCCAACAAAATTTCATACTGAAAATAGAGTATCATTTATTTGATCTTATGAACATACATGTATATTTTTCAGTATAACTATAAGGTGTATTTCTACACTCCGTTTTCCAAACGAGCATTAACTCTCACGTAACAATGGCGAGGCTATTGCGGTTTTCATTTCACAGACGCATTTCCATTTTCCAGGCTGCTACTAATTCGAAATTGATTTTAACTATTGGGACTTTATAGAGAATGTGACACAGGTAAAGGATACAAAAAAAACGAATTCTAAGACTTAGACACTCGTTCTTTATCCTAATTATAAAAATTCTATACATGTACAATCCTGTCGAATGAAAAGAAAACATCAGCTACTGTCGTTGACATTAAGTCTATTCTTTAAATACCACTATTGATATAATGACGATGGAATTTGTCAGAAGAAACCTATATATCGTGTCTACTAAGTCCGTTCCATTACTAATGTATATGACTAACCTCCTAGCTTTTGTCTTTAACATGGCCTACTTAGCTCAGGTGGAGGACAATGCAGTACGTTCGGTTTCAGGTCACTTCAACTAATTAATTGAAGGCAAATGTTTGCTTTGGTTGTTTATACTGCAGCACTCCGAGGCTCTTGAGAACCGCATGACGTCGTAACCTTACATTGTTTTTATTTATTCACGCCTTCGTTAATAAAACTGAACGTTAACTGCGGTAAGGCATGTGTCAACTAAAAGTTGGAATGTAAGTGCTTACAAATTTTATATCCTTCCCTCTCTCTCAAATGACGTAGTTTCAATACTCAGGTGTTTTGAGTCATTGTAATCAACTGTGATATCATCAGCTCTATCATTTCCTCATACGTCAGTCTCATATCTACCTTAAATATGCGCTACCTAACAAATGCTATATAATTTGCAGTGTCAGTAACATGTAATGTGTCTGTTTTGTAACTTATGACGCTAGAAAACCCGTTACAAAACGTAATATAGATCATGAATGTTGATTTAAATTTAATAAGTTGTATAATATTTCCGATAAGCAATGTTAATATAAGCAGCGAGTAAATCACAGATATCTCTATAACTTGCAAATATTTATAAAAGCAAATCATTAAGTTAACAAAATTTCGGCCGATACTGAAGCTTATCGTTGAGATCGGGACACTGACCAACTTTTAACGTTTTATTTAGCATTTTAGATAGCAATTCAAGTGTGACTTATGTTTTGTTTATTCGAGTAAATGCCGTAAACACGCCAATTACCGCAAAACCTAGAACACGTACACAAAACGAAATGAGATCAATGTTTTTAAGCTGACTTTTTTCCTGTGCCTCTGTCAGTCACGACAAAAACAACTGTAACACTGGCTTGCCTTTCTAAAACTGCTTATACGGTTTAGTAATGGCTTAACTAGTGCTGGACACACTATCCGGTGTTTTGAGTCACGCGGATCGAGTGTTCGAATGGAATCCAAATACCAGCCAATGTCGTATTGTAATGTTGTTCAGAACTCTATGCACATGTCTAATATCTTTCGGATCAATTTTGTTGCGAGTTATTGACTAGGTGGGCCTTCATAAGGACTTGCTGAATTTTATTATTTGGTGTCATATCTGTGTGTACAGCTTTTGAAGCTGGTGTACAGGAGTTGCAGTGTAAGACATGTGACAGGATAGCCTCTAATTCGATGTGATCGCTCGTCCCTATAATTTAGTTCTCAAGCCTGGATAGAAGAAATGCATTATAAAGTCAAATAAGATAACTCCTATTGTATTTACTAATTACTCTTTCCTTACAAAAAAAATATTTCGGCTTTATTTAACCCTACATAATATGTCGTATTCAAATTAATAATTACTAATGCGATTGCAAACTTAAAACCGAGTGTATTCTGTAAACGTAAAAAATCTAAGATGTGATAATTGAGCTTCCAGATACAAAGACGTTGACGTAACTATTGCTAAAACTTTTACATAATAAGAAATATTATGCAGGTATTTAAATTTGCAAATTAGTTCCAGGGTTGCAAAGCAAAGCTAATTTTGTGGTCACGCGAAATAAAACGCAATGAGGAAATGCCAATGTGTTTAATGTGAATAAAATAGACAATGTAGATACGTAGATGGTGCAGGTTCTTCAAGCTGATGATGATGATGATGATGATAGATGGCAGCAACCCCTAATTAATAAAGCATGTTTGGCAATATCTGTATTACACATTGATAATTTTTACAAAGTACTATAGGTATATTTTATAGACACGTTTCAAACTTAAACATATAAATACACAATACTTAAAAGTATCTTAATTTGGTATTTTAAAGCTACGCATAAGCATCATTTTGAAGATAAATATGTTATTTAACCGATACTACTGCAAAGCATGGACATCTTATTGTAACATTAAAAGGAATTGGCCATAATCCACCTCGCTGGGTTAAATTACTACTTCTTCATCAACCCATATACGCCCACTGCTGAGCACGGGTCTCCTCTACCATTGAGAGGGTTTAGGCCATAGTCCACCACGCTGGCCTAGTGCGGGTTGGCGGACTACACACCTAAGAAATTCCTAAGAACTCTTAGGTGTGCAGGTTTCATCACGATGTTTTCCTTCACCGTTAAAGCAAGTGATAATTCAATGTGAATACACACATAACTTCGAAAAGTCAGAGATGTGTGCCTGGGGTTCGAACCCGCGACCGCCGAGATTCTCGACCGCGCGCCCAAACCTCGAGGCCATCACTGCTTTTAAATTACTACTTATAGCTAGCATATTAACGGTTTTCCCTTGAAATATGTGCCTAAATCCTCCACCTATATGCATAATTGTATAACTGCAAAATTTAACTATCACATCGAATTTCAAATTTGTGTTACATTATCCTCAATAAAAAACTAACAAACCTAACGTTCGAAATCACGCATATTTTTTTATTATATTAACCACTCTTATCGGGAACTGTGACTGGCTGAGCGGGCGACGTCGGCGCCTGCCAGTACCCGGAAAGTGAATCATAAAATGTTATTACTCGACCACTCACAAAAGCCAATCAATGGGACAATTCAAACGGTCAGGATGTGTGTGATTCATGACGAACAAAAAGTTACGCGCATCCCAAAAAAGTATGGAGCAGACGACGAGTCTTCAATGCTTCGCTTGTTTAATCAAATTACTTTTATTTTTTAATAGTGGCTAGACAACGCTTTGGCCGGACGCAATTTTGTATTAAAGTAGCCCATGTTTTTTCAATGGCCCTATCTATATCAAATATTAATTAAAAATATTTTGTATCACTACCAAATATTAAACTTAGAGTAAAATTAGAGTAGTAGTCTATTCGTGACAAATATACAAAAAATAAAATTCGACACGTTTGTAGTAAAAGTACTATAGATTAATAATTCTAAAGTAGTGCAACGGCCGCTGGCACATATGACTATAATATTAGACACTGGCCAATTTTCAGAAACAGTAGTCTTAGAACTTTATTATACTTAAAACTTTTTTATCCAACCATCCCATACAAAATTCTGACCTCACGTAAAGAAATAATCGTATATAAAACATTTAATACTATAGCACTTGGATATTGCATATGCAGTATTTTCAATGCCATCGACATTAAACATCCAAAAACAATTAAAATGTGTTTATAACCAAACGTGTATGGGTTTATTGGTACTATCGAGGACAGCTCCTTTTTAGTTTTTTCGCAATGCAATTTTATGTTTTGGCCATAAGTAATTATACAAGTTTTTGTACTGAACCAGTGAAGTGACAAATCCACGCATGATGGTAATTGCAGTAAATAGATGTCTGTCATCAGTAGATGCTGTTATCACGATAATTTAAATTTCAACATTTAATTAATATATACCACTAAATTCCACAATATCTAGGCAGAGGAAAATTTAACACATAAACATGATAACAAGCGAGCAAAATTACGGATTATTTCATGGTATTGTTTCATGAACATTTATCGTATAAATGCTTTATTATGTATAAATGCTTACCAAATTAGTCACAAAACATTCTGATTTTTACTTGAAGTTTTCCTTAAATAAGTACATTTTACTGGCAAACAAAAACACAATTAATTCGCCGCTCATTATTTTCTGTATTGCAGGAAGTTATTGGTCGATATTTGTCCACGCCGGATGAGATAATGAATCTTAACAACACGTACACGCATTGTAATTATAAATCATTGTTCATAGCTATTTCAGATATCTTTTATCACACCCACATACTTTGGTATCTGGCATATGTTCCTTTTTATACTATTAGGCAAAAGTCACTCGCTTATGTTTTAATACGGATTCAAATAACAGATTGCCTGTAATATCAAGAATTTTATAAATCAATGACAATAGCAGACCTTTATTACGTCCATGGACCTTCAACGTTTGAAATTCTTATCAATGGTCATGTACTCGTAGTAGTAATGATGCGACAGACAGGCGGCGGCTCTCGTCCCAAAAAATACTAAAAAAATACTATTTCCTTTCTCATCTTATTCAGCTGTTCTGCGGAAATAACACATATAGTTAACTGTCCCATACAATAAACAGTAATAACACAACATGAAGATAGAAACATAGCGCTGCGGATCACAGAAACTACGACAATTTTCAATCTTATTAACCAAGACCGAAATATGATTGAAAGTTCTATTCCAGAATAAAAAAAATGTTATTGGATTGGGTTATTTGTTGTCAACCTAATTTAATATTATAATAATTATGCTATCTACTTAAGCTTATCTGTATCATAATTGTTAGTAAAACAACTCATTATTTCATTTTTACGTAAGGGCCTTTGTCATGAGTCACAGCGAACCCTTATATCACACCAATTATAATATACTAGTAAAGAATAGATAAGGTTAGAATAATTTAAATTCAGCATGACTCATATACTTATAATTCAAAACACACACTAAAAATGTATTTAAATGGTAAAGTTTTAAATATTAACACGAAACGCAGACTGCTTGTAATCAGAAACTGCGGCCACATGGCGCGGTAACCCCGTTTCGACGATTTTTTGCTTAGTTAGGCGACACTAATAGATTCTGTGCCAAGTCACATCGAATGCTTCTCAAGTACGATAAACACAGACTCTCACGCTTGTATCCCTGAAGAGATATCCAAAGATGCATTTTGATAAGCCACCAGCTGTTGGCACCAAGTATTTAGGTCGAATTTTAGGGAAAGTTCAATATAGTTTACGTAATTCAGCATATTTCTATGTGTCGTTGAACTTCACAGCCTTGGGTAAAATTTCCGAGTTAAGTCAATTGTCGATTTTTTCGAAGAAAAACAGAGAAAAAAGACTGACAACTAAGCCTAAGCTTATCTTCTATGACGTAATATAAATGAATCCGTTGATTTTATTCCTGTTATTAGGATAACAGCAAGATAAGCAACGGACGTAATCCGGTTTACTTTTCAGGAATAGGAATATAAATTATTAGTACGTACATTGGCATCTGTATTGATAGAGACAAGGTAGGAAACCTGCTACTGTGAGTAATGCAAGTCGCTTTGAAATATTTGGCGGAATGCATTAGCCATGTTACAGGTGAGATACGATCAAAATCCTTTCTCGCTGGTCGATATTCTATTTTGGACTGCGTGATTCTTAACATAATGACAATTTTGCAGTAAAGTAGTGGCATAGCATTTACTTTTACAGAAGTGCAGTATTTTTATGATGTTACTAAAAGCCGTTATGTAAAATAAAAATAAGCATATTTCTACTATGTAAATATGTACTAAAAATCATCAGACTTAATTTACCAGCTATTTTAAGTAATGGGCACTTGTAATCCGTTATATTTCTAATGATTCTTTTGTTACCATCCTTATACGAAAAACACTTTTCAAAAGATTCTTTTAGTCGAAAAGTTTTTTTACTGAATATTTAGGATCATTTACTAATGCGTATTAAATTTCCAAGACTGGTGACGAAGTTACCTAGAACAAAACTTAACTCGAAACAGTGAATCACGGTAGAAACCAGTTGTTTAACTTGTGCGAGTCGGTACAATGCAAGTCATAGCACGCTGTTTCCATATATCATCCCAACCGGATCTGACACAATCTTTTGCATATTTATTTCCACGCCAATATCCTGATTACAAACAGGCAAATGGAACCGGCTGCGACTAACTGGGCCACTCACTGCCTTACCACTATATTTATCTTGGATAAGGTTAGATACAAACTTAGATATGTGGCGCAATGGATAGTGAAGCTTAGGTTTACGCCGCGTCTGGTCCGCCTAGTCACTGCACGACAGCCTAGAACGTTCATTGACCGTCCTTAAGACACAAAACTGGTCTACGGGCGAACCACAATGCCCGTCCGACGGCAACCCGTCTCGGCAAAACCGTTGGCGTTACTTTCAAATGTTTGATCAAATATCTTTGTTGAGTTTTGTTTTACTCTTTTTAGTAGCCATTATATTTGTAGCTGAATGGTATTATATTGTCTGTTACATTAAACCTACCATTTACAGGTAATCAAGTTGTTTTACACTTGTTGCCCATTAAGATAGCAACAACAAAGCGTCTTAATCATTATTAACAAAGAATATAAACGTATGCATCTGCAATGTAGATACAAAATCTTCAGATTTTTAGGTTCTGGTTTAGGTTCTGAGCAAATGATGCTTCACATACGAACTAGGTATTTTTGGCGCCACTAAAGTAGTAGTAGTGATTGAAGTTTTTGATACAAAACAAGGAAAATATCCTTATTATGTTTTAGAAATATATGTGTATTTAATATTATCCAATTAGTAGCCAACAAATGAGGAAAACATCATGTTTGTCATACGACCTAAAATACAAAATTCCATTTCATATCACAACAATATACAGAAATAGTTATCAGACGGTGAATTCTGTGCAAAAATAGATTTTCCTTTAGTACTATGCAACAGCTCTATAATTTTCCTTGTACTGTAAATGTGACTGCTAGGAACCTGTTTTAACTGAGTTTATGGTTTGTACGTATGATAGAAACAAAATACCCTTGTACTTATGTTACGTTGAAATATTCGTCGATTTTACTGTCACTTTTACGTTATTAGTGAGATAAAAAGACTAAAAATGTTGTTGTATAAACCTATGATTAAGAAAATATTCATACCATAAAAATAATAAACCCTCATGTTGTCCACATTTTAAGACTTCCAGCTAGGAATTTCCTAACTGTTAACCCAATAGCACTGTCCATTATCTCGTTGCTGAGCCGAGGACCTTCATAAAATGTGATAATACACAGACGCTATTTATAAAGCGTACAAGTATCTTGATAACCCCGCATTAGACCGTTGGCGTACAACACAGGAAGGTCCCAATTTGACTCCCGACAAAGGATGCGTGCGCACGAAGGAATTTATCAACTCCGATTATAACTTGTTGCAATCACACGCCTATGATACATAAGGACCAGAGATCTTACACTCGATGATAACCTAAAGTGACACTTTTTGATTGAGAGCGCTCATTTCCGTGAGCACAATAATCCGAAGAAATTTGGAGAGCTATAAAATGATGTCTAGAAATTAGTAGACTAGCACTATTTATTGCTAGATTATACATAGAAAGTTGAGCTATAAAATTTTTGGTTAGTTGTTGTTATTTTCATTTGTAGATTAACAATTTTTAAATTTCCTTTTTAAATGCGTAATTTTTAGTAGTTAAATAAAATAATACGTAAAATGAGTAACTATTTTTATTAAATGCATAATGTATAACTTAAGAATTAATATTTAGTTACGATAAACTGAACGGATCAGCAAAGACGCAGCTACCAAGCAGAATTTCGAAAATTATTATATAAAGAACATCATGTAATGGTTAATAAAATTCATTAAATGATAAAATTGATGATATATTTTGGCTTAAGAGATAAATTTGACTACAGTACGTACATTCAAAGTGTTGTTTATAGGAACCATCATTTATAGAAAGAAAGCACCGATTGTTATCTACATAGAAACGATTCCCTAACTTTAATACGTTGCCCAACGACATCTCTAATGATATGTGGGTGGACACAGCTTGAATAACACTTGGCTTCTTTCAATGTTAATTTATCTTCGACGGTGCGGACGGAATTTGAATAGCCCCGCTTCACGACGGAATTTCGAACATCGACCATCGCTCTAGAACTTAGGCAATCGATTTTTTGTTTAGACATTTATTGTGTACCGTGGACGGGTTTGAAAAATATTCTATCTTTATTTTATTATGTAGGAAAATATTAATGTATGTATCGACAACAGAGGTATTTACATTAGATTTATCTCGCACGTTATCGATGAAAAAAATATCATACAAACCAGCATATTCAAGACATCATTATGGAATTTGAATTGTAAAGGCCTTTAACCTGCTATAGACTATCATGCTGTCGTTTTCTGAATTATAGGAGAACTATTCCTTACAGTAGTATGAAATATAGTCATGATGATAGTGATGATAATCTCTCGTAGTTTCAAAAAAAAAATAGCTACAGATACGTACTACAGAATAGAGTCAAAATTATTTGTATGCCTACCTTTTTGTGTTGGTGGTAATTAATGTTGCTGCGACAACAGATAAATTGGAAATGTGCGTGTGACAAACACGGAATAACCAAACAAAGGGGATGTGATAAGCGGACGTGATGAATAAAATACGTTATATTAGCTTCATTCTAATGTACTGTACTAATGCAATCATTTACACAACTAATGGATCATTGGTACAATAGACTAAAGTTCTCAGTTACTAGTTGTCACAGTAAGGTGATTAAGTTAAGATTCTTATATGCTTCAATTAATAAGTTCTTTGTTTAAATAAAATAATTATAACATGTTACTCATGCATTTCTCTTAATGTATTTGACTATTGATTGGTATACTTCTATAGGGCGTGAGTTAGTTCATAGGAAACCATTGCAATAATTGAACAGAACTCGTTTTGACATACCATCTGCACTGAGTATTATAATAAGTATTTTCTTAACTATTTTGGAACATATTAGTTAGTCTAAGTATTCATTCAATTTAGAATGAATGAGACTGACGACCTAGATAATGGTAAAGGATGAATAAATCAGTGTACGTCTACTTTAACGATAATAGTGAAAGAATATAAGCAAAAACTTCTAAATAGAAGTTTGATTTAGATAAGTCAAAACTTTATAGCCTTAGAATGTGCTAGCATTTATCGGGTTTATATACAGAATATTATACATGATTAACAAAATCTCGAGCGGAAACGCCAGTCAGTTACCACCGCATAAAATAATCATGACTTTAATCAGGTCATTAGCCCGCTTTGAAATTTAAATTAGCAGTTTTGTGTTAAAGATCACACATTTTTTTATACTAATTGCTAAAGGCCGCTACGATTTTTAGTGGTCGATTCATTACTTGGTGTCGTTGTCACTTGACCTTCTGGAAAGCCAGTGGTTTGACCACTTCATTCTGTTTTTAAGTAAAACAGAGACGGGTGTTTGTTAAATTGCTGTGGTATAATTGCTTTTTATGAGCTACTCACTCAACGTTTTAGGGTATAAATAAAACATTTTTGTAACTATGTATTTACAATAACATATGCTGCTTCATGACTCGTATGTATGTTTCGGCCAGTCTTATGATTTAGCACTAAATAAATTGGATCAAAAGTAAAATCATAATTGTTAATAAAAACTTTAATGTTGAGAATTTATTTACTTTTTTATTTCAACGCAACAAAATGTACATATTACAGATATGCAAATGAAATACGTTAAAATTTATTTCTGCGTCAAGAAATAAAACATTTTTTAGTTTTTGAGAAAAATCGTTCTTGTTTTTTCATTATCACTATTGTAATCAACCATCACGTGTATAGTCTTGCTAGAGCAGAAAAATCATTGTTTTATGACGTTCACAGTCACTTGTTGAATGCCGCTACATTTAAAATTCATTGTTTCATTTTATTGCTACTCTACCTAGTGTTATCCTTGGTAATATTAGCTTATGTTAATACGAAATAAACTTCTTTCACTATGAAAAATCTGGTCTCTCTGGTACACGGTCTCCCACCGATTTTAAACCAGAGAACTATTAAAATAATTCTACCATTAGTATCTTATAATATTACACCACTTTAAATTGGCCCTCATGTTAAATCAAGCAAATAGAGGACGATTTACTAATCTGAAACCAATCTCTCGATGGAGACTTAAGAGACAATGCCAAACAACATTTAGGTTAAAGCGTGAAGCATTATACACGATGGCCTCCGTTGACGCAGTCGTTGAAGGCCATAGGTTCAGTTTCTGCAGTTGTACAAATATTGTGCTAGTTAATTAACAGCATGGACATTATAATATGTCAATGTACCGATGACATTAAAATGAAATAGTCCCTTTAAAGTACTTTGAAGTTAAAAACAAACCTATTTTATGGTTTGCAAAATTTTAAGTAGGGTCAAATTCATAAATACATTGTCTTAAATATATGGATATTTACACACACGAAAAAGAAAACAATGACTCAGACGTAATACAATCAGCTCCAATTGCACAAGCAATCAATCATCCAAACTGGATGTGTCAACGGAGCAGATATGGTGAAAAATAATCCGGGCCTTTCACGCGCTTTCACCGGCGGCAAATCGCCGTTGACTGTCGAAAACGTTGGTTGGTTACTATAGTGGTCATGCAAATTTGCGAATGCAATGTGACGTGTCGTCCGGCGGTGGGGGGTAGGCATTCCTAGTGAGCGGAGGTAGGTGGCTGCGGGGTATGAGGTGGGTGAAGAGGGGTGTTGCGGTCATCGACCGTCCTCCGCCGGCCGCGCATAAACTACGCAGTCGCATAAGGTCAATACAGCCTGCGCAGTGTGACCAGATGTGGACGTTTCCGCTCTTTTACTACACCGCCCGCTGTATCCTACATTTCATTAATTAAAGGAAAAAATACAAGCCTTACACTTTAATTAAAGCGCTGGATCTTTAACCTACATCGAACAGTCAGACAAGACACAAATTCAAAAGCTCTGGTATATGAACGTGATTAATTAAAATCTGTGAAGTAGGTATTTTTGATGTCGGTTTTTTTCATTTAGTATTTAAAGGTTTGTTTTATTCGAAGGATTCTTCTGTACGTTACATAACATAGATACATATTATTCTACAGGATATTCGTGTTACATCATAATGCATGTTGAAGATTGTTTTTGAATAAAAAGTATATTTTATTCAATTATAATTCGATATATAATAAAACAACAATGTCCTTAAACGTTAGCACAACTTACGATTCATGGATTACACCACCAACTTTGCATAAAAAATAGCCAATCCCTAATTGCCGAGGCGACGTCGTTTTCCCCGAAACGATCGGTATACGGGGAGAAATTGCCGAGCTAAGTTCGAGGGCGAGCAAAAACTTCCCAGTTGGATGGAACAAAACGTGTATTCCCAAAAGAGCGTGGTCACACCGAATCGCGCCACTCGACCGGTCTCAAACGGCGCTCGCGAGAAGTTTCGAAAGCCGGCATTGTTCGCAGCCAAACTCGAAAATCAATTACGGACACATAAGAAATCTAATTTAAACTTGCGCAATGGGACATTATCTTAAACGAACGTAATCCGCTTTGTTCACGCCACAACTGTGACACTTGCTTGGCAAAATTTCTTACCTAAAGTTTTTCTCGATTAAGAAATTTCCTTCGAATTGTTACACATCTTAAAAGATTAATTAATAAAAAAGATACAACTACACTTACTTTCTCTCTCTCTCACACATCTTCACCATTACTGTTAGAATTGTGCCCTTTACCCGGCAATATCCAGCGGCAACATAGACAATAAATAGTAGTTAATAATAATATACTATAATCAATCGAATAACATTCCGTATCATTACAAACTAATGAAAATAAACTAGTAATAGTATATTCCTCAACCAAAAAACATTCAAGCTAGCCACGGTCACAAGTAACAAGGTACCAAGAAACAGAACAACAGTTTGCTGGCCCACGTGTTCTCCCCTTTGTATAACCTAACCTTTTATAATGATTTGGGTGTAAACCATGCCGTTATCATTTCAAGATATTAGAAATCGATTTCTCGCTTCGGTACTGTATGGATAGGAATTCGCTAACATTAGGTGAAGACAATCTAAGTAAAAAAAGTGTTTCTTGCTCTGAATGTAATTGTTAAATTATTTGCTAACAGATAATAAATTATTAAAACTAAAAGTAATACTATGGCTGCAGAACTCAAATTTATATCAGTTCCACAACTCCAGTTCCGTATTAATTTCCTCAGCATCGAAAATTTTCTTTCCCAACAAAATCACGGAGCTTTTGAAATTTCGTTTTCCCAGGCTTCCCTATTGAATTTCGTTGATTTTTCGCAACAAGGCCGTTGGATCTCATATCCTGTGGCGAGACGTCGAAACAACTTTTTTGGTCCGCGTGACCGCATTCCCCGCGGAGGTTCAATGGGGAACTTTAAAAGAAATCCACAGTGACCGTTAAATTCTCAGGTAGGCGACCGGTCGTTATTTATATATAAGATGTGATGCATTGGAGCGAGGCTAGTTTATTGAACAGTACATATATAATGCTTATAGTTTATACTATGATTAAACTCCACGTGTTTTTTTTTTCGTTTCTCATAAGTAGTTTTTCTTGTATTTTTATTCAGATACCAAATCAAAATTATTTTTGAATATTTATGAAGCAACAGAAATCAGGATTTTTTTCTTGCCTGTAAGTTAATACAGATATATAAGTAATTCTATCATTAGATAGCATGGTTATCTAGTCTAGCAAAAATGGACCAAAAACGCCCGAAGACGTACCTACTTCGAACAGGTCCTAAATGCACCTTCCATATCCAGCCATGTGTTTAAACCACGTGGCAATAAGATATAAACCAAATTTTCTTACGACTGAAATGACACCTTTAAAATAATACAACATGGCAGAAGAAGAAGGTAACATGTCACCAAAGCCGACATAGACATTAAACAGGAAATGTTAGAGTTGAATATTGTGTAATTCACATTGGCACTACAGTAACGTACAGTGACGAACATGGAAGCCATTCAAACGTTTCCTTGAATGATATCAACGACTATAAAAGCAAGATAAGATAAACATTAACACTTTTTTTTGCAATATCTTATCGGGGAATAGAACAGTAAAAAAAATGAGTATAACATTTCATTTGATTCGTGAAACATTTTGCACGCTGGTGTTTAAAAAAACCATTGGGAAATCCTTTAAAAAATGAGCTGTGGCTTAATACCTACTTCTAGGAGGTACAGACAAATGTCCTCGGCAAAAATTTAACTCTTGGGTATTTATCACAAACAATTTATTATCAGTCTCGTTCCTAATCTTAATATAAATCAATACTAATCAAGACAGCCAAAACCCTATGATTTGAGTAAATCAAGAGCGGTAATTTTTGTGTGGTAACGTTAAAAATCGCCTTCTTTGCGTTGTTACATATTTCGTAAGTCAATGACATAAGCCGGACTAGTCTTCGGAAAGCGAGACGCAACCATGACGTCAGCGCGACGCAATGTTGCCTTGCAGTTTTCTAACACTATTCAATTTTAAACAACTCCGACTGCGGTACGAATATTAACAGTAATATTTGTCTGACGACTGACATCGTCGCCGTCCAGATAAGGACGTTCAAACTCGGTTAGCACATTATACTTGTGTTCCTCATGTATCATTTGTTGAATTAGGCACATACAAAATGATTTTCGTTTTGCCTTTTTTTATAGGTTCTTAAAATGATGAGGTAACAAGAATAATCATTTATTTTGTATATTAAATAAATTTTATAAGCTGAACTTCTCCTGTATTTGTTCTACTTACACTAGATTATGTTTAAGCTTAAAATTATTTCGAACATGTTAAGTAGTTCCTTTTAAATTGCCTACTTTCAGAATAAACATTTTCCGTGTTTGAATATTACCAAGTATTCCAGTCTATTCTTTTAAATATGTAAAAATACCCAAACTTACCTTCACTGCATCTCGCTCGATCGCCGCTCCGTCTCGATCCGCCAATTTCGTAACATTGGTGAAACTCGTACATTTGTCGAATTATTGCATTCAAAACAGATTTTTGTAGTTTTTTTTTTATTATGGTTTTGTTTTGTGTAATTGTTGTATCTTTTAGATATACGCCATCGAGAATATTATTTGCAGGTTTCTATACTCATATATTTGTTCATTAGATCTTATCAGTTATGCAATGTTTGTGTTAAAATTATGCACTTAATTTAAATGCCTAATGGTATTTGTTTAAAGAATGTTGTTTAAATAGGTGTAAGAGTAGGTTAGCATCTGTATCTACAGATATGTAATTATGAATGTGTAAGGAGAGTCTATGTGCCAATGTTATTATCTGTTTAAATTTCTGTATCTTCATGTATATTTCCCTAGTTAATCCATTGATATTCTACTTATGGTAAAATTATCACTCAAATATTATGTAAACCACATAACTTGATGTAACTGACATTGTGTTAGGAAAATTATTGTTTTCGAAAACCACATCACCAATGATAAACATAAACCTAAAATTTCCAAAACCACAACGAGAATGTATAGTTGGCATTGCCTTATTAGTGTTATAGTAGTTATTATTGGTAAATGGTAATTTGTGAAAGGTTCAGTTGAAAAGGGCATACAGTTGTCATGTGTATTGCTCAATTACAATTAGATAGTTTTGTTCATAATAGGTCCGTCAATCTTCTTTCATATTTTCTTACCAAATACTCATATTACCTCGTAACAATATGTCTAGAACAATGGTAAAAGTTTGTTCACGCTTAACGCTTATCTTAAACGCAATCTGACATTACCATACAAACGCTAATCACGTCATTTGTGGCAGAAAGTTGTGCGCATCGAAAGTAACATAAAACATTCAGTTAAAATAAACGAAAGTATGTCTGTCATTACTTTTCCCAGGCGTTCATTCGACGTAGTAATAAAAGCTAAGTTGATAGCAATTTACCGTTCGTGTTAGATTTATCCCTAAAGTTGTTCTCTGACAACGCAGCCTATAATGAAATCGTACTTACTTTCGTATCCGGCCGTCCAGGACCACAGCGACACCATTGCCAGCAGCCAGTGGTACATGAGCCCTTCGATCTTCCAATAGAGTGGGGCGAACAAGGGTCTGACGAGGCGCAGCGCCATCATCCACACGACGTACGCGGGGATGCAGTATAGGTTGTTGACGACCGCGAATGTCGTCCGCGCCACGATCCGCACGTACCGGCTGAAACAGCAGGGCCGCCTCGGTTGGTCCATGGCCGTCTCGCCGCGCGTCGGGCGCCGAGCGCTGGGACGTGCACATGAGTGGTGTGACATGAAATGCTAGGTGTGAGGCGCGAGGCGCGAGGCGAGCCGACATGGCACCGGACCGCGTTCTCCCTGCCGACAGCTGCCGAGACGCGGGGGCTTTCGTCGTGCGCGGACCATCGCGCTGCGCCCTACCGCCGCTCCCCAAATCAAACACACAACTTTACATTCGACGATATTTATTAATGGAATCTTTCACGGATTCACTGCCGGTTATTTCGTTAAGTAGACTGCGAGTACAAATTTAAAATTGGCCCGTCGGCGAGCGACGGCCTCGCTCGCCGGCGAGCTCACATGCGATTTCTTTTGCGACACACATTTTACACCGATCGACGTAACATTAACTCGTACGACGCGAGCACACATAGACAGACATACACAATTTTTATTTTATTTTAGTTTATGATGCATACTTGCGGCACGACCACGGCCGGCCGAGCTCGTCGTGTAAAAACAATACAAAGTTCATTTATATAAAATTAAAAAATGACATCAGAACGCTGAAATTATACAAAAATTACAATATTAAGACTGTACACTATCTAATATATACAATGGTTGCCAGCGTAGATATGTGCGGAGCTGTATATACATGGCGGTGGGTGTGGGTGGCGCGCTGCCCGCTGCACGCTACACGAGCACATCACACGTTGTAGTCGTGAGCGATGAGGCTGTGCACCTGCTCGAGGCGGTACGCGAGCCGCTGCTTCTGCGAGAACTCGTCCTCCTCGAGCGTCACCGTCAACTGCTCGTTGTACCGGTCCGCGTACGCGTACAGCTCGTTCAGCGCACAGTTCGTGTTGAACTCCTTCGTGTGGAGGCGCGACTCCTCCGCTAGCATAGCGTTCATGTCTTGGTCGGATATCGCAGGCATCAACTTTATGTCAGCGTAGTATCGCTCCACCCACTCCTTATACACAGGGATGTCTTTCGCGTAAAGAAGCTTAGAAGAGGGAGAATCTTTACCGAGAATATGATCAGATGTGGAACAAGAGTCCATGAAAGTTTGCGCGATGACAGATAAGCAAGAATCTACTGTGTTCGACTTGTGAACGTCGAAAACGAAATTGGGATTCTTAATGAGATTGACCCAGAAGCGCAATGGGAGAGAGTTGCTCTTCCAAGTATGAACCACTTCGGGATCGGAGATCGCATGCTGTAACGCTTGATCATCGAGAAAATCAAACATGTATTTTATAGCAAGAGGCAACGCGGAGCCGCGATGCGCAGTGCTGAAAATGGTCTCGAACAAATCATCGACAAATTTCTGCAATGTCCCCTTGGTAGCGAGAAGGCGCGTGAGGTATATTTCCGACACCATTTTATTGCCGCGCTCACCCTCTTTGCGTGCGTCATCATCGTGGTGTCGCACCAGATGCCAGTACTTGAAGCCACCGCCGTGTTCATACTTCAAGGGACTGGCAGGAGGGCTGGCCGAACCGTATTTACCGCGATTGAGAGTTTCATAAGTGTGCGACTTATCGTTCTTTTCCATGTTGGACAGATTGTAGACGGAACTTTGTTTGGCGACAAGACTAAGACATGCGCCATCGGGAACGTGGTAATGGTTTAGAGTATTTACTTTGCGCCATTCGCCCTCGGATTTAGTAGTCATATCCTCATCGTAGAGGATTACGCGGCCGCAGGCGCCCGTGCGCCATTCCAAATCCAAGTCGTCGCGACTTGGCCGTTGTGAGTATGGAGTCGCGCGATAAATAGCATCTAAGCATTTCTCTTTCACTTGGCTAATGGTATCACAGTCTAGAACTTTGACCTGCACGTTCTCCGTAGTAGCCTCTAAGCCGCTGACAAAAAGAGTCTGCTGCGATATGGATACGTTCACGGCCATAGCTTTGAAATCTATCGACTGCCTAATCAGTTTTTCTTCGCTGAGTGAGTAACGAGCTTCGGATGTTATAGCATCGACCGGGCCTTTATCAACCTGTCCTTTCATTGACCTAAACAAAAGATATAAGGGCTCCCCAGCGCATTCACGAAGAAATTTGTACAGAAGAAAAGTAAACCATGCGCTTAGCATTTTTTCAGCGACACTCTCAGTACGTCTAAGCAATAATTTAGGGTGGTTCTTTCCTTCCATGCATTTCTCTATCAAATCAGCCAATAAAGTCTTTAAAACATCAGTGCAATATTCCATCTTACTTTGCAGCGTAACCATAATAAGAGAAGCGACATTGACACGATCTCGCATTGAAAAATATCTATTGCTTTCTAAAGTACGTATAAATAATAAAAGGAATGTTTTGTTCATAATAAGCTGCCCAAACATTCTCAGACCTTTCTCTCTTCTAATAAGCTCTGGACGTTCCCACTGGAGGACGGCATGATCGTCGATATTGGGGAACAATATCTTCATTGCGTACGTACGGTAGTCTAAGAAGGGTATACCGCCCGTCACGTCACCCGTCAGATCAGTCATTTCGGTTTGCAACTCGGCAAACGCTTCCTTGCATTCAGCAGCTACTCTTAATTCTAAAATATCCATTTGCTCTTGCATATTCTTTAATACCCTAATATTTTCTGTTGACTTTCGCCTATACATAACTAAAAATCCGATAACTATGAGTAGAAGTGCACCTATACTAACGCCGATACCTATCAGAGCCGGTTTGCCTATGGCCGCTTGCAAACCGGCCTGCGATGAGTACGACAACTTGCCTATCTTGAAGGTAAGCGCACGCCCCACTCGGACCTCTACCTCGGGAGTGTCTACTCCGTCCGGGAGCTCGTCGCGGGACGGCGGGCGACAAGTCAGCTGATGTCGAGACAACGACGTCACATTACACAAACTATCACCTATGCGAACTTCCACGTCGCCTTCCGTGCAAGCCCTATCTAAATTTTGACCGTTAATAGTTAAATATTCAGACTTATAATACTTGACGTCTTCGTCGAATTTTTCATATATGGGATCCGGATACAGAAGGAATGCGTCACCATGTTTACTAGTGAGATTTTGTACGCTTTGAACGTCATCCATATTGAATCCGTACTCTAATTCCAAAGGTCTATCTGGATCTATATTAAGACCGGCGCTTTCAATACCGGGGGATTGGCATATAAGATGCGTTTGAAAATCAACCCTGTTGCAAGGAGCAATATAGGGTCTGTTATCGTGATACACGTATATTTGAGGCAATAGGATTGAATGGAAATTCCGACCCATCACTTTGATGTTTATCCCGCCGGAAGGAATGCCTTTAGGTTGTTTTCGTTGCGATAATGACGGCGGGCCAGATTCTACAGATACAACAACAGGATCCTCTATGTATTCAAACTTTTCACGATCCAAAGTTCGCATACCGTTATCAAAACGCATCCGCAATGTCCCCATTTTCAGTTGATACGAATGGCTTGTTCTACAAACTGCTTCCTCGTGCGACACAGACAATATGGCGCATGGCAAGTCGTCAATATAAGCTTGTATGTTACTACCAGCATTGAGATATTCACCCGTTATACGCAACCTAGTTCCGCCTGACTGTGGACCATATTTCGGTTGAATAGAAGTGATTTTTGGATTTACAAACGCGTAATGATTTTTGGACTCGCCACGATAATCAGCGACACGAACTACAACTGGGCCGTCTCGCGGCAGTTCTTCCCCAGGTCCATCTACAGTGCATACTATTTGCTTCGTTTTGACATAAAGTTCTATGATCGGTTGGCATTTAATTCCAGCTATGGTGACGCCATTATAGATATCGGAAATATTACGACCAAGATTAATACCTTCTATAGTTATGTTAGTGCCGCCGTCCCAAGGGCCTAATTTTGGCTTGAAAGAGTGAATCTCTGGATTTGGACAAGTTTGAGTACGGTTTAACCACACGCTAGGGGCACCGCATTGCTCCTGAACTTCACATTTGTCGGACCCTTGGCACCAACCGCACCCAAACTTTTCCGGAAGCGCTAAACACATGCCGCAATTATCCGCCATATCGTTACAACGATAAATAAGTATGTGAGTATTATCTGGGTTATCTAAAGGCTTTGAACCACCCCATATGACGGCGAAAGAAGCGGTAATATTAGGCGCACGAGATGTATACGTAAATTCAACAGCTTCGCAATAAATGGTGTCGGCTAGTAACTGAGCGTTGACATGAGTCACCCGTCCTTCTATATTGAATTGACATACAAATCTAGTTTGAACGATAAACTGACCTATGATGTGTACTTTGACTTTTATAGCCTTTTTTACGCCAGACGGTACAAGAATCTCGTTGGTGCCGTCGGATGTTGAGTTGATTGTTGGACAGAAGCCAGGTCCTGAACGATAACTGGGACCTATTCTACTGACGCCGGTAACTAAGATGTCGTTGCGGCAATTCTCGGCAGTGTCGTGTGTGCACCGGTGACCATCAACGCACCAGTCGCACGGGAAGGAGGAACTGACGCACTGTGTGCACGAGCTGTACGTATTACAATCGAAAAACGTAAAATTAGTCGCTACAAAATCAGGTCCCTGAGTAGTGCGCACCGACAGTTTCGCTGTGAAGTGATGCTGACCGGCGGGAATCGGTGGGAGCGTGTCGGTGCGCGGTGTGGTACAATTAACACCATAGGTCTTACGCGTGGCATTAGTAATAAGAGTACGATCTAAAGCTGTAAATGCACATAAGAACTGTCCATTAAGAGTAGGCAAATTTTCAATGAGTAAATCTAATGTTCTGGCCGTCGTTCGCTGCAACTGGTTCGGCGTCACTTGGGTTATGGTCGTGCACCGGCCGCTGCGATACGGGATCCAATACAGTGGATCTTTCGCAGCATCCTGGCAGTCCGAGCGGAGACTGCATTTGTTCTCCAGAGAACACCATCCACAATAAGGGTCTTTGGCTCCTAGGCATGTTAAACACGATTTATATACGCTACACTCCTGAACTTTCACTTTGGACACTTTGCGTTCGGTCATCACATATAAATGCATCAGTTGAGTATCGAAAAACAGGTCCTTGTTAACTGGAGAACCCTCGTCGACCACTATATCGCCATATTCAAACGCGGAGGTAGCGCTCTCCACCACGATCTTCTTGAGGTGACCTTGCGCGGTGCCCGCGAACACCACAGTGTAGTCGCCGGTCGCCGTTGCCGCTACTGCCGTCAGCCTCTTCGTAAATACTGCTACAGGTACAGCTTCCACTGGTTGTTCGCCTCCAAGAGGTGTGTTCACATCTAGCCCACAAAAGTCTTCACTGATGGACTGCAGTTTTGTACCAATACAGGGGTGGGATGGTGATATGAAATCTAAGCCTCGAGAGCCATTACCACTAAAGCAAGTCTTGATGTTCTGCATGAATTTACGACGAATAGCTTTGAGCGAATACACGCAGAGTGCAGAAAGATCGGATGGGGTGTTTGTGTTTATTGACTCGCTCTGACTGAAAGCAGCGAACAGCACATCTTGCTGAGCGGTTATTCCCAACTCTGCTGCGAGCACAGAACCAGCTTTCCCAACAAAGGCTGCTTGAACTAGATTGTATCCAAAATTACCACCTCCTTCTCCTGTGCAAGACATCGGAATTTCTGTGTATGAATAATAATTCTCATCATCATGGCACACCCGAACCAATTTACTGTAGTATGTGTCCGATCCCACACCTCTCAACTGCGTTGTCAAAAAGTAACTGAATCCTTCAGAGCTGAACCCGTAGACATAATTTATAGGATATCGCTCCCGTGACAAGGAATTCACGAACATTCTGGTGCCAGTAGTAACTGCAGTCCGGGCTATCATGAACAGACGATCATCTTCAAGGGATCGACTGCTTACTGTAGGAACTTCGGAGCGATATGGTGAGTTGCCAGTGAACGTGACTCCCACATACATCACTTGCGTCATCGGAGGATTGGGAGGTCCAGGTGCAATGAATGCCACAGTGGAAGCAGTGGCATTATTCGCCACGACCGGCTCACGAACCTCGCGCACATCGTGAGAAATGTTATTTAGGTTCCGTACAGAGCATAAACCTTGAAGCACAGAGCCGCACGTGATGAGACGACTGGTCGCATAATCGATTACCAACGCCTTGTTCACATTGTCCGTGGGCTTCTTTACATAGTTAGAGGGGCAATCGAATGTACAGAGAGCGGAATCATTGACGGGGCCCGTGACGATCCACTGAGCGACCTCCAGATCGGGCGACAGCTGGTAGATCCTGTTAACCGCACCCACGTAGACGCGGCCCGTGTTGCGATCCACGACGAGATGGTTGAAGAGAGAACTCGGTGCCGACACTTGGTCGGTGAAGGTGCGCACCACGTCTTGGGAGGCGCGCGCGGCGACGCACGCGGCCCCCAACGCCAGCAGCACGCGCCACATGTCGGCGCGGGCGCATGTGGCCGGCACTCTACCGCGCGCACCGCCGTCCGCCGCCTGCGCCGCCCGCCCGCCCCGAGCATCTGCAACGCGATACACGCACTCAGCGCCCGCGCACCGCCGCCGCCTGGCTCCCATCGCACCGCACCGCTCCGCCGCCGCTCCTCGCCTACCTCGCCTACCTAGCGTCCGGTGAAGCCTGGACGTGAAGCTTATGACGCCCACGAGGACCTAGCGCGAGTGTGCTCCCCAACTATATATATTCCACCGCGGTACGCACGTGTACGCGCCTCGGCTCGGAGAGGTTCAGTGCGATCGGAGCGAATTCGCGAGTTATACGTAGACTCGCGGTGACCCTCATCCGTAATTATTTGTATCGGTACCAACCTATTTTTTTAATGCAGATTTACACCCAGATGGCGACATTTTTATGTGTTAGTTGTCTAAACTGATTATTTAACCCAGAATATTGAATGATGGAACCGAATAACAGAGGCGTCTTTTCTTGTTAAGTACATATAATCTAGTGACCTATCTAAATAGAAATTCTAGTAATCCCTAAACAATGAACGACAGACGGTCGAAAATAGGTCAGTACCAGGAGAATGAGGTCACAGGCGACCCGACGCGCACAATGCACTGAGATACAAGTCACACGCCGACGAAAGCCTCAGCATCATAAAGGGGGGAAATAACTAAAACAATAATTTGGCATGCTGTTCGCAACGAGGGAGTGAACGTGGTAGCGCAACGATAAAAACAAAATGAAAAATAAATGACGGATAAACTAAAAACATCGAGAGTGTAACACAGAGGCGTACTCACAGGAATGCCATTGTTGGGAACGCAGCGGGCTTCAAGTGTGATTCTTGTTCTATATTGAGATCATAAGCGTGTGAAGCGCACTCTCATAGTGCGGTGACAGCGCCGGGCGTGTGGCCGAGACCTGCAACAATACACACACTGGTTACATACTATCGCTATATGAACAGACTCGTCGTTACACAAGGACAACATTTAATGGAACTATTCATACATGACACATTAATTAACAACTACTTTCACTCTCAAACGTTCTTAAACCCATGAAGGATACATATCATAATTTACTTTTTGTTATTTTGTTTAATTTGTTCCTTTTATCCAACAAGCGAATTCATCTGCAAATTTATAGTTCTACATATACTTTGTACAAAAAAGGGTTGACTGACCGAAGTTACAGAACAAATTGGGATCAAAAACGGCACTTAAGAGAACATTTTCCAATTAATTGATATCGGGTCATCTCGAAATAATTCTAGTCTCCGTGTGCCTATGTAATTTTATAATTCGAGTTAAATTCCCGTTGGAGTTATATATCATACTGTAGAAATCAGTTCAGTGAATCCTATATTTTTC
Source organism: Cephonodes hylas (assembly GCA_030295005.1). Classification (NCBI taxonomy): domain Eukaryota; kingdom Metazoa; phylum Arthropoda; class Insecta; order Lepidoptera; family Sphingidae; genus Cephonodes; species Cephonodes hylas. The sequence goes on along the minus strand of AP025374.1, from coordinate 1,229,406 downwards.
TTTTTAAAATGCTTAGTTATTACAAAGGTAAAAAATTAAGAGTAAATAAAGTACTATTAGAAATATTTAAATCTTGCATTTTAAATTTAAAAAAAAACCTTTAAACTGTTGTACTTTTTGTGACTTAGACTAGCAAATACACTACAAACTAATAGTTAGGTGCATTACGAACCAATCACTCAGAAATGCTATTCTAGTGCAACTGATGGTCAAGTTTTTTTCCGTGCTTACACAATAACCTAAATCGCGAGCATTGTCATAGTAAAATTACGAGCTATAGAAAAAAAATGCCTTCTCATATTTATTTATTATTATCTTTTTAAGAGTGAAGTGAATATACCTGTCCTTTCAGACTTTGTCATGCCTAAAATTCATTAATTTTTACAAGAGTTTAAGACAGTACCGTCGATTCAACAAATAATAATAATAATGTGAGTGTCAATCACTCAGCCCTACAGTTGAACATGATACTGAAGTATTAAAACATGATTCTAGTCATGTTCGCAGACAGACATGAGGGTTCCGGCACTAACGAGGCAAACACTCAACCAACCACTTCGATCGTCTGGCAAGAAGTACCCTAATTAGTATTCTTGTATGAGAACATCTGTTGAGCAATGACTATGTACACAAGGACCGTATGGTCATATGAGTTGTAATCATATATTCAATGAGGGTCTAAAACATTATTATAAAATAAAATACCAGCTGCAAACACGACGGCCTAATTACCGCCTGAATAATAGGCGTCGCGTGAATAAAACGCGTATTTAAAAAAAGTTTAATCTAAACGAAACAGCAATGGATCCTTAGCCTTTCTTTGTAGAATTTAAGTAAATTTATTAAAGCCAATGATTTAATAAGGGAGAAAACATATGAAAGACTAATATTACCTGGTCCTATAACTAATGTTACTTGGTCGTCAAAATTAATAACCTCTAAATTACCTAGTGAGAACAAGAAACCCATCTTTTATGATAGAATAGATTTATGAATTTAAGGCTTAAGCAATACAATCGTTTTGACCTATTTTCTACATATTTAGGACTTATTTAAACTTGAAAGGCAACAGTACAAAGCAGATCAGAAACAGTGGCACCCAAGGTAGAAGTTAATGTTATACCTATACTAAAACTTATTTTACCTCACGTCATTAGCTTGCTCTAGGCCTCGTGCACCTATAAATCCAAACATTGTGACTAACATGGCTAATAAACGATAATCAAGGGCGATATTACCTCTCATGTACAATTCCAACAAAATGATGTCACGTTTGTTATCATTGCGCGGTGAGTAAAAGTGTATGTATATGTAGACTCTATTAATGAGTCATTGAATGTAATCATATTGAGAACAGTTTGTGTCAATGGCTTGAATCAACTTTTAATTAGTTTCGTGAATACGGTATTAGATAGGATTTAGTAGTAAAACATTTTACTTCGACAACATTAATCTAACAGAATTTTTTATTCAAATAAAATGATAGGGAAGTAGCCGTATAATTCTGTGTCAGAATATCGGCACAAACTATAAATCAATTAACTCTAAATAAATAATTCAACAAACAGACAATAAATAATGCAATAAAAGAAAATGACTTCCCGTGCGCCATATCCTCAACGTTGATCTAATAAACAAGATCTAGGTCTTGCGTTAATGCCGCCGACCCATCTGCCCGTCAGGTGACCTACTCCACTTTTGTCACTCCCGGGACAATGCGGGACTTCGGACAGTGTCAATGACCCGACCTACATGTGTCAAAACACTATGAATTACACCGTTTTATTGGAAACGGTAGACCTGACCAGCGCATGCAATTACGTGAACTGAGAATATTGCGGTTTATTGACTGAAACACGGTCTGCAACACGCAGCCGACATTAAGGTAAATTAATGAAATGAGGAAACATCCTGTGGTTCAGCAGAGGCGTTAATTGAATTACCAACGGACCGGCGACGTTAGACACAATTCAACTGTAGGTCAAACGTATAAAACTGGGGATATACAAAAACATTTTTTTCTATTTTGATAAATAATACGTTGCAACGTAGTGCAATCACGACTTGTAATATACGATTACGCAATTACACATCATTAAATTGTGAATGACTGACACAATATATAAAAGAAATTTATTTTATGGTTAATTCTTAACATTTTCTGCCGTGTAAGAAAGTCGTTTATCATCTTTATCAGTATGATTCAATAAATCAATACACCCGTATCATGAGTGCATCTAGATTTTGTTCCTATTAGTATTAGAACACGTGTCTACTGTACGCTTTAACCGACTTAGATGGCAGTCCACTGACCAACAATTAAATCGTATAACTCACAAAACATCCTTAAAGATACTAACAGACTCTAGTTGATTGCTACTTCTAAAGCAATTTCGTTACTAAAATGTCAAAAGTTAATAATGCTTGATTACCTAATTTTTAGCTAATGGCGGACATAATGCCTTATAAGAACCTATCTTTCAATTTCATTAGGATTATCTGAATTGTAGACATATTTAAAAGTTGCCAAATGTAGTGAGTCAAATGTAAATTAAAATCGATTCTCACTATTGATTTACATACTCGATTTATTGGCATGTCGTTCTTTACATATTTACGAACTGAGTTTTTCTCATGCTGAAGCTGTAATTATAATGTATATGTAGTCGTTATAATACAGAAAAACTTCATAGCGTTATCTTTGCCAAAATGAGCTCAATTTGAATATAATTTCATTTGCTTACTAAAGAATGTACAATAAACCAGATGTTGCAACTTTGTTGATGTTTATCTCTTACCCAATTATTACCTATGCAAAAAGTACGATACTAAAATAACATCCGTATTTATTTATGTGAAATCATTGCAATAAATATGTTTGCACAATAAACCCTGTTGTTTTCTATATCCATTACACATCACGCCCACACCAGTATTGAAGCAAGAATAAGGATCACACGCTATATTTCGCAACACTGCAATAAAATTACGATATCTCCCGTAATATTGCTGCGGCAACGCTCTTAATACCAACCCATCGGCCATCAAAAATTTATAAACATGAAATTAAAATTATTAGTATATTTTAAAAATGGAGCTCATTTAAATAATTTTAGGATAATACTGAAAATGTAGTAATTTTGTTAAATAATATTGTGCCCAAATGAGGATGAAATTGAATGTTTATACAATTTAAATAAAGTATCTTAAAACATTATTTTTGAACATTTGCAGTGCTAGACACCTGCTTCCGAAACGAGTGGCCGCGGGTTCGATCCGCGCACCGAGACAAATGTATGTGTGATGCACAAATATTTGTTTCGGGTCTGGGTGTTTGTGAGACCGAAAAGTCTCTTGTAGTTTCTGATACCCACAACACAAGACTCATATCTTAGTCAGGACTATGTATGTGACTGTTGGGTGTATTTATTTATATATTTATAGATTACTCTTTTATTTCAGCTTGGCAATGTACAAAAAATAATTTACAGATATAAGACAATAGAGAAATAAAGTCTATGATTTTGATGGTCTATACTTAGCTGAGTACAGGCAAATAAATAGTAATTACAACTAATGCAAACATTTTTTTTTATCAGAAACCAGACAGTATGTAAGACATATGGAATTTTATACCAGCAATTATCTTAAGATAAAGTTATTCTTTAACAAATGTAGTTCACAACACTTTAGACTCAGATATCCAAATTGTCAATTATCATGTCAAGTATTTTGTCAACTAGAACAAAAAAATTAGATTCCACTGCACTACAATAAATAAGATGAATATCAATTATGTTAAAAATACATTTCTAATTAAATCTTTAATGCAGTTACCGGTACATTACAAATATTAATTATTATTAAATTGATAGACAAAATATTTCTATTACAATATACCTGACAATACACAAATAAGTTTTTATTTAAATTAGTTGTTTTTTAAAACCATTATTATAAAACATTGTAAATGTATGTAAACTATAATAATATTATGAACAAAATGTAACCAGACATAAGGAAAATATTATCTAAACAATAAATTCCATTTGTTTTTCCTTGTAACTGTAAAATATTGAATTCTAAATTAGGTAATTGTGCAGACAAAACAAAACAACTGATTCTACTTTATCATTCTCAGCAATTTTTATTAAACTGACAATTTGTAGAAAAATGTATTTAGAAGTGTTGAGCTGAAATCCCACACTGAATACATATATCTGGAATTGTGTGTATATAAATAGGAATGCTGATATAAAATGTTAAAAACATAAATAATTATGCTTCCAACATATACAGTTTTGCATCTTTGTATCTTCTTGTCCTTCTTTTTGATTTTCTTCCGTAGGGTCCCATAAATTTTCATCCAAACATACACATATGTAAAGCAATATTCCCACTATAAATCAATAGTAACATTTTAACATCTTATGTAAAGAAACTTATGACAAAAAATATACAATTCTTAGGCAGAATGTTTCTTCTGTTTTCATGTTTTCTCTGAATACTAATTTTAAGCTTTAAATTATTATTAATAAAAGCTATTTAACATATAAATAAGACTATCTAGACCTATGCGCAGAATAAAGTTATATGTGCAAAATCTCAATTTCTCTTTCTCAGCGATTTGAACTTAATTGGGCACAAAATTATCAGTAACTTTTTTGTTCTTCAAACAACAAGAAAAGTTATGATTATATTACTTCACTAGTGCAATATATAAACAAGTTTAACTCTATAAAGACATAAAAAGTACTTTGGTATTATAGTCATAAGTAAACTTATTCTATGCATAAGTTGATCTAACCCCACAATAAACTTATAAACTAAAAATAACACAATTAATGTGCACCACTTTTGGGCTTTTATGGAACTACCACCGTTGCTGTATGTATCTTTACCACAGCATTATTACTTGTGTGTGTTTAATTTCTATCCTCTTACATTGAAAATAACTGTATAATGCCCATTAAGTACTAATATCAAACTTGCTAATTAACTAATATGTTTATTTATTTAGTCTTAATTCATATAATAACACTATAATTAGTAAATTATGTTATAATTAGGAATTAATTAACTGCTACAAATAAAACTTATTTGTAATATTATTTTCCAATTTTGAATGTTAGTACATTATTATCAAATGCTATAGATTTTTGAATTATGCTTGCGTAAAACTCTTCTATAAGATGATCCAACTGCTGGGCAAAGTCCTCACATTTATAAAAAAATTATCATACTTTAACACATTACCAAAAAAATACATCTAAAAATATTGTAGTTAAGTATCATCCAAACTTCGAAAATATAATATTAAATAAAACATGAAATTTAGGGGTGAAGATATTTTTATATTTACATTTTAACATTGGAACATAAAATGTTTTGTATGTATTGTTGCTTTAAATTCCTAGATTGGAACAGTAAGGGAGTATTTCATCCAATTTCTACACACATAATTATGACAACCTTATGCATAGAATAACAAATTTATAACTTGAGTCATTTACCTAGACATTAAATGAAATTTAAAATAAGGCTAATTATTACTAAACAATAGAAATTTGTACTTCATATTATATTTACACAATATTAGTAGACTGCTTTCACAAAAGTATTTTGACTTTCCTTTTTCATCAATCTAAAATACAATTATACATAGTTATACTAATAAAAGTTATTTTATCTTACATTTAAAATACAAAACCAATTGTTTCTATATACATTTTTATTATATAGTACAAGTTTTCACTTACCTTCCTTGATTATTTTTTTGGGTTTAATTTACCTTTTACAGTTTATAATATCATTTAAATATAGAAATATGAAGAAATACACTTGTTTCAAATTAAAATGACTAAAATGTTTGAATAATTATGATTTTATTTCTTTAGGGCTGGTTGACACTTGTTTAAATAAAATAGTCATGTTTGTAACTTTGTACACAACTGTTGTATTGCTAGCATGCAAGATTTGATGACAAAAGAAAATGTGTCATTTTAGTACATTGTTCTACATAATAAATTGGTGACAATTATACAATATTAAATATTGTACAACTTTCTAATATATATTCAACTTTTGAACACAGAATCTACATCAATTAATATATGTATATGTAGTAATTAATAACTATATGAAACAGTGTTGTACATTTCTGATGAGGTTCAAATTGAGCTACTTGTAAGACTATATTCTAAAATATTTATTTGTCATTATTAAATTCACCTCAATTTCAAGAAATACACCACAATCTCATAAAATACGACAACATCGAGTACACATTTAAAGCAAATAAATGTTTTACTGTCTGGTTGCATGCATTTTTTTTACGATTACACAAATTGAATGGCGTACGGGTTTTTAAAATATGAAATAAAAACTATTTTATTGTCTATTACCAAGCCTTGAACTACTTACTATGTTACATCAGCGATATGCATCGAATTAACGGTTGTTAATTCAGAAATTAAGGTCAAATTTTGTTCGTAACACTAAATTGAGAATTACACAAAAATATAATAGTCATAAACAACTAGGTATTCAGAAACGATTGACATTTTGACTTGGAACAGTGAAATTATCTACAGCATACAACTTTCAAATCAGAAATAATAGACATGAACAGAAAGCTGAAACGTTGTCAATGGGCGGATAAAAAATTAAACTGAATAAAATAATAGGCCTAGTACTCGGGGCATGACCGCTCGCGACCGGTCGGTCATCAAGAACATACCGCAACATTTGATTACATTCAACATTCTATGCCGACACCCACTCATGAAATCTACCACCCACATCCGACAGACATAAAAAACCATTACATGAGTACTACGAGCCGCCGTCTCCTTTGATCATGTGTAGTAAAGCTCTCTAACATTGCCTTATCCCTCAAAAGAAAAGAAAGTCAGCCATTACCGCGCACGCGAGTCGATAAAAGGAAGCCATTCCAAACGCCACGCGTTACTATTATCGAATCATTGGCACAAATATACATAATAAAAACGTACCTTTTTAGTGATTAGCTCTGTGTTGTACAAAAACAATCCTTGGGAATCCAGAATAAGTTAAATGAAGAACACTTATGCACTACACACAATCTTTGTATATTTTTTCACTTATATGTAATTAAAACACTTATCACCACAAGCGACGGTTAAAATCACAACATTATACTAAAAAAATAACTTTGTCGAATATCAAAGCCCGTTCAATGAGTAAAATTGCACGTTTGCACTAAAGTCCACGGACAAGAGCATCAGTCTTCGTACATCGCCGTGGAATGATTTCGGTTTCGCTTTTCGAACGAGTCTAGGCGTGACTGACCCGAGAAAAGCCGAATGCACCCGATTCGTAAAATAGATTGCAAGTTTGCCGGCAGAGGCAGCACCGTGCTTATAACGCGTTCAATTTAATATATTAGCTGGAAATACCACAGACCCATAAATTAAATAAAAAATATTATAGGTATAGTAATAATCTGTTTGTTAATTATTTTTTGTGCAGTAAATTTAAGTGTCTTGAATTCGTACTTTTAAAAAAATATAATTTAAATTGGTTCTGTGATAATCTACAAAATGCAAATAGTTTTCTTTATCACTAGAATATTATAAGCATGGTAACATAGAATAAATAAACATTCAAACTATTAATAATCAAATTAAACAAAATGTCATGAATTTATGGTCTTAAACATACGCTGAGAATCATTGTATTCACACCTAAAAAAATGTGTCTTAAAAATTAGGTACAAAAGAGTAAAGACAATTTGTATTTTTAATCTGCATTTTGTAGAATTTATATCGCCAGTTACTGACGTATGTTTTCTGTATATTTCATTAGAATTTTTTTACACAAATAATAGAAGATAATTGATTAAAATCATGGCTACATCCATGTTTAAATTATCTTCTTCAGTAATTAAAACATCAAAGAATTTGCGATGTGTCGTCCATCTCGTAAATAAGAGGAATATTTCAACGACATCTGTCATAGCGGTAAGTTGCATAACCGGTCTATCAGATTTTCTCCTGTTGATACTTATAATAATATATTTTCTATGAAAATAGGGCATGGCTATACTAGCCTATAATCCTTTTTAGGGATAAAAAGGAAGGTAATTATAAAATTCAACCATTGTGTGTAAATCTTACCTAATGTTGGCGGTATTATAATTTACTATTTACAACTATTATTTACAATTAAATATCGAAAAGTACCTGCTAATGTTATAAAAATGTTTTTATCATTATATTTTGCCTAAATAATTGGTGTCGCATATTTTTTAATTCATAAAAGTACGTTTAATGTTACAGGCGCCTTGAACTTCATTACGGCTAGTAAAAATATTTCGTACTGTTCAAAATTACCGTTAAATGAGTTCTGATGTCTTGCATGGATGGCAATGAGTCTTGAGTATGGTAGAAGAAGCATGATAGTAGAATTTACTCACAGGAGATGAGATCTCTGAGAGGCATGTGGAGGATGACATTGTTAAATAGAGTGAGGATTAGTGTGGTAAGAGAATAATGTAGATTGAAAGTCAATTTAGTGACCGAAGTTAAGAAGGAGATTCTATAATTGTTTAGCCACATTGAAAGGAAGAATGTTTCCAGTATTAAGGAATATATTTACTGAGCGAGAGTGAATGAAAATCGTGGTTGTGGACATCCAAAGTGTTTCTTAAAACATCTTATGGGTGATTTATTTAAAAAGAGTAACATGAAGAGTCCTTCAAAACAGTATGCATGCCTAAAGAGAACAAAGAGATATATTTAAAATCCTGATTTTTAGGATTTTGACAGGATATATATTTTTGTTGCCACTATTACAACAAATACTAAGAGACAAAATAAATTAATAATTAAAGGTAGCCAACAGACATTTGTTGCCATTATTATAAATAATAGACACAAAGGGCAGAATCCAACTTCTACTTTGTTGGTTATTTGTTTTTATTTTTTTAAGGGGAAGCATTACCATCCTCATTGTAAGTATAAAATATTATTTATTAAGACCATGATCAGGGTTAGAATAGTAATTGTTCAAGATTATAAATTTATATATAACAAGCTGTTGCCCGCGACTTCGCCCCGTAGACTACAGGGTTGACTTCAAAAAGAAAATAACTTTTAGTCTATTTTACTCCTCAGAGTCCTATTTATGCCCATACCAAAAATCATACAAATCAGTCAAATCAGCGTATCGCGCCGGCCGGCGCCTTGTACATAACTATTGCGCACTTGATGATTATTTTGAAACTGCAATATCTTCTAAGATACTTATTAAAATCAAATGATGCAAAGGGCAAAATTCTTTTAAATTAAATACTTATATTAAATAACGCATTTATTTGGATAAGGATTAATATAATCTTTATAAAAATACCCTCACAAACAATGCTTCACTATATAACAAATTTAGTTAGCATAAAATATGTTATAGTGAACCAATCCTAAAAGTTAGACATATGCTACTGCTGACTTTTTTGTAGACATTATCAAGCTCTACAACTTTTCTCTAGGACTCAACTATATATATCTCCATGGGTAAGGCAGTGTTTGCAAAATACGGTTTCATTCGTCCATTCTTTCTCCGACTTACTTCACAAATCCTGCTACAACGAAAAAGTATTATCATTTTTCGGACTAATATATAGCCTATGACACTCACAAAGAACATAGCTTTCTATTGGTAAAAGAATTTTTAAAATTGGTTCAGTAGATCCCGAGTTTACTTTCTACAACGTCACAAACATACAAACTCACAAACCTTACCTCTTTATAATATTAGTATAGATGAAATAAATACAAATATACTTAACCTCACTTCTGTATTACTCTAAGGGACAAAGGTGCATTTTTGTAACCACATTTTGCAAATTGCTTGAAGTCATACATAATAGGGTATGAGCTTATTGCGGGTTTTTCAAGCACATTTCTAGACTTTCATTCAACTACTATGAATTTCCTAATGAAAAACCTAGTAATATTATGCCCAGTCAGGGAATCAAACCTGGGATCTCTAGAAAGTGTCGCACACACTTTTACCATGGGACCACAAAGCAGATACACATTCTGATGTTTTTGTTCTGTTTCTAAACATTACTTGGCTTTTAATGTATTATTTAAAAATCATTGCAAAAAACATATACAAAGCATTATTTTTAATAAACTGTTCCATTCTGGCATATGCATGCAACAGTAAACATTTAATTTTTATCAAGATGTAAATTGATAATATTAACATAGATTTATATCGATAAGAAATAAAACAATACAATAAGCAGAAACTTTAAAATGAAATCATAAGTAGGTCAAATAGTACTACTATCACTAGAAATGTGCCTTATGTGACTTTCATAGCAAATTTTTTAGTCACTGGTATTTTTGTTTTGGCAGGAGTTAAAGTAGTTATTAGTGAATAGTTCTAATCACTTGTAACTAAAATTGAATGGTAGTCCTGAAAATAGGACTCACAAAAAGAATTTCAATAAATAGCTAATTACAACACCCATACCAAGTATCCTATCCTCTGTATAATATTTGTAAGTACAGTCACGAGCATAAATATGTTCCTATGCGAAGGTTACCAAAAATATCTGACCCATGATCGAGTTCAATAATATGTGCCTACACGTACGCAGCAAAAATATGTGACATTATCCGGCTGCATAATGCAGTACCGTCAAAATGATGTGATACACTCACGAAGCATAAATATGTGACACCACTAGGCGGCAATAATATCTGACATAATTTTATCTTCAATTTAATATAATAATTATACGAAATAATGAAAGAAATAAATTTTATTTTACATTGTTTCAAGTTGGCTGTACTTTATACTATACTAGCCGGCCCGCGCTCGCTTCGTTGGGGGGTAAACATTTTTACTTGCGATTAAATTGTGATTTTAGTTCGATTAATACTGAATGCCATCATTTATTTCCTGATTGCGAAAAAATATCGTATTTATTTTTAATGAAAATATTTTTAATGAAAATAGATTAAGGCACAGTTGCGGTTGCTAGGTATAACTAGGTCAGTATTATCTCTTTAACCATTCGTGCCAATTGTATGCAGTTAAAGAAAAAAATATTTTGTTTTAAACACTTGAGAGTATATCTATAAACTCACTTATTTTAATAAAAAATCATAATTGTTGATAATATTGATCAATTAACATGAAGTAATGATTTAAATTATTCTTCAATATACAAAATATTTTTTTACAGTTATATTTAAAGTTAGACATATGCTGTCGCTGACTTTTTTATAAGCATTATCAAGCTTCACAGTGCTGGGCTCGAGGTTTACGCGCACGGTTGAGAATCTCTCCGGTCGCGGGCGTACACCCCAGGCACACACCTCTGACTTTTCGAAGTTATATCTGTATTAACAATGAATTATCACTTGCATTAACGGTAAAGAAAAACATCGTGATGACTCTTGCACACCTAGAAGTTCTTAGAAATTTCTTAGGTTTGTAGTCCGTAAACCCGCACTAGGTCAGCGTGGTGGATTAAGGTCTTAACCCTCTCAATTATAGAGAAGACTCGTGCCCAGAAGTGGGACGTATATGAGCTGATAGTGATAATGGTGATGAAGCTCTATAACTTTTCTCTAGGACTCAAGCAAATATCTCTCATGGGTAAAGCAGCGTTCATAAAAAAACGTTTTTTTTCGACTGTTTTTTCTTCGGTTTACTTTGTAAAACCGGCTACAATGAAAAATTGTTATCAATTTTCTGATTAATATTTACCCTATGACACTCGCAAATAACGTAGCTTTCTATTGCTAAAAGAATGTTCAAAATTGGTTTAGTAGATTCAGAGATTACTTTATACAAAGTCACAAGCTTAAATTATTTGTATAGATTTTTGTCTAGATATAAATAAATAAATAATAAATAAATACACCCAACAGTCACACATATAGTCCTGACCCCACATTAAGATACGAGTCTTGTGTCGTGGGTATCAGAAACTACGAGAGACTTCGGTCTCACAAACACCCAGACCCGAAACAAATATTTGTGGATCACACAAACATTTGTCTTGGTGCGGGAATCGAACCTGCGGCCTCTCGTTTCGCAAGCTGGTGTCTAGCCAACTGCGCCACGGGGCTGTCAAATTCAGAGATATATTCTAAATCACGACCAAATTCAAATATTCATTTAATACGTAGATATATTTTGCCTACGGCTGCTGTGACATTAAGGAATTGTTATGTTGTGTTAAAGGGAAGCGGCTTTTAACACGATTGCTCCGATTAATTTATTATTTATACAGTCAATTGATTTTTCTTAAATTAATTTAATTTTTTAGATTCCCTAGTAGAGTTTTGATAAATTTAAAACGAATACCACTGAATTTGGTGAAAAACTAGACCATAATTCAAATTCAGATATAATTACACAAATAATAATTGCTGGCTTGGCAGTGTGTAATATTATAAAAAAATATTTGTAAATACTGTAAAAGCGATTTTTGCGCAAAAGAAAAACTATGGTTTCTTAAATTAATAGATTTAAGAGACATGGTTGATTTAACTTATACATAGTTCAAACGACGTATTAACGACTATCTGACTCTGAACGCAATTGCATTTTTCTTTTTAATAATAAGTTCTCAATACCATAACTTGTGACGTGAATTATAACGATTTTTACTATTGCTACCGAATATTACTCGTATACACTTATGAAGTAAGGCCAAACAGAATGAAAAAAACAGACACTTTATGACATAATGACTGTTCGAAGTGAACGCACTAAGAAATATTTAGTACCGAAACAACGTGAATTCCAAATGTGAACAAATAATTTTCAATCTTATTACTTGCGTGTGACGTTTATTTTAAAATATTTGTCCTCATTCATTAAAGACATTATTTTAAAATGACATTTTTATTTTCTGTATTTTAATGTCATAACGTCTTAAATTCAAATTTATTGTAAGCTATATAAAATCCAATTGCAAAGGTTTAAGGTTAATTGCAACCAGGAGTTGTCTTTAATTTAATACTTTACAAATTGAAGTCTGAATTACAAATGTGTAAATATAATATCATGAAATATATGCAACCGGTGCCACTAAGACAAGTGATTTTGTTTGCGATCTTCAATCTAGTATAGGTATATTTGATCGAAGGTGTGTGTAGTATTCCCCAAAATAATATTGGTAAGGTAGTTTAGTGAAGAACAATTTAACGATCATAATTACTATTTTAACGAACGAAACGAAATAATTAAAGAAATATTGTTTTGAAGTTAAATTTCTTTATCGAAGTAATACGAGATAACTGGTCGCCTTAACAGCGTTGAATATAGAGGAATTCTTTCAGACATTTTGATACCGACAAGGCGTATCAGTTATCCTGATTTAGCACCTCTTTATGTGGTGCAAGACAACAGCCCGATCCAAAACTCACGAATAACTCGTGAGTAGTTTAATACGCAAAGAGAGACGATAAAATTAATAGATTTCCCTCCTAAAAGCCCTGATTTGAATCCTATTGAGAACCTGTAGTGTTTAATAGTCCAACAATGGGATCCAAATCAGGCTAGAACTTACAATTCCCTGCGTTGTCACACCTTCGACGTTTGGGAGTCACTCCGGGGCTTTCAAGTGTGCACTAATATTGTCTCATCCATGCGAGAGAGGCTACAGGATGTTATTAATGCAAACGTTTTTATTTGCATATAAAAAAATAATTAAAATTATTAATTAAGATCATTTGATAAATTAAAATACACAAAAATATAAGTAAATATTTAAATTTAGTCGTGATTTAGACCATAATATCTAGACATAAATCTATATATGTATATAAAAGAAAGTCGTGTTAGTTACACCACTTATAACTCAAGAACGGCTGTGGCCCTATCCCACCACACACCCGCCACTGCAACTCCTGTATTCCAGGATCAACAGCGGCACGCACAGTATTGGCGCCGAGCAATGAAGCTCAGCGAATCTAAGGGGACCTAAATTGTCAAAATCCCGCAACGAAGTTAATCAGAAAAGCAATGTAAAGGAGGAGTTGGAAAAAAAAAAAGAGTTGTCCACTTCCCTCCACAGCAAAGCGGGTGACAAAACATTGAGCTATGAGGTTTAACCTCACTTAAATAAAGACAATTACAATTACCAAAAATTTGCCGCAATTAACGCACCACGGATAAATAACTATTGCTTAAATTGGACCTAACGTGCGAACTGTTATACAGACTTCCAATAATAGGTATGGCAAAATCGCTGAAAGGCACGGAAATTCCTCCTAGATTCAACGAGGTCTGTATAATAAACAACACCAGACGTTACATGCATACTATTGAGCATACTGTTACTCAAGAACGGCTGAAGCGATTTAGCTGAAAATTGGTGAGGAGGTAGCTTAGAACCGGGAATAAAACATAGGATACTTTTTATCCCGTTCGACAGCGTTCCCGTGGGAATTTTCATTGTTTTCTATATCCTTACAAAAGTTTCGTTTTAATAATTAAGTCAATTTGAACTTTAATACAATACAATAAAGTTTAAATCGTAGTGGAGGAGTTCTATATTATAAAAATGAATTGCTCGATGTGTCTCTAAGCGCAAATCTCGAGAACAGCTGAACCAATTTCGCTAATTCTTTTTTTATAATATTCCTTGAAGTACGAGGATTGTTCTTACGGAGAGATACATTTTAAAAATTGCCTGAAAAGGTCTAAAAATAATACTTTTCTAAATTCCCATACAAAAGGATCGTAATGATACTTAAGTAATTTTGAACTATAACACCATACAAAATTTCTGTCATTTAATGTTGATCCCGTCGATGCAGTTAGAGGCCCCTCAAATAAAAGAACGTATTAAAATAAGCATTTTGAATCGACAATATGCATCTATAACATTCGAATAATTGCGTATTTTAGATGTTAAAAATGCAGAATTGTCATGACAATGGATTGACATTTTTTGGCTGTCAAATATTAAGGCGTGCTTTTAGAAATTTATTTTGTGTAACAAATCTCCTTGGTAGTGCCTAATTTTTAAATTTTTATTATGCATGAATATTAAAAATACTCTAAATCTCCTTCAAGAAATATTAATAAATGCCCAGGGGATGCCTCTTCCATTGATCTAGCCAGTCATGGAACAGGGCAGCGATTACGCGACCTCGGCCCCCCGAGCTGTTGGAGTCTCCCACTACTTCCTTATCCGGGACTGCAACATCCTTACCATCAGGCTAAATATCCTTACTTGCAATATCCTGTACCCAAACACACGCTATCTCTACCCCATTACCAAAACAATGAAAGTCCCAAGGAGAGTTGGTGTCAGACAGGCGGCCGGCCGTAAAACATTTGCCAAAACATTTATGCAGAATGTATAATAAGAAAGGTGACAGGGCCTAGGGCGCCTCCCGTAGCCGACGCGCAGGGGCAGCACCTGGCTCCTGTGAGAAATGGGCAAGGTTTGTTACACCAGCCCAGGCGGGGGCAACTTAAGACACTAGCCCGGGAAATAAGATTGAGGTATGCAAGTTGGAATGTAGGTACGATGAATGGTAGGTCAAGAGAGCTAGCATCTGTGCTGAAAAAGGAAAAATAAGGTTAATGAAGAAGACTTACGAAAGACGACTGCATGCAGCAATAATGCGAATATTGCGGTGGATGTGTGGTATTATAACATGGAGTGACAGAGTGAGAAATGAATACGTTAGGGTAAGTCTGAAAGTAGCTCCTGTGATAGAAAAGATGAAAGGAAACCGTCTGTCGTGGTATGGGCACATTAAGAGAAGGAATGAATCATATGTAGGAAAAAAAGGTGATGAATATGAAAGTGGATAGATGGGCGAGTTGAAGAAGGCCAAAAAAGAGATGAATGGAGTGCGTGACTGAAGATATGAAAGAGAAAGGGGTGAATGAAGACATGCCGTGTGTGGAAGAAGAAGAGATACTGCGCCGACCCCAAGTAATTAATTGGGACCAGGGCAGGGGGATGATAATATACCTAAGTAATCAAAAATTAAATTCTTTTAATAAGTAACAAAACATTCATTGGCGGGTAGGGCGATACGAATTTTGCCGGGATAGCTAAATAAAATTACAGCCATATTAAAACAATGTAAAATAAAATTTATTTCTTTCATTATTTCATACAAATTGTAAATTAAATTAAATTGAAGATAAAATTATGTCAGATATTATTGCCGCCTAGTGGTGTCACATATTTATGCTTCGTGAGTGTATCACATCATTTTGACGGTACTGCATTATGCAGCCGGATAATGTCACATATTTTTGCTGCGTACGTGTAGGCACATATTATTGAACTCGATCATGGGTCAGATATTTTTGCCAACCTGCCCATAGGAACATATTTATGCTCGTGACTGTACATATATTTATATGTAAGTACATTTATTACAAATTTGTGTCAAAATTTTCAGAGTAATTTTTATTTAATGTTTTATATTGTATTGAGATTTCAGTTCCAACCCCTTTTTTAAGCATTAAAGAAAAATGTAGCCTTTCAACTTTATAAGCGTGAATATATTTTACGGACTGCCTTGTGGTCTTGCGGTATAATTATGTGCCGTGTGATCTAGAGGTCCCGGGTTCGATTCCCGGGTCGGGCAAAGTGTTATTGGGTTTTTCCATTAGGAAATTCTCAGTAGCAGCACGGAGTCTGGAAATGTGCCCGAAAAACGGCAATAGGCTCGCCCCCTATTACGTGGGACTGATACATACCTGGTGAAATGTAGGTGTAGAAATGTACCTCTGCCTACCTCATCAGGGTATATAGGCGTGAGTTTATGTTTGTGTATGTATGTGAATATATTTTAGTTTTGATCCTTAATAGTGATTGAGTATAACTGTGTGGCATGCTATGCAGTGTTGCTAAGTTAATTTTGTAGGGGGAAACATAAATTAGTATGTTATAATAAACATAGTCTGCCTTGTGGCAAGGGGGTGATAGAATCCCACCACAGTATTCTCTCCCTGTCGTAGAAAGCGACTGAAGGAGGTCTTAGGGTCGCATTGGCCTACCCACTCAAACCATGCAAGTGCAGCTCCAATCCCTAAAACCCCCAGGCGGCTGAGACTATTTCGTTACGAAGGCGCACCAGGCGGTTGCAGAATAATGATGGGTGCTTCTTGCCCACACTCCGTGGACGCCTCAGATGACGCGGAGAAGGCTACCGAGGCTTTTGGTCGGCATGCCGGCTTAGAAATTTTGTTAGGGACCTAGCACGGTATTCAAATTGCGCGGTCGTAACGTTGCTGTGCACCGGGCTGAAAGGCCGGTTAGCTTAGTTAGCTTGTGGTCCCTATAAGACGCCTATTATGAAACCAGAAGATAGCGAAGTACAATTCTGAGCTAGTCAACGTTGATTTTCAGAGTACTGCCAACTTTTTGATTTCCCATCGTAAAGCAATTTCAAAAACACAAGCATATTAATGTAATCACTATTAAAATTTCATGGTAAAAAAAAACCTAAAAAACCCTGAAGATTTTTCTCCCTAAATTTAGGGAGGGCTCCCCTGTGAGGTGTTGGTTAATTCGTACTTCGCTCACATCTGACTACGACGTGGCTGTTCAACAACAATATAATATAAGTTTTCAGTGTATTTGTAATTGGCGTAGATATGGAATGCGGGTTAGCAATATATTATTATATCTGGTGTTTGCCGCTACCAAATTCTGATTGTCAGTTTAATTAATTAACCTTTTTAAGGTCACCTAACCAGCATGTTTTGTTAATTCGTGGAAACGTACGCTCTCGAATGAAAGCACTGCGAACAGATGTGTTTTTTTTTTTAATTATTCTAAGTTTTCTAGAGACTTAAAATAAAAAATATTGTTGGTAATACGGATTACACTCTTTGCCTATAAATATATTATTTAATTAGTTTGAACTATATCCATTATTTTATGTCCAGTGATTGATAGAAAGTTACATTATTGTCATCAAAAGTTTTATCTATGCCTGAACTAAAAACCATCATAACAGGTACTTCAATTTAGCCGAGAATTTGTCACAAACAGGAGAAACGAGGATCTAGTTTATATTTATAAAACTAGTTGATAAATCGCTTAGGAAAGAGTATGCTATGTATTTTAAGGTTGATGATGGCTCCAAAGGCGCACTTCCATAAGAGACTCAAATATCAAGCGTCTTGTCATTAATAACCTATTTTCTTCTGCCTCAAATTAAAAAAGTCTTCTTCTGCTTTGCTGAATTAGTTTGGCTGTCAAAACTTGAAAACTTAGACACTTTCAATCTAATAATAAAAACATAATTTTATGAAACCCTTAGAGACAGACATAAAAATGCACGAGAACTTACATGGATATGTTCTCTTACTGTTTTTTTAGCTCAATAAATCGAATATTGTAAAATAAATAGTCATAAATAATCATCTTATACGCATTCCACTGCTGGACACGGGCTTCCTCTTAATTTAGCTGTACCTAGCTTAGGAATGTCTGAGGCTCACACTTTGTTCTAGTGCGGGTTTTCGGTAAAACCAAAGTAATTTCTAAGAACATTTTTAGGTGTGCAGGTTTCCTCACAATGTTTTCCTTCACCGTACAAGCAAGCGATTATCTATAGTGATTACACACATAACTTGGAAATGTCTGAAGTGTATGCTTGAGGTTTGCAAGCGCGACCGTCGAGATTCCCGTTCACACGCCAAAAAACGACATGAAGTATCAAGTACCATAATTTAAACGCCCTTTTTACTTAGGACTGGAGTAATTATGATTTGTTTCTGCCGGTGTATCTTTTTAATCTATGTAAAAGTATAAATATCGTGTCTTTAGAGTTTCATCGGTGTTTGCGCCAAAATCCAAAACAATAGCGATAATAATAAAAGTAAAAGAGTAACAATCATATTTATTTTCTCATTGATATATTATTAGTTAGCATGGTAGTATTCCATAAATAAAATTTGTGTTGTTGCTAACTTGTAACATTAATAATTCAAATAGTATCTTAAATAATGTATGTTAATTGATAAGAGCGTATCTGTGGTAGTTAACCACACAAAAAACAAGCACCCACATTGCGCGACGATTGATAAACTGAGAAGTATAAATTTTTTGCTCTCGAACCGTACGCAATCATTCCGTGGAGGGGAAGCGACCGGTTCCATTAGTTGCATTGCGTTTTGAATTCGCGACGTGGCTTGTTCGTTTTGTTACACCTAAATAGCGGTACAACGCCAAGTAGCCGATCATATTGGCTGTGGAACTCTTTGCGTTCAGCCTTCTCTGTCAATTATCACTGGCTGAATAAAAAAATCGTACAATCGCGTTTGGCGGGATCGCTGTCATTTTGACGTTTTTAGATTTGTATCGTGTGTTTTAGTTTTCCTTATAAACTTTCAAATGGCGTGTACAGTGTGCATGAATCCGGAGGGCAAGCCGGTAAAAACGGTAAGGTTAACCAAATATTTTGTTACGTAAACTTATGGTATGTTGTAAACTTGTTTGGCTCGTAGCTCGTCGAAGAACATGTCGCTTTCAACACATGGTATTTGTACAAATTCATTGTGATTATTCTACGGCCAGTAACATAATGAATTAATATTATATTCTTAATTGTAGGTATTTGTCCTGGAATAAATAAAATAGATTTGTCATTTGAACATTGTCTTTCCTAATAAATAAGCATGAAGTTGTTGCTTCGATGACATTTACTGCTAAAGCAAGACCGCACAGATTTTTTTTTCATACAGACAAAAAATTAAGATTTTGTTTTCTTAAGTAGAGGCTAATGATACACATACAATCACGTTTTTTTTTCATAACTAACGGATATGCAGAATTTTGAAATAATAAATTTATTGGTATCATGGTATATATTCTCACGGGAATACGATTCAATCTGAGCCGCAAAAAGTGTTATACCGCTGCTTAAATTTTCACAGTAACACAGACTAAAACAGTGCCCAATGAATGAGGTAACAGGTAGGTAGGAAAGTAGGTATCAAAACGCGTCTCTTACTAACCCTATGCGTCATAGACTACGTTAAATTCTTTCAGATAATAATATTTTGTTTAAGTTAAGTTCGTAACCAGTGACAACGCAATACAACAATATTATTACGATGTTTTTGTTTCGTCATTCGAATAAACAATGTCGTAATTTATCACGATTTGAATAACACGAGATACACGATGGATATACCGACACGTTGTTACTTTTCCACTCCATTTAACATTATTTACAGAGGATTGTGTTGCGTTTGTTTTACTCGTACTTATCGCATGTTTTTGATTGAGTTGCTAATCGAATTAATTACTCACTTAAGTGTTAAATTTGGGAGAATGAACTCGTTAATTCGGCTGACGCATTTGATAATACAAATTGTAAATACATATTGATTCCAAAAGGGTAGGCAGATATGTATATTTGAACCTACATTTCGCCACTTCGTTCTACGCAACATGAGCGAGCCTATTGCCGTCTTTTCTGTTTTTGGCTGAGAATTTCCTAATGGGAACCCCCAACAATACCCGACCCGGGAATCGAACTCAAGATCTTGGTTTTGCGCGGCACGTATTTTAGTCCACGAGGTAGTAACATTACATTATTAGTTCCGATTGCTAGACTGATTTTATAATATTTTCTCTCATTCAGGGCAAAGGACAAGTGATATTAGTGGCAGTCTTAATAAAGTCGTGTACTCAGAAATATACCTGTATTTTTAATAGTTTATTACGCATAAAAAAAACTATTGCAGAACTGTTTCCTAAAACGAGGAATTTCAAATGTTCGAAACTTCGCGTAGGGAATTTCTTTGTTAAACCAAGTCCAGCAAATCGCATTAGACCAGCAAATTAAAAAATATGTAGGGCAATTGTATGACGGTACTACGCACATACATTTAACCTCATTGCGGTTGTTAAATTGTGAATATGGTAAACATATCACAAACCGCCCGTGTTTTACGTCCACCGCAAACAATTGAAATTACCCAATAGCAGTAAATAGTATCGCGGTTCTCACACAGCACCATAAAATATTCCTTTACAATATATTATTTTGATTCTGCACTAGTTATTTTTTAAATTCTATTTGTTTGTATTTTATTATTATAAGAAATCATTGACCTATTTCCACTTATCCATAATCGAATAAAGGTAAAAGACTCTTTGTTACTGACTTACAATGTTTTCTTCTTTTTACACTTGACTATCGGTGCATAACCTAGCAACACAACAAAGGCCTCTATAGATTACTTCTATTTTTCTGCTTTTACTGTGTTCCATCTATCGATTTATTAAACTCTCGTAAAATTCCATTATGTTAGTACCTACTTGAAAAGGCACAAAATATAATTAGGCTGGTAGTATCCGTAACGTTACATTAGAATTTAAATTGAAAATCTAATATTTTAAACATAGTTGAATTTACCTGTTTCGTATACCTCTACATCATCATCATCATCAACAGCCCTTAATTCGTCCACTGCTGGACATAGGCCTCTCTTATGGCACGCCACTGGGCTCGATCTTCGGCTCTCCTCATCCAACCGCTGCCAGCCACCTTGCGGATATCGTCACCCCACCTAGCCAGAGGGCGTCCTACACTACGTTTGCCGAGCCGCGGTCTCCACTCCAGAACACGTTTACCCCAACGGTTATCGGTTCTGCGACAGATGTGACCCGCCCACTGCCACTTCAGTTTGCTGATCTTCAGGGCTATGTCGGTAACTTTAGTTCTCTGTCGGATAACATCATTTCTGATCCTATCCTTCAGAGAAACTCCTAACATAGCCCTCTCCATTGCTCGCTGAGCGACCTTGAGTTGGTGGACCAGTCGCACCGTCAGTGTCCACGTCTCGGCTCCGTATGTCATGACAGGTAGGACGCACTCATTGAAGACTTTTGTCTTTAGGCTTTGCGGTATGGGTGACGAAAAGAGTCGACGAAGTTTTTTAAATGCTGCCCAACCCAGCTGTATTCTTCTTTGGGTCTCCTTCTCGAAGTTGCTCCTACCTACTTGTATAATTGTACCAAGGTAAATGTACTCTGGAACAACTTCGAGAGTTACTCCATCTATTGCAATCGGTTCCGGAATAACCTGCCGATTAAACATGACCTTGGTTTTATCCAAGTTCATCCGGAGACCGATGCGTGCTGAAGAATAAGCTAGATCAGACAGCATTTGTTGCAAATCTTTGATGTATACCTCTACACGACTCTTGAATATCAAAATAATGTATAAAAATAAACAACTGTGCCATTGTGTAGTAGTAGAGCTCTGTTGATGTTATTTTTGTCACTGCTATCCTATTTTACTGTCTTATTCGATCTAGATAGAACAACTAAACACGACATTAACACAGAATTTCACTTATTTAAATCCCAACACATGTTTTTATTGATTGAAACTCCAACAAAATTTAAT